>JANAVB010028398.1:15346158-15853072 GCA_029216955.1 Iris pallida
TAAATATAAATATATATACATATATTTATATCTTTATTTCCTTATATATATATTTTTCCTTAATACTTATAAATATATATATGTATACATTATTGTATTTTATTAGTCATGGCCATTTGGAGTCCAAACCTAGCATGGGTTTTGGGCCCAAATGAGTCTAATACATTCAAGGTCTGTACAAGTCATATTGGACTTGATTCATGGCCTTGGGTCCCGTATTTGGACTTTGGTTCGACTTCGTATACGTGGACAAAATACGTAGATAAATAATTATTTAATTTCAGAATCTGTACTTTGCTATTTTTGAATTTCTAAAAATACTTTTTATGCTATAAAAATTCTAGAAAAATAGTATTCAAATACTATGTTAATTTAGATAATTTAATATATATTTTCCAGTATTAATTCATAGTTTTGCCACTGTTTAGGCATATGAAAGCGGAACTCATTTTCTGTGTACTTTTGTAAACTGATTTTTGATATATATAAATACTGGAGTATAAATTCCAAAAAAATTATAATAAATCTTTATAATTAACAAGGTTGAGTTTAGAGCTTTGTTTTGTAGTTATTAGAGTTATGTAACTATTTTAATAATTGCTAGAGTAAAGTGCACAGATTGATTATTTAATAAATAATTATAGTTAAGTCATGACTTGTGATTTTTGGGTATTTCTAGTATTTGGAGCGTCGTCCTACCTTAGTATAGAAGACCCAGAGGTTGGTTTAAATACCATACCACCTCACACTGGATTGCTATGCAACTTTACTTAGCTAAGCATCCAGTTACGTCGTGTCACATCCGTAGTGTTAGAATTCATATTTATAACTTAGACAGCTGAGATTATTTATGTTTATGACAGTGCCTGGACACCAGACATCTATAGCATTTCCATCACTTTATTGTTTTGCTAAAGGCAAGTACTTCTACAAACTTTACATACTGTTACATCAATGAACTGTGATTTCCAACCATGTTAAATGTTGATCCTTGGGGTAGCAAGTTAAATCTTCACATGTTACATTATTTGTAGTACCTACCATGCTTATACTGCTCTCAGTATCCACCATGCTTTATACTGTTCTCGTATCACTTACATGTTAGAATATGTGTTATGGAAAAACTGATAGTTGAGTACGTGATTATGCCCCCTTCTCCGTATGTATTTACCGAGCAAAGTTTTATTTTATATGATTACGGTGCCATAGGCCTTTATCTCAAAACTGTATTTGTGCGTATGTACATCTATCGCTTTTACACTTGTACGGTAGTACATTTTATTATGTGCCCCTGCACATTGTACACCTATTGACGATCATGTACCTGCTACAGTTTTAAACATTACATATACATCTATCTCTATGACATATGTGTCCTTGCCATGATAGATTATGATGTGCCATATTTCCAGTTTATTACATTCCTATTCATTTCATGTTTCGTATATTTAGTTTGCTAGAATCATTACTTGCTTTCGTCCTGACAGGATAACGTTGTAGGTATACTTACTGAGGAGGAGTTGCTTTGTGATTCATATTATGGAGTTACTGCCGAGGACCAGGCTTTATCTTACGAGGATGTACCTGCGGAAAAACTCGTCTAGTTGTCTATTTACTTTGGACTTTTGAGAGTAGTCATGTATTAGATTATGTATTTTGTGACTGGACCTGTATCCAGCTTTACATTTTAGACTTGTACTTGGATCTTATTGATATACGAGGCGACTTTTATGTTTGGGACATTTATGACTCTTTATTACATATAGAACTGTTAGCACATTTTAGTCTTATCTTGTTATCTTTAGAACAGCTTAGTACGCTTTATCTCAAGCGTAGGCTGGACATGATTCGGCCCGGCCCAACAATTTGGGTAGCGGATCGTGACAGTAGGTCACAGAATATACTCCTCTTCGTCCAGTTGTGAGCGCAGCCAAATCTATCACACTTGTACCCCGCTGTAGGCTCTTCAATAACACTTGACAATTCTTTAACTTTCTCCCATATCGTGTCCGGGACCATCGTGGCGGTGGACTGGACTTCTCTACCACGTCAGCACGAAAAGCATTCATGTTCCTCAGGTACGGATGATCCTTTGGCAGGAACTGTCGATGACAATCGAAGAAGCACGGTTTTCCTCCGTGTTTCAAACGGAAAGTTAGTACGATCCTTGCGATATGGACATGCGAGACGATCATGGGTGCTCCAACCCGATAACATTCCATAGGCCGGAAAATTATTGATGGTCCACATTAGTGCGGCCCTCATCTGAAAGTTCTGCTTTCTGGAAACATCATATGTGGTTGCACCTACTTCCCACAACTGATTCAGCTCATCTACCAAGGGCTGTAAGTACACATCGATGTTCCTCTTCGGGTTCTTCGGACCTGGAATAATAACAGTTAGGAACATATAAGGAGTCTTCATACACATCCAAGGCGGCAAGTTGTACAGAGTAACAATCACAGGCCAACAAAAATATTGTGAGCCCGAAAGTCAAAATAGGGTAAAACCGTCGGAGGAAATCCCCAATCTGACATTACGCAGCTCCGAAGCAAAATCGGAATACACTTGATCAAATTGCTTCCATGCTTCCCCGTCGGATGGATGATCCAGTACTCCATCTATTTGTGTTCCACTTGTGCCAACTCATATTATCAGCTGTCTCCTTTGCCATAAACAACATCTGCAACCGCGGCGTCAAAGACAAATAGTGCATCGAATCTGTTGGCTTGCGTGCACCAGAAGTCCTTGTTGTACTAGTTGCCTTGAAGCGATCGGTACCACAAAATTTGCAGGCGTCTTTATCCTTGTCGTCCTTATAGTACAACATACATCCGTTGTGACATGCATCAATTTTTTCATACCCCATCCAGAGCGATCTCACCATTCTCTTGGATCGATAGAAGTCTTTAGGTAACTTGCCACCCTCCGGCAATATATCTTTAATTAACTCCAGGATTCGGTTGTAGCATTCTTGAGACATGTTAAAATCTGATTTTATGCTCAACAATCTTGTAATCACCTCCAACGGTGAATGGTCATCACAACCAGGATATAAAGGAGTCCTTGCATTCTTCAGCAACTCCATGAACTTTGCAGCATCGGCATTCGGTAGGGGTGCAACTCGGACGGGTTGGGTCGGGCTTGAGGTCAACCCGAGCCCAACCAGATGAATCATAAGCCTAACCCGAGCCCAAGCCCGGCCCGACCTCGGGTTCAACATATGAAGCCCAAGACCAAGCCCGGAGGATCGGGTTGAACTCGGATTGGGTCGGGTCCATCGTGTTTATCGGGCTCTAATATAATATTTGAAATAATTTTAAACAAAAGTAATATTAAGCACAACCAAATAGCAATCAAGTATTGGTCATTACAAAATACAAACTGAAATAAGATTCAGGATAATGAGTTGAAGAGTTTGTGTGGAGAATTTAGATTTAAACTTTTTATTTAAGAAGTATGAAACTATATATATATATATATATATATATGTAAGTCGGGTTTCGGGTTCGTCGGGTAACCCGACACATGAACCCGAGCCCAATCCGTTTGTTAATCGGGTTCAAATATTTTAACCCAAATCCGAGCCCGAACCCGAGTATCTTCAACCCTAACCCAACCGATTAACGGGTTTATCCGATTGGGTTCGGGTTTAGCCCGCCCAAGTTGCACCCCTAGCATTCGGTGCCTCCTCAGCTGCATATTGATTGTTCGAATCGAAACTAGGCCCCGCAGCATCGAAAAGCATGTTCGTCCACCCTTGGTCGTAATCAGCATGCTCATGGACATTTACATAAGGCTCCACATAAGGCTCCGGCTCGGAGGCTAAAGGCACAAGTTCTCCGTGTGCGGTCCACTGATAATAATTTGGCATAAAATCCCTCGAATACAAATGATATGTCACATCCACTTCCGAATGATATTTCAAGTTGTGACATCTCACACATGGACACTTAATTTTTGTACGGTCCATGTACTGAGAGAATGCCTTGGCAAACAGCATGTCTCGACCCGCACCCACTGTGAGGGTACGAGTACGTAACAACGCCCAGCCTACGCCGCAGTGTCGGCGGTAGAACGTTGTCCTAGGTCACAATATCTAACAATATAAAGCTAAGCAGTTTATACTCCCCGAATGGGGGTGACATAGCAGAATGTAAACTCAATCACATCTAAGGTAGAGCATAATGGAAGATAGATAAAACATGAAATCTAGAAGAGATACCGCATATAGAAGTCTAAGTGTCTAAGATACACAAACCCAGAAATATATCTCAAAGCTCAAATACAGTAATCCATAAATACAACTTAAGACAACTGAAAACAAGCTATGAGCAAAACCCTAGCTATCTATACAACCTCTACTGTGTCTCCTCTAGGCTAGCAGGCAACCTCCAGGCTATCTGTAAAAATTTATCAACAGGTCCAGTAAGGACAGAAGCGAGCACAATACATCTCAACAGTTTATAGCAGGTTAGAAAATATAATCATGCAGTAAAGTAAGATATAGATACTGAAGAAATACAGTATGTAAACAGAGAGAGAGAGAGAGAGAGAACTGTAATAGAAATATCTACTATAAGTAAAGAACTAACAGTGGCTAGTGAGTCAGAGTATAATATAGACATGTAAATGGCATAGGATGATTCTGATAAGACACTACGGAAATATTCTGATGAGATACTACTTGGGTATTATTCACATGTCCACTTCTACTCCCCCGTACCCCCAATTAATACACAATGATCCAACCAGGTTATGTTATGATTCTATGTAACGGCCCCCGAAGGGTGGTACATAGTAGTCCCATAAATGGGGATTCTGGGAAACCCAATAAATGGGATAAAGATTCAAGGAAAACTCTGTGATCATAAGAGTATATGTCATAAGTGATCAAAGAATCAAAGAAGCATAGTGGTACGCCATGTAAGTGAAACGCACAGAACATAGAGTACTCGATGCTCCCTGAAGGGATAACATCTCAAAAAGGGATCCATATAGTACTAATCCGTGTGACCAACGTGACAGTGTCAAGTAAAGTAATTTAATGCATGAAAATAATTCTAAGCAGGATATAAAATGATCAGAGAATGTACTCGCCTGTATCCTGAGTGTCTGAAGACTATCTACTGTCCGAGGAGTGGTGTTTGTCTCCTATAGAACATCACAAGTCACAACAAGTCTAAAATGATAACAAGATACAATTTAATGCATTCTAAATGAATCTAGGTCAATCTAGGCCAAAGTCAACCCTTGGTCAACTCTGGTCAACCCTAGAAGTCAAACTAGGTCAACTATGATCAAACTAGGTCTAACAAGTCTAAATAGTCTATTCTAGGCCTAACTAGTCCATACTAGTCTAAACAAGGCTAAACTAGCTTATGCTAGCATACCAAGTCCTTACAACCTATACTAGCTAGTACACACCACAACTCAAACCAAGTCACTACAAGTCTATACACATAGGGTAGCCATATACATGGATACATACACATTACCTAATATACATATACATATATATACATTACATTATATAGAACTCACATATAATATATACATAAATAGATTATTTATACATAATACATATTACATATATAAATATGCATTCATGATATAATAGAGAGAATATATGTGTGTGTGTAGAGAGTGAGTAAGGAATGTGTGTGTGTGTGTGAAGGGTGATACATTAACATGTGTGTAGAGAGTGAATGAGTGTTAGAGGGTGAGTGATGATGTGTATGTGTGTGTAAATGAGAGGAAAATGTGTGTGTGTGTGTGTGTTCAGTCCAATATGGGACTGAAAAATAGTGAACATGTGCTGGAAAAAAATAGGACAGTGGGTGTGTGTAAAACAATGTGTGTAGAGAGGAGGGAGTGATGTGGGAGTGTAGCAGCCAAGGTTGTAGTGTGACAGAAAAAGAGTGAAATGCATCACTGAACAGTGTGTGACTGAAAATATAACAGAAAAGAGAAGGGAAGGAACCCATTGCATATTATCAATTCAGTGTGTATTGACAGTTCAGTCATTAGACTGAAATAGGAAGGAAGGAAATCAATAGGCTAAACAATCTAAGTTCAGTCCAACTTTCCAACACCCAAATCGAATTCAATTATTCACCAAACAACACAAAAATTGAACCACAGTTAGGTAACATATAGGAGTACCATATTAGTGACGTAACCCAACAGGTGACAGCATTAAACTAGGTTAATTGACTGCCAAAATTCACATTTGAAAATCTGTAATGCAGGAAATACACTGTTTTCAGAAATTTGGGTAAATAATAAATATGATTTGAATTCAAACTAAAATATGAAACTAAGGGTTGGTAATTAAAATATAGGGTATACATGTGTCCTACAATGTGTTTGTGTCCAAGCAAGAGGACACAAACGTGTTCAAACGATTTAAGACACAAAACAGTGCAACACAGGCACTGTTCTACACATTGCCTCGTGCACGAGTGCACGCATGTCGTGCACTCGACACAAGACACTTCATGTCTCGAGGTCATCAACCTAGATTCGCCTAGGATAGGTCCTCGTGTCTAGGTGTCTGCACTGAGTCCAAGTGTCCACGTGTCCTAGATAAAACTGCGTATCAGTGACACTTAAACCCGACTGAAACTGTCAGTCCCGACCCAGTGCAGAGCCTCGTGCTCACTCGACACGACACGGGGACACGTGAGACTTGACACACGTGGTGTCAGTCATTATCCCATAGTGTGTGTCGAGTTTCGCGTGTCCTAGTGCTATGTCCGAAGTGCAAAAGCCCCCGAGTGGTAGGACACGCGCACTGCCTCGCGCGTGCGCGCGCACCCGCGTGTGCAAGTGTCGAATCCGACACGACACGACACAATGTCACTCCCAGACCAAAAGAAATCGATAAGCAACATCAAAATGTAAATTCCTATTCATTTAGTTTCCTAAAATCAATCGAAATGCCCATTGGGGCATTTCATCAAACACCTAGAGAATGTGACTGATACGTATCCATTTAGGACACGAAACGGACACAAAACCTTGGTCTAGGCATACCTACAGTTAGGGTAGACCTAGGGCTTTCCAAATATGCAAAGAAACTAGAAATTTAATAGAGTTTACATTAATTTACCTATAGGTGACCAAATGCAAGAAAAACCTCAAATGGGGGGTTCCTCTTGCTAGCAAACTTCTCCAAATTGGTAAGAATCTGAGAAAAATAAATAACCACAGCAAGAACACCTCATTTAAAACCCATTGTAATTTGTTTGAGGGAAAATGGAGCTAAAATGGAATTTCTAGGGATTTGTGAAGATGGAAACTCACCTCTTTCCAAAGCTTTGTTCTTCCTAAGAGGCTAGCCCTAATTTCTAGGAGAATATTTGTAGGAGGGAATCCCTAGGACTAGGTTAAGTGGCCGGCCAACTAGGGATTGGATTAGGGCTAGGTTCACATGGCTAATGGATTGGCTAGTCATTAATCAATGTTCAATCACAAGTCATGACTTGTGTCTAATGTCTTCTATTCTAACTCTATATTCCTAATTGATTCTAATAACTAGAGTATGGTTAACTTAACCTAGGGTCTCAATCTAACCAAGTCCAAACTCAACTAGGGTTAGGTCACCAAGTCAAAGCTAGTCAAAGTCAACCTAGTCAACCCTCATTCAAACAATTCCAAAATAATTTCTAAAAATTCCCATAAATTCAAATAAATTTAAATAACCCAAAATGACAAAAATATCCTCAAACTAGAAATGATAAACAAAATACCCTAATCACATGGCTAGGCTCTAGGTCAACCAGTCTCCAAGGTTACACTATCAAAACACCAAAATCTTAAGTCATGATTTAAAATAGTTTTAAATGATTAAAAATCACCAAAAATTATATCATGATTTAAATATCATTATTAAAAGACTAAAATTACAAAATTTCAAAATTACCCTCTTCTGGAAAATTGGGTGTTACAATCCTACCCACCTTATAAAAATTTCATCCTCGAAATTAAAATGTTCCTACTCCTTCTAGGTCAAACCCCCACAATCAAGTCTCAGAACTTAAATAAAACATACGATTAAAAAGGACGGCATACAAGGTCATGGCATACGGTGGTAGTGAAGTCTCATCTAGGTATACTAGTCATGCTAACCAAAACGGTCATAGGGTATCAAAATACACAAGCAATCTAGGGTGCTAAACTAGAAAGATACAAAATAACAAATCACCAAAACTGTAAGGCTGTCTACCATCCTATATGAAACTGGTACTGTTTAAAAATAAAATAAGGATAACCACAAATTTTCTATTAAGGGATACCATTCAAGAAAAAATATCACAATCAAAAGAAAAAAAATGAAAGTCAATTACATTGAAATCCAATCACAATATATTTATATATATAGCGTTAGAGAGGAAAAAGCTAGCATTATGTAAAGGTTATGGGGTTCGTGTGCGTATGGGTGTATGTGGACATGTTCATGTGGTTAGATAGTAGGCATGTGTGTATTGTGAAATATACATGAAAGTATGGGAGGATTTGGGTTTCAAAACAATAGCTATCAAGTTACACTACTCATGGCATATTGGTTAAACAATCTACAATGCACAACCTATTTACTCATAACATGCATGGCTAACCATATCTATATATATAAAGAGTTAGAGATTTAGTTATGTATCTATATACATTATAACATGTACGCATAAACTCTATATATATCTATATAGTTATATGAACATAACATAGAGAGGAAAGGTTAGGTTTACATGGCAGTGTATACTAAGTTAGGGTGTGTGTGTCCTTGTACATGGTTATAGTTTAGTATTGAAAGGTTAAACCCAGTTTTAGTTCAACATTTACATACAAAATCTGAAAATAAGCTAACATTTAAACTAATGTAATATTAACATAATGCAGTTTCAGATTTTTAGGGATTTGAAACATCACAACTAACTCAATGCTTCCAATACATCCTAACATGATGGAGAAGAAACCCTAACATACTATCCATACATTTAGCTATGCATACAGTTCAATATTACATATTAAATCTGAAATTGAACTAAACATTGGAATCAATGTGAAATGTTAACATGTATTCAGTTTTAGGATTTGGAGAAATTCGAACATCAGACCAAGCCAATGTTTATCATAACCTAACATGCATGAATATGAAACCTAACTTTATATCCCTATATACCACAATGTATATAGCTCAAAATATTACATTTAAAACAACAAATTAAACTAACATTTAAAATCCAGTATTAAGGGTTAATATGCACACAGTCTTAGATTTGACAAATTCAAACATAAACTCAACCAATTTCCCTAAAAAAAAAATTTTAAATCCTGTATATAACATACATGTGCAGTGATGTAAACAAAACTAACAACATGAAACCTATATTTGAATTACGAATTTAAACTGAAAAAGCAGAAAACCAGAAATATTGGAATTTTGACAATTTAAACATCAACAACATATTAATATGTATTTAGATAGGTGGGAAATCAAAGTGTAGTATGCATACGTATCAGGCAAGTGTCCACTATATATATATATATATTCATATATTCTCATGTCCCAATAAAAAAATTAATTCTACGTTAAGACTAACATTTAAATTCCTACCAAGATTGCAAGTAGGTGATTGGTGAAATCAAGACAGTTTTATTATTATTATTATTATTATTATTTAATACAAGGATAGTAGCAAGAAGGAAATAACAATAAAATCTGTTCTGCTTATCCGTTTAAAAGAAGGAGCCATTTTGAAACCCAGAGCTAAACTATCAAATCCAAGATAAGGTCTAGTAAAATCATCGATTCATTGTATTAAAAAGAAATTCATAGTAAGAAGTTACACAAAGTTTATAAAAACAGCTAAAGCTACTCCTAAGTTAAATAATGAGAAACAAAACAAAACAAACAAATAACAATTCTCTTTTTTTTAAGGACTGAAACAAAAGTAGAGAAAACATGTTCAAAAATATTTAAGGTACAATCTGATAATCATATGCATTTTCCTGAAATTATGTTGTCAGAATTCTGCCACGCCAATAAGCATAGCTGCAATAAACGATAGAGTCCATAATAAGGCATACACCCTATAATCATGTTATCTAGAATTCTTACCACGCCACCCGGTATGGCTGCAAGAAAATCTAGATTTCATAACTAAGATAAGTATAGCTATATCAGGCTCTACGTCCTTGTCATGCTAGCAAATATGACTGCAATAAATTCTAAATTTCATAATAAAGTAGACTTTTACCTTTCTCACTGTCCTTATCAAGTATGTTATCAGGTTATACCTTAATTCCAAAAAAAATGTATATATACATATAAATACAAACTCAAATTCAACAACTAACATCAAGATTCAAAATTCAACAATAATCCATCAAAAATCATAAAAATACAGACTCAAATTCAACCACTAATATCAAAATTCAAAATTCAACAATAATCCATCAAAATTATATAAATACAGACTCAAATTCAACCACTAACATCAAAATTCAAAATTCAACAATAATCCATCAAAATCATATAAATACAGACTCAAATTCAACCACTAGCATCAAGATTCAAAATTCAACAATAATCCATCAAAATCAAGTTCAATAACAGGAAGTAAAGGTAAATCAAATTAGGGCTGTGCACAATTAAGTCAAACCGACCAAATCGAACCAAGTCAAACCGAATCGATTGGTTTTAAACCGAATCGATGGTTCAATTGGTTTGGTTCGGCTTCAATTTTTTCAAAACCAACCGATTCGGTTCGGTTCACAGTTTGGTTATGCCAAAAACTGACTAAATCGAACCGAACCGAATCAAATCTTTGTTAAATAATTAGGGTTGGCCGGTTGGGTGTGAGTTCATTGGGTTGTATTATATCGGTTTGGTTCATTTATTCACATCACAACCATTTATCAAGTTGAAGTTGAAAGAGCTCTCACTCTCACTCTCTCTACTCTCAAAGAGGAGTGCTTGGGGCTCCTATTCTTTTCTAATTGCTCATGTGCACATGAAATAGGTTTTTGGTTGAATGTATATAATTTTTTTATATGTATAATTGGCATTTTTTTCTACCTGCAAAGCGCAAGTTGAATTGAAGCCGTTGAATTGTATTTACTGTTACAAAGTACAAGTTGACTGAGATTTCACAAAAAAAAGCATATCGTCCATTTTTATGTGATCAAAACCGACCAAGTCGAACCAATCCAAACCGAACCAAGTCGGTCGGTTTCAAAATCGAACCGACCAGGTTGGTTTGGTTCGGTTTTGTTTATTTTCAAACCGATTAACTTCGGTTCGACTTCGGTTGGGATCAAATAGGTCGACCACCGACCGATGCACACCCCTAAATCAAATCAGGGGAAAAATAGATTTCAAATCGAAGTTAAAATAAGATTCTCAAGAGTCGTCCCAGGAATCTCTCAAGGAGGCCTAACTGTGATTGAGTACCTTCAAAAATATATCCTAATCCTACTGCAGGCTGTAGTGATACTCTAGTTCGAATACCACTACATAAACTCGACCTGTATGGGCCACCACTAAAAATGTGTCACGACCCGCACCCACTGTGAGGGTACGAGTACGTAACAACGCCCAGCCTACGCCGCAGTGTCGGCGGTAGAACGCTGTCCTAGGTCACAATATCTAACAATATAAAGCTAAGTAGTTTATACTCCCCGAATGGGGGTGACATAACAGAATGTAAACTCAATCACATCTAAGGTAGAGCATAATGAAAGATAGATAAAACATGAAATCCAGAAGAGATACCGCAGATAGAAGTCTAAGTGTTTAAGATACACAAACCCAGAAATACATCTCAAAGCTCAAATACAGTAATCTATAAATACAACTTGTGAGCACCCTAAATTTTGGGTTAATTTTTTTCATTTTATTTTAATTTTCTGATTGAGGGTAATTTGAAATTTCGTGTTTATAATTATTTTAATAATGATATTTAATTCATGATATGATTTTAGGTGATTTTAAATCATTTTAAAATTATTTAAATTAATGACTTGTGGTTTTGACGTTTTGCTAGTGAAACCCTAGAGACTGTTTGACCTAGAGCCTAACCATGTGATTATGATATTTTAATATCATTTTTGGCCTAAGGATATTTTTGTATTTGACCTCTTTGAATTATTTTGATATTATTTTATTATTTATGATATTGTTTTGGGGTTATTTGAGTCGGGTTCGAATTTTAACTCAATCCGACTTGAAACGGGGACCCGGGGGTAGTTTGACTCTAGTGGAACCCACACACTAGTTAGGCATGGCCCACATGATATTAATTTTAGTCCACATGATAGAAATATTTTAGTTAGAGATTAGACTAATTATTATGGATAAGGTTAGTGTGATTAGAGACTTTAGAATGACTAATTTAGCCCCAACCAATTAGCCCTTTCCTAATACTCATATAATAGGTTAGTAGGGGCTTTTGGACTTTTCCTAATAGGACAAAACCACCTTTATGGCCAGCCACAATAAGGATAGGGTTGAGCCTCCCATTTGTCATTATCCATCTATTTTTCTCTCTCTTGTTCTTCCCCAAATTCCTAGAGAGCAATTCCTAGCAATTTCTCCACCAAATCCTTCCATTTCACCACCAAATCTTCTTCTTTCCTTCTCCATTCTAGTCAAGGAGGAAGCTACCCAAGTTTGAGAGGATTCGGAGCTCGTTCGTGTCCTTTTGGAATCTCTACGTATCGGTGTCGCTCCGGGAAGGTTTTTCTTCGATTCGATCTACCGGGAGGTATAAATCCCTTCTCCTTTTCATTTCCTCATGCATATAGGTCTATTTTGAACCCATAGGAATGACCCCCATGGTTGTATCTCCATTTGTGTCTATTTTGTGTCCATTTGGAGGTCATAGGAGTGTCCTTTGTGTTGTGGATGTGTTCATGTTACATATATAGATTTATATATATATATTGTAATGAGAGTGTATCTATATTTATATATGTAATAAAAGGTTCATGATGATTATATAATCAAGTTTGTGAGTGTGGTTCCTCATATTATTATTGCTATTATTGTTGTGGATAATTAGGATATATATTGTGTATTCTTTTGGCTCAAACTATCTAAATCCGTCATAATTTTTATCCACGTTTTTAATTTCAGCCCTAACTTCGAAATGTCATAACTTCTAGCTCAAAGCTCGGTTTAATCTCCCGTTTTTTTTAAAAAAAGCGTATTGAAGTTAGCTTTCCAAAAACATGTATTAATAGGCCTAATTATTTTTGTAACTTTCTGGAGAATTATTTGAGTGTCAGCTGTACAAAAGACAAATGCGTTCTCGGTATTTTCACGATTCCGGAAGTTTCCGGAAACGAAAATGCGATCCGTTTGAAGTTTCGGAAAGCTAACACATAGATCTATAACATACTTTAATCATAAAGTTTAATTTATGCTGAGATGGTACAGTATTCATTATTAATAGGAGTTGCTATTCGGCATATGCATTTTGTGCACCCTTGTGTGTAATATAATGTTCTATTTGATTTTAACCCATGTTAATGTATATACATTATATAATTAAATAGAGAATACAAGCATGAGTAAATGGTTAAATAAATGATGTATGAGATGATAATATAAGCATGTATAAGTATGGCTTGTAATGAATATGTAGGTTCCATAGTATGTAATGTATGGTACATATAGTAGTGCAAGAGAATAAATGAATGATGAATGAATGAAAGCATGAATGTAATGTAATAATAGATGTGTATGCAATATACAAGTTAATGAGATGTAATGTTCTATGTTAACACAAATCCTATATTACCTCATGTACCCCCTTACACTATGTTGACACTATCACACATGACACATTGTTCACTTACACTTTGACACTCTTTGATATGTATACACTATGTATGTCCATTTAACCCTCACTTGCCCCTTTGCCATGTTCACATACACACACATAGCCTCTTAAATAAGTATTTATGAATATAGTTAACTTAGCTATGTATGTATATTATATATATGTTAGCATATTGTGTTGTAATATATAAGTTTATATAACCATTTAAAATGCCATGATTATAGACCTAATGTTGAATACTAATATATGCATGTTTATATATGTGTAGACATATATAGCTTAAAGTAATAGATTACCTAGTGTATATCCAATGTGAATTCTTGCCTATTTGAGTATTGAATAATTGCATGCTATATAGAGTTGGGTGTATGTTGGCTTGTATAGCCTTGTATTGATGTATGCTTGCTAGGATAGTCTTGGTTAGGCCTAGTAATTACTGGGTTAGGACATGACCTAGTTTGACTAGTGCAGTTGACCAGAGTTGACCAAGGGTTGACTTTGGCCTAGTTTGACCTAGATTCATGTAGAATACATTGTAGTGCTTTATATTACCCTTCTGGACATGTTGTGACTTGTGCTGTTCTAATTAGGAGCCAGACACCTCTCCTCGGACAGTATATTTAGTTTGGACATTCAGACATTAGGCGAGTATATTCTCTGACCATTTCATACTTGTATGGATTTACATTCTTGCTCTAGATTACTGTACTTGATGCTGACACGACTGTTATCACGGATTGGTACTATATGGATCTTCTTTTGAGATGTTATCTCCTTGTATTCACTAAATACATATTGTGACGTACGTTTCACTTCCATATTGTATTTATTGAATACCCATATCCTTGTATACTCATTGTGCATATTGTACTCTCATTATCACATGAGCCCAGGGATAGACCATTGTACACTATTATATAACATTGTATATCCATTGTATAACATTGTACACTATTGTATAAGATAACGTAACTGGAGTAGATCCTTGTGTATTTATTGGAGAGGGGGAGTAGAATTGGTTATGTACTCAAATCCTATTGTACAATATTGTATAACTATTGTATATATCTATTGTACACCCACGTACAATGGAGTTACCATTGCATTTTTCTAGCCCGTTTACATAACCAGATTGTACTCTAAATCACATGTTCCTTACAGTTCTTACTTATCATATTTAGATATTTCCTGTTATTAAATCTCTACTGTTTTCTATACATTCTTCTTTCAGCATTTCATGTACTTTACTCTATTGCATGCTTTATATTTCCTAACTCGATATGAACTGCGTGAGATGTTTTGTGCTCGTTCCTATCCTGACTGGACCTGTTGATAAATTTTACAGATAGCTTGGAGGTTGCCTGCTAGCCTAGGGGAGACACATTAGAGGTTGTTTAGGTAGTTATTTCATTTTGTCTGGAGTTATATTTTACTTTGTGGAATACTGTATTGAGTTTTGAGATGTATTTATGGGTTTATGTATCATAGACACTTAGACTTCTATCTCCTGTATCTCTTTTGGATTTCATATTTTATCTATCTTTATCATGCTCTATCTTAGATGTGATTGAGACTGTATCTGCTATGTCACCCCCATTCGGGGAGTATAAACTATTTAGTCTTATACTGTTATATGCATTGAGACCTAGGACATCGTTCTACCGCCGACACTGCGGCGTAGGCTGGGCGTTGTTACGTACTCGTACCCTCACGGTGGGTGCGGGTCGTGACACAACTCAAGACAACTGAAAACAAGCTATGAGCAAAACCCTAGCTATCTATACAACCTCTACTGTGTCTCCTCTAGGCTAGCAGGCAACCTCCAGGCTATCTGTAAAAATTTATCAACAGGTTCAGTCAGGACAGGTGTAACACCCATATTCTGAATGCGTATTTTGTCAAGCTTACATATATTTCAGACCTGTATTTATTTTCTCGGATTTTGGCATGTACTTGTAATTGGCTTGACTTGCAGATTTTGGTTCTCGTAATTGGGTTTTACATGACTTGGTTTTATTTTGTGGAGGAGAATTGGTTTGATTTGGTTTGGTTTGGTTTAAAATACATTGGAACACCTTAGCCTATGCTCCACCCTCAACACAACACACCCACCTCCATTAAATCCTACCTAACTTTTCTCTCTCCTCTTTATTTTTTATTTACTTCTCCATCTCCTTCTTCTTCCTTCCTCTACACAACTCACCAACACCCATAGGCAAGTGCACCTTGCCACCACATGAGAACCACATTTTATTTGTTCATTAGCTAGATTAGGCCATGGTGATCAACATTAGAACTTGACATTTTGTGATTTAGAGTCTCCATTGTTCTAGATCTAGGTTTTAACTATTTTTGGATTTACATGGTTTTGATCTATTTTGGTTGGATTTTTGTGAGTTTTGATGCTTCCATGTGGAAGAGAATTCAATTTTACTCAAGTTAGAACTTTGAAAATCTAGATTTGGCTTTGATTTGACAAAGATATGAAAATTTGAATTCTTGGTGTTCTTGGTGTTCTTCTCGACATGGAGTAACAGCCTGCAGCCTGCGCTCTTTAGCACAGTGCTGGACTGCGCAGCCCTTCTCGGCCTGCGCTCTTTAGCACAGTGTCGACCGTGCAGCTTGCCCTATGGTGAACTGCGCTCAGCCCCAGGCGCCAACCATTCCTGCGCAATCCACCCCTGCGCAGTTTACTCCTGCGCAGTCTGCTCATACGCAATCCATCCCTGCGCAGTTCACTCCTGCGCAGTCTGCTCATGTGCAATCCACCCCTGCGCAGTTCACTCCTGCGCAGTCTGTTCATGTGCAATCTGACCCATGCGCCATCTGCCCCTGCGCCCTGTGCCCCTGCGCACTTGGCACCCTGCGCAGCTGACACCTGCGCAATCCAACCCCCTGACCCCTTGCGCAATCCATTGGCTCTTGGAGTTTTGGTTTTATTTCTCTAAGCTTGGCTATTCTATAGCCCTGTATATTGATATTTTATTAGATATTTTACGCCCATTTTATATCCTTACGCCTTTTGTCATGAACTTGATTTTACTTAACATGTTTGGAATAACTATTGTACATGGCATGGTATGACAAAGAACTAGCATAACACGACAGTGACCCGTAGTGGTGCACTCCTGACATGACCAACCTGACATGATAGTGGCCCGTCGTGGCACACTCCTGACAAGTACCCTGACATGATTTACCTTGATAACTTGATAGTGGCCCGTGGCGGCGCACTCCTGACTTGACTTGACTTGTAACTTGTAACTTGTAACTTGTAACTTGACTTGACTTGATGCTGTTGCGACAGCTAACTTGACTCGTATAATCAACTTGACACCATGGGTGTTCCTGCTTGCTTGCTTGTGCAATCCACTTGTCTTGTCTTGCATCATGTCTAGGACGTGACTCCCTGGTTCCCACGGTCAGGAATTCATACTGAATATGGATTAGGCTAATGACTAGATCAAACTATAGTTCATGGAGAATTTCCAGTCACAGGCAATCTCGTTATCTGGGCGCTCTTAATTGGACTTGTAGCTTGCCGACGAGTAGAGCACATTTCCAGCGCACTGTCATGTGTTGCACCCTCTAAGTCACCTAAGGGTATATCGTCTCCGGGGCGATGTACCCCCATACTCTCAACCCGCGGAAGGATAGCTGGATGGTCTGCAGGGCTTGGGACTGGGAAATTCTCATTGCATCTTGTTAGTAATTAGGCTTGTGACAACCCTAGTTAGTTAAAGTAGTAAGCCGTAGTAATTGCTTGGCCGCTTGTGAATGGATGATGTCTAGCCCTGTCTAAGTCTTGTCTAGTCCCTGTACCCTGGTACCCCTGAACATGATTGTTTTAATTGCTCCAACAATAATTGGGTAGAGATAAGGAGCTATACAGGCGAAAGGTTACAACCCCGGTCCTTGTTTGGTTTACGGGTTGTAACCTGGTTTCCCGAATGGTTCCACGTCCCTAGTCGTTTATTGTCCTGACGTGCTCTTTATTATTTGTACTTTTCTTTCATTTTCTTATGTTCTGATATGCTGGCTTTTGTTCTTATTTCGTGGCCTCCTTTGTGGCACTTGCTCTTTCTGGGGTTTGACCTAGCTGGTTTTGTGTGGCCAGATTTCGGAGCAGCACCCGAGGATCTACCGAACCTCCAGCCTGATGGTGGCGACTAGAAGGAACCTGGGCTACGAGTGGGTTTTCTATTTTATTTCGCTCACTCTATTGTAAAATTATTCTTTTGAGGCGTTTAGCCGACGAGCACCTGTTAGCTCGATGCACTTTTACTTACTGTCTGTCTACGGGCTGTAAACATGATTAACAAATCCTATGGTTGATCATGTATGACTTAACTCTTGCTAGTCCTAGCATTTTGTACGACTAGCTTCATGATCAGCTGATATGTAATATTTGGGACGCCTTTTATTGTATATTTGGTGGTCAAACATCTTGTGATTATATTATTTGCTTGAGATTGAGACAGTAGGCTTGACCTTAAGAGACTGTTGGCTTGTAGTAAACCCTCATATCTAGACAGCCGTGACCGTATAGCGAGATGGACTTTATTTCAATATACGTAGCTGGCTATGTTCGCCCCCGCTCTCCAGTATTCTGGTTCTGGGGCGTGACAACAGGAGCGAGCACAATACATCTCAATAATTCATAGCAGGTTAGAAAATATAATCATGCAGTAAAGTAAGATATAGATACTGAAAAAATGCAGTATGTAAACAGAGAGAGAACTGTAATAGAAATATCTACTATAAGTAAAGAACTAACAGTGGCTAGTGAGTCAGAGTATAATATAGACATGTAAATGGCATAGGATGATTCTGATAAGACACTACGAAAATATTCTGATGAGATACTACTTGGATATTATTCACATGTCCACTTCTACTCTCCCGTACCCCTAATTAATACACAAGGATCCAACCAGATTATGTTATGATTCTATGTAACGGCCCCCGAAGGGTGGTACATAGTAGTCCCATAAATGGAGATTCTGGGAAATCCAATAAATGGGATAAGGATTCAAGAAAAACTCTGTGATCATAAGAGTATATGTCACAAGTGACCAAAGAAGTAAAGAAGCATAGTGGTACGTCATGTAAGTGAAATGCACAGAACATAGAGTACCCGATGCTCCCTGAAGGGATAACATCTCAATAAGGGATCCATATAGTACTAATCCGTGTGACCAACGTGACAGTATCAAGTAAAGTAATTTAATGCAGGAAAATAATTTTAAGCAGGATATGAAATGATCAGAGAATGTACTCGCCTTTATCCTGAGTGTCTGAAGAATATCTACTGTCCGAGGAATGGTGTCTGTCTCCTATAGAACAGCACAAGTCACAACAAGTCTAAAATGATAACAAGTTGCAATTTAATGCATTCTAAATAAATCTAGGTCAATCTAGGCCAAAGTCAACCCTTGGTCAACTCTGGTCAACCCTAGAAGTCAAACTAGGTCAACTATGATCAAACTAGGTCTAACAAGTCTAAATAGTCTATTCTAGGCCTAACTAGTCCATACTAGTCTAAACAAGGCTAAACTAGCTTATGCTAGCATACCAAGTCCTTACAACCTATACTAGCTAGTACACACCACAACTCAAACCAAGTCACTACAAGTCTATACACATAGGGTAGCCATATACATGGATACATACACATTACCTAATATACATATACATATATATACATTACATTATATAGAACTCACATATAATATATACATAAATAGATTATTTATATACATAATACATATTATATATATAAATATGCATTCATGATATAATAGAGAGAATATATGTGTGTGTGTGTAGAGAGTGAGTGAGGAATGTGTGTGTGTGTGAAGGGTGATACATAAACATGTGTGTAGAGAGTGAATGAGTGTTAGAGGGTGAGTGATGATGTGTATGTGTGTGTAAATGAGAGGAAAATGTGTGTGTGTGTTCAGTCCAATATGGGACTGAAAAACAGTAAACATGTGCTGGAAAAAAATAGGACAGCGGGTGTGTGTAAAACAATGTGTGTAGAGAGGAGGGAGTGATGTGGGAGTGTAGCAGCCAAGGTTGTAGTGTGACAGGAAAAGAGTAAAATGCATCACTGAACAGTGTGTGACTGAAAATATAACATGAAAGAGAAGGGAAGGAACCCATTGCATATTATCAATTCAGTGTGTATTGACAGTTCAGTCATTAGACTGAAATAGGAAGGAAGGAAATCAATAGGCTAAACAATCTCAGTTCAGTCCAACTTTCCAACACCCAAATCGAATTCAATTATTCACCAAACAACACAAAAATTGATCCACAGTTAGATAACATATAGGAGTACCATATTAGTGACTTAACCCAACAGGTGACAGCATTAAACTAGGTTAATTGACTGCCAAAATTCACATTTGAAAATCTGGAAATGCAGGAAATACACTGTTTTCAGAAATTTGGGTAAATGATAAATATGATTTGAATTCAAAGTAAAATATAAAACTAAGGGTTGGTAATTAAAATATAGGGTATATATGAGTCCTATAATGTGTTTGTGTCCAAGCAAGAGGGCACAAACGTGTCCAAACGATTTAAGACACAAAACAGTGCAACACAGGCACTGTTCTGCACACTGCCTCGTGCACGAGTGCACGCGTGTCGTGCACTCGACACAGGACACTTCGTGTCTCGAGGTCACCAACCTAGGTTCGCCTAGGATAGGTCCTCGTGTCTAGGTGTCTGCACTGAGTCCAAGTGTCCACGTGTCCTAGATAAAACTGCGTATCAGTGACACTTAAATCCGACTAAAACTGTCAGTCCCGACCCAGTGCAGAGCCTCGTGCTCACTCGACACGACACGGGGACACGTAAGACTTGACACACGTGGTGTTAGTCATTGCCCCATAGTGTGTGTCGAGTTTCGTGTGTCCTAGTGCTGTGTCCGAAGTGCAAAAGCCCCCGAGTGATAGGACACGCGCACTGCCTCGCGCGCGCGCGCGCACCCGCGTGTGCAAGTGTCGAATCTGACACGATACGACACAGTGTCACTCCCAGACCAAAAGAAATCGATAAGCAACATCAAAATGTAAATTCCTATTCATTTAGTTTCCTAAAAATCAATCGAAATGCCCATTGGGGCATTTCATACACCTAGAGAATGGGACTGATACGTGTCCATTTAGGACATGAAACGGACACAAAACCTAGGTCTAGGCATACCTACAGTTAGGGTAGACCTAGGGCTTTCCAAATATGCAAAGAAACTAGAAATTTAATAGAGTTTACATTGATTTACCTATAGGTGACCAAATGCAAGAAAAGCCTCAAATTGGGGGGTCCTCTTGCTAGCAAACTTCTCCAAATTGGTAAGAATATGAGAAAAATAAATAACAACAGTAAGAACACCTCATTTAAAACCCATTGCAATTTGTTTGAGGGAAAATGGAGCTAAAATGAGATTTCTAGGGATTTGTGAAGATGGAAACTCACCTCTTTCCAAAGCTTTGTTCTTCCTAAGAGGCTAGCCCTAATTTCTAGGAGAATATTTATAGGGGGAATCCCTAGGACTAGGTTAAGTGGCCGGCCAACTAGGGATTGGGTTAGGGCTAGGTTCACATGGCTAATGGATTGGCTAGTCATTAATCAATGTTCAATCACAAGTCATGACTTGTGTCTAATGTCTTCTATTCTAACTCTATATTCCTAATTGATTCTAATAACTAGAGTATGGTTAACTTAACTTAACCTAGGGTCTCAATCTAACCAAGTCCAAACTCAACTAGGGTTAGGTCACCAAGTCAAAGCTAGTCAAAGTCAACCTAGTCAACCCTCATTCAAACAATTCCAAAATAATTTCTAAAAATTTCCATAAATTCTAATAAATTTAAATAACCCAAAAATGACAAAAATACCCTCAAACTAGAAATGATGAACAAAATACCCTAATCACATGGCTAGGCTCTAGGTCAACCAGTCTCCAAGGTTACACTATCAAAACACCAAAATCATAAGTCATGATTTAAAATAGTTTTAAATGATTAAAAATTACCAAAAATTATATCATGATTTAAATATCATTATTAAAAGACTAAAATTACAAAATTTTAAAATTACCCTCTTCTGAAAAACTGGGTGTTACACTGCAGGAACTGTTGCATACCCTGTATAAATTCATCCTACACACCGCACATGTCATCAAGATGACGATTGTACATCCACAAACGGTTCCGCAGATAGTAATTCATATCTATTTTAAGATAATTCTACAAAGATTGACACAGATAGTAATTCATCAGGATGACGATTGTACATCCACAAACGGTTCCGCAAATAGTAATTCATATCTATTTTAAGATAATTACTGCAGAAAGTGAAGAATGGCTCAGAACACAACCTGAAATTTTATGTTTTTCAATGATATATTTCACATGCTTAATTGCCAAGTGTGGGGACGAATGGCTCAGAACACAACCTAAAATTCAGTCTAGCATACATTAGTATGAATCATCTATGTTTTGTACATATGGTGTAGTATATGTTCTTATCGAATCTAATATCTGAAGGATGTAACAGAATCAATAAGATGAACCCACAAAATTTAATACTAAGACATTATCTACTACTAAAAGATGTAGTGTTAGGTTGTCATATCATCATTGCCGAGTGATGGGGGTCGGAGGACAGTCAACTTTATCTACGGATACATAGTTTTTGCCTCGCCAGTCGAATGGCTACAGGAACTATGTCCTGATCACGATATCGTACCGTAGATTAATACAAATTCCTTATAGCAAATGTCGTACATAGATTTCTGCCTCGCCAGTCGAATGGCTGCAGGGACAGTGTCTGGCTGGTACATGTAATTCAAAATCAGATTAATGGGACAGTTACTTCCAAATCCAGACACACCCCTCACATTAGAAATATGTAATTCAAAATCAGACCCCAATGTAGATGGCCTACTGTCCTCACATAGCTTATAATAATATAGAGAATCTACGAATGAACAACAAATGAACAACAATCCAAATATATAGAAAGCCAATACTCAACAAACCGATAAGATCATTTAAGCCAAAATCAGACCCCAATGTAATTCAAAACCCAGACACACTCCTCCTCCTCACACAGCTCAAAATCAGACCCCCAATGTCCTGATCACCATGTCGTACCGTTGATTAATGCAAATTCCTTATAGAACCTGAACTAAAAATCAAGGCCAATGGCTAACCACATCAGTTTTGATTATGAGAAGTTGCTGCTGCACCAAATCATGGATCCATATTTTCCAAACTCATATTTTTCGATACCAAACTCATATTTTTCGATACCAAGCTCAAACTCCAAAATAAAAAACTTATCAAGCTCGAGCTCGATTAATTCTAGTCAAGCCAAGCTCAAGCTTACAGTATTGGTGTCCAGGGGGTTATGTGTTAACAGTATACATAGTATACTGTTAAAGGGAGGCCTAACAGTATACATAGTACCGTTGATTAATACAAACCAAATATGCATCCCATGGATCCCAGTTCATCTAAACATTATCACAGACATGTATATATACATGTAAACATCAATTAATTAACATTATTAGTCAGTTTATTCTTCATTTCAAAACCCTAAAAATGCCCAAAAAAACTTCCAGTATCAGTAAATAGGGCTCGAACCCTAAATTGGAATTCGAATCCCAGCAAAATATTAAATTGACAGTTGATATGAGCCGTATACATATATAGGTGTCACACTGTGAGTCTCGTGTCCATACAGTGGGATACGACGTGTCCAAACCAACAAAATCATAAAACACACACGTATAGGCTGCTGCTCGTGCGGCGAGTCCACGCTCTCGTGGACACGAACTAGAAGCGAGCGAGAGCTAGAAGACGAGGAAAAACTGGGAAGCGTCGGAGCCGGGGCGGCGGGGACAGGGGAGTGTGTGTGTGTGTGAGAGAGAGAGAAAGAGAGATGGAGGAGCTACCTAAGGAGGAGGAGGAGGAGGAGGCCGGAGGAGGGAGATCGCCGGAGGAGCGCCGCGGAGGAGGAGCGCCGCGGAGGAGGAGAGCGCAAAAAATTGAGGGAGAAATTTGTGAATGATCGAAAAGGAAACCCTCGCAGCCTATATGAAACATTTAGCGACGTCCGAAAAGGACGTCGCTAAACGTCGCTGAAATTTAATATACGGCAACGCCGCTTAAATTGCGTCGCTACATCAACGACGTGTACCGACGAACTTGCGACGCAGGTTCCATTTAATAAACTGTAGTCGCTAGACGTCGCTAGTAGTCGCTGTTAGCGACTAATAGCGACGTATTAGTAAAACGTCGCTAAACCCCCAAAAATTAGCGACGTTCTTTCTTGGAGTCGTTAAATTCGTCGCTGATTTGACTTATTTTGGTGGTGAATGATCTTGTAATGTATCTTGAGTTAATAAAAATAGCACATATTTGAGTACATCCATTAGTATATACTAGGCTAATAGGAGTTGTATAGATAACATCGTCTACATGATTGCATACATAAACATAAACCTTAAATATAAGGCAAATAGTGTTTAGACCACGAATGTTATACAAGCTTAGATTATGAGTCATGACATGATGTACAATTAAAAATTTTGAACCCTTTTTTTTAGTTTTTCTTCCACTATACCTGAACATGAGTAAAAAAGCAACAACCAACACATGCTCAAAATGAGGGTATAACAAAAAAAAGAACACTATAAATAAAAATCAACGATCCAAAATTTTTAATTGGACATGTCAGAACTTAAACTCTACCGGTATAAAATACATTATCTAAATGCTACTTAAATATATGGATACGTATACTTAAAAGTAATATTATACGTAATAGTATTAAGGCAAGAACCAAAAACAATTCAAATTTATCCTTTAAAATCATCTTATCCTAATCACATCATTATTAATCAATCTCTATGCAAGTACATAATTTATAAAATAAAAAATACAGAGAACTTCTCCACTTTTCCTTAGCCAAACATATATTCACTTTTCTGTCTAAATCAGCCTCCAAACTATGTTTCAAAAAATACTCCCGTTCTTTCAACAGCTACAACAATTTCGAAGGGTCATATCTGCTAGCTCCCGACTCCAATTTATGTCCAAATATTTTTGTTCGATTCATATCTAAGTAAGTTTTGAATGCTTATAAATTAAGAGATCTGATTCATAGAGTATTTTTTTGAATGATTTTTAAGTATCAAGTGCCTGTAAAACGAACTTGTTTCACTATTTTTGCGATTTCGGAAGTTTTCAACTTGAAATTGCGATCCATTTTATTTTTTTAGTATCCTAACCCATAGGACAACGACATACTAAAATTTTGATGTATGTTAAGTGTCCATGGACTCATAACTTTTCTGCTTATTCCGTAACAATATTTTTGTCAAATTGAAACTATCGTAACTCTCTTCCGCGAACTGATTTGATATAAAAATATGTCACACATTATGGTAGTATGGAAACTAAATCTAAAATAATAATAAAAAGTTGTTTTCAATTTTTTATAATTTTTTATAATAAAATTGATCATAATTGTCTTTGTTTAGATAAATAACTTTAAACCCTAAGGGGGCGTTTGGTACGCGGTATTTTTTTTTTATTCCCGGGAAAATTTAAGATGGGAATCTATTACCACGTTTGTTTGGCTTATAAAAAATTTATTCCCGGGAATTATAAATACCCGGGTAAATAGTTTACCTACAAAACATGGGAATTCTATCCCTTGAGAATAGGTGGGTATTTTTTTTTTTGCCCGGGCAAAAAAAAAATTGTCTAGATTTTTTTCTTCTTTTTTGATCAATTTTGATTAGTTTTGAACATTTTTTCTTTTTTGTCGTTTTTATCGCTTTTTTGTCAATTTTTTGTCATTTTTACCAAATTTTTGTCGTTTTAAGCGATTTTTGTCGTTTTTACCCATTTTTTGTCTTTTTTGTCACTTTTTGATTTTTTTTGTCGTTTTAATCGTTTTTTGTCATTTTTTGTCGTTTTTACCAAATTTTTGTCGTTTTAAGTGATTTTTTTGTCGTTTTTACCCATTTTTTTTTTTGTCTTTTTGTCACTTTTTGATTATTTTTTGTCGTTTTTATCGCTTTTTTGTCATTTTTTGTCGGTTTTACCAATTTTTTGTCGTTTTAAGCGATTTTTTGTCGTTTTTTACCCATTTTTGTCTTTTCTTGTCACTTTTTGATTATTTTTTGTCGTTTTTGTCATTTTTTTGTCGTTTTTAAGCGATTTTTTTGTCGTTTTTTACCCATTTTTTGTCTTTTTTTTATCACTTTTTTGATTATTTTTTGTCGTTTTTATCGCTTTTTTGTCATTTTTTTTAGTTTTTTAGCGATTTTTTGTCGTTTTAAGCGATTTTTTTTTCGTTTTTACCCATTTTTGTCTTTTCTTGTCACTTTTTGATTATTTTTTTGTCGTTTTTGTCATTTTTTTGTCGTTTTTAAGCGATTTTTTGTCGTTTTTACCCATTTTTTGTCTTTTTTGTCACTTTTTGATTATTTTTTGTCGTTTTTATCGCTTTTTTGTCATTTTTTGTAGTTTTTACCAATTTTTTGTCGTTTTAAGCGATTTTTGTCGTTTTTACCCATTTTTTGTCTTTTTTAGTCACTTTTTGTTTATTTTTTATCGTTTTTACCCAATTTTGTCCCTTTTGTCGCTTTTTTTGTTAATTTTTGTCGTTTTTAAGCGATTTTTTTCGTTTTTGTAGCTTTTTTTTTTGTTTTTACCAATTTTTTGTCGTTTTTGTAGCCTTTTTTTGTTTTTACCGATTTTTTGTCATTTTTGTCGCTTTTTGGTTATTTTTTGTCTTTTTGTCCTTTTTTGTCGTTTTTATCGATTATTTTTCGTTTTTTTTTTTCGTTTTTTGGTTATTTTTTGTCGTTTTAACCGATTTTTGTTGTTTTTAACCGATTTTTTGTCGTTTTTAACCGATTTTTTTGTCATTTTTTGTCGTTTTACCGATTTTTTGTTGTTTTTTGTCGTTTTTTGCCGCATTTTGGTTTTTTTTGTCGTTTTTACCGGTTTTATGTCGTTTTTGTCATGTTTTGGTTATTTTTGTCGTTTTTACCCTTTTTTTGTTATTTTTGTCGTTTATACATTTTTTTGTCACTTTTTGGTCATTTTTGTCGTTTTAACCGATTTTTTGTCGTTTTTCATCGTTTTTGTTGTTTTTTGTTATTTTGTCGTTTTTACCGATTTTTTATCGTTTTTACTTTTTTTCGTTTTTACCGATTTTTTGTCGTTTTTACCGGTTTTTTTATATTTGTTCATTTTTTTCGTTATTATTATTTTTTATTTTTTTTCCGGGAATATTTATATTGTCACCAAACATGGGAATGTAATTTTCCCGGGAATTTAATTCCTTGGAATTTGATTCCCGGGAATATAGAATTCCCGGCTATATAGTATTCCGCATACCAAACGCCCCCTAAGAACTAGTAACTAGGATTTTATATACGTAACTAATTATGTTATTTATATATGTGATTGTCATGTTTCCTTTGGGTAGTGTTGGAATCGCGGTATGAGTACCCTCTAGTTGCAAATCAACTATGTCGAAAAGTTAAAGGCAAGTACAACTTTAATTATTTTGATACTTGTATCTATATTTTAAATAATTTATTGTTACTTGTATGTATATTTTAAATAAATTATTGTCATCGTTCACTATTAACTTCTTATTGTTTCATAATGATTATTATTTGTGCACGAGAATTCGACATTATTCCGTTATTATACGCGTTCACTTCAATGGTTATAGTTTAATGTTCAATGTTAATGCTATTGGGATCATGTTTACTTGTGAGCGATCGTAGTATGATTGCATATTTTTAGCAGAGTCATAAGTATTTTTCTTAACTTGTCATGGCATGCATTTACATAATTTATCTTTCCTTCTCGTATATGCATGTATATCATACTGTGTAGATTTAGATTTATTGATGTATTTTACTCAAATCATTGATGGATGGTTTTTTTTTTCCAGCTTTAGATAAGGGTTGCCCTACGCACCATGATTCTAACGATGGATCTGGGGATGCTTTTGGAGACCAACCTCGAAATATGACTTGTTATATAATTTAGTTAATTATTCTTATAACCTTTATTATTATTTAGCGGATTTGTTTATGACATTAGTCTTATGTATTAATGGTATCTTAGTGTTTTTCGTTTCTTCGTCATTTAAATATTGTTGTGAGTGTGCTAGAAATTGTATATTGATATTGTGAAATTGGATGATTGTAAAGATTGAAGTACATACAACGTATTACCGCCAGTTACGGTATAGATCGGACTTGACCACGTACTCGTATAAAAAAACAGAAGTAGATCATGGCATGCATGACATCACGTCCAGTGATGACTTGTCGTTTCGACGAAATCGGGACGTGACAATTGATACTTTAGCGAGCTTCTGCTTTAGGAAGTTGCTGCTATAGCCCATACCATACTTGGATAATTTGGTGGGCTTGTCCTTACCAATGTATCCTAATATATTGTGCCAATTGTTATAATCCACATATCAAGAATTCTAGGCATAAGAAAACCATCAAAATAATTAAATCATTTTTAGAGAACTAGTCCAATACAAAGTATTATATAAAAGAAATTAACAAAGTTATTGCTAAATCTAATCAAATCCTAAACTTAGAAGTGTAGTAAAAATATATATATTTCACGAAATTCATCGAGCATGAAGTACGTTATTAATAATCCAAAATCCTCCTAGACGAGTCGTCGGCTGGTACATTTCAATGTCCGACACCTCCACGGACGAGTGATTTATCATGTATGCTTTATTGCTTCTGATAGGTACTCAATGGTACTCTACGAATTTATTACGGTCTCTCGTTATATGGTCAGTGGTGCCGGGATTTGCAATCCACATAGAGTAGTATCAATAGCTATAAAGGTTGCTTCTTTGACTATGAAAATTTTGAGCACAGTGATTTGTATGGATATAATTAAAACACTTCACCTGTTTTTTTTATTTATTTATCTTTTGTGTGTATTTGGGGATTTGACATTAGTCTTTGTCATTTATTTTCCCATTGCAAGAAATAAAAAGAAAAAAGAATCTAAGTTACAAGATTTAGATATTCACCTAGGAATAAGTTGCAAGATTTAGATATTCACCTAGGAATATGTTGCACAAAAGAACGAAATATGATTTTTTTTTTTTTCCAGCACGTGCGGGCTCAGTTAAATCGTGTGTCTCCCCGCACACGATTTTTAGCCGCTCGTCATGTCGTTTTGGACTCTTCGTGCGGATCTTGTCCGTACTGACTTTTTTATCATCGCCCCACACGTACGTCTCACGCACTCCGCGTGCTCCCGAGCCTCACGGGACGGCCGACGTCTTTCGACGCCAGCAACTCAACGCCTCGCTTCGTCCACGACGCCGAAGGCGCCCCCGACGTTTTCACGATGCCTACAACAGCCGATGCCGTCTAGCCATCCGTTATATGCGCACGACGTCCTTACGACGTCTTTCCAACGTCCATTGAGCGCCGCACAACGGGCCGCGTGGTCGGCCGTCGTTTATACCGTGGTAGAATGGTATCGGTCCTCGACCGTCAGCGCGGCGCCCTAGCCGTTGAGTTTTTATGCACGGAATGTCCTATTTTGTTCTACGCCAGCTCAGATGGTGACCTTTTTTTTCGTTATTTTTCCGACGTTGTGGATGCCCACTAAACCACGAATGCACAAAAAATGAAGTCGTGGCGAGAGTTGCAACCAAACCCCGCAACTACGCACAGTACAAAATCATTTGCAACAAGAAGTAGCCACCGCCATCTAGGCCTCCACCCCCCACTTCTATTCGGGGATCCATCGAAAGGAACGAAAGCTTCAAATTCCACACATCCCCGATCCAACACCCTAACTCCTCCATGGCTCTCCTTCCGAGAACCGCCCGCCTCGCCCTCCTCTCCACCCAGCGCTCCGCCGCCGTCAGCGCAGCCTCGCCCTTCTCCTCCTCCCCGTCTCCGGCGCCATACTCCCGCCCCCCTCCACCGGCCACGTCGTCGCCGGCGGGTCTCTCGAAGGCGGCAGAGTTCGTGATCTCGAAGGTCGATGACCTCATGAACTGGGCCCGGAGGGGATCCATCTGGCCGATGACCTTCGGGCTCGCCTGCTGCGCCGTGGAGATGATGCACACGGGAGCCGCTCGCTACGACCTCGATCGATTCGGCGTCATCTTCCGCCCGAGCCCTCGGCAGTCCGACTGTATGATCGTCGCTGGAACGCTTACCAACAAGATGGCTCCCGCTCTCAGGAAGTACGTATTTTTTTTTTTTTTTTTTTCAGATCTGTGCCTGTTATTTATTTTTCTGTAGGTGAATTTGATGATGAACTGTTCAATTTTGGCCAGAATTAAGGTTTTCTGGTATCTGACTTGTCAATTGTTACAAAAGAGCGTAATTGACATGGTATTTGCTGATCGACAAACCAAATTTAGGGCTTTTTGGAAGGGGGTATCGCGTTACTTTTTTTTTTTTTTTACTTTTCCCGATTCAATTTGATGACCCAGAAATTGCAATTCCTTACTGTAAGGTTGTGTTCGTCTGGGAAGAACGGGGAAAGTGAAGGAAATGGATACAGGATCATGTAGAAAGAGGATACCATTAATTTGCAATCATGATTCAATTCTTAAGATGAAACAAAAATTAATTTTTTGGGGTCTGATGCGTTAATCGATCTAAAAAAGGCGTTAGGTATTGAATAGTAACCATTGCTTAATAAGTCCTAATGCCCTACTTTAGAATGATTACCGTCCTTCCCCTAGTGATTATTCTGACCGGATGTGTCACGTCCCGCTCCCAGAATACGACGAGCCGGGTACGTAACAGTATCCCCAGGCTACGCGACATACGAATACTCTATTACCCATATTCGCGATTGTCGCCCGTAAGGTTCTAGGATAGGTTCATTTCAGGTCATCCTTGCAAAATAAAATTAATATTATTCAAAGGACATTCTGAAACTATAAATTTGAGATGGATTATTCTACCCAATACAACTATTAACCCAATATAATTATGTATTTATATACCTGAATTGATGATGAGAAGATCTGTTTTCAATATAATTGCCTCCAATCGTCCCTTCTCGTTCTTGTTCTCCAGCTTATCTCTAATGTACAATAGTAGCTCGATCTACAAATCTAGTGAACAATACTAGGTCGTCAAACGACATGCAAGCCCGCAGTCAAGAACGAGTAAATAAAATAAATAGAGAATCTCTGAGATGATCGGATTCTCAGAATTCCAAAGTAAAGAAATTAAGAAACTAATTCAGAGGAATTATAACGTTAACTTAAAATATGACTCTGATTAGATCTCGTTCTAGTAAATTTTCTCAGTGTTCGTCTTACGACTAAATCCTAATAATTCATAAATAACGACTACTATCACAACAACTTAAATTCACTACCACAATCATAGTCAAGTTTCCTATATGATGATGCAGTTTAGAGAACACATTTGGATCACGATCACCCTCTATTTTTCCGACAATAATTCCATTTACCCGGGACCGGGTGGTGTCTGTATTGGGTACGGTGCCTTAGATCCGACCCCTCCACATCTTGTGGAAAACTTGTATGCATTAACTTTTTAAATTCCGGTTTTATTCTCGGAATTTACTGGACTGTTCTCTGTTGGTGAGCTAGGCCTCACCCCCCGACATCGCAAGGCCTTACAGATGCGGGACTACTGATCAGCTTTTACTGTTGTTATTATATTGTAGGGATTTCGATGGTTGTGATCCAGTTCTCTCCCACCCCATGATGCAACTACAAACACGTACAATAGTCTATTGACTTCTAGGTCTAATATCCGGTTCCAACTTGATTACCATCTCGTATGTCAAAGACAATACGCCATATGGTAATCTCTTGTTGGCAGGAGATTATCCAACTTATTACCATCTCGTGTGCCGAAACAACACGCCATATGGTAGTAATGTTGGCAATGAATCATTCAACTTATTTTACCATCTCGTTTGTCAAAGACAACACGCCATATGGTAATATTTTGTTGACTAGGAAACTGGATATAAACTTAGATTATTCAATTAGGTTTTCCTAATTCTGAAACTTTCTAAATTTGGCTAACTCTCGAAATTATTGAAAATTTCGGCAGAATCTCCTTTGTATTTATTGACTCCGAAATTTTACAATAGATAAAAATATAATAATCGGATACGCCGACCCCTTCGGTGGAGCAACTCTCAACACCGGACCACGCAATTAATATCCGGGTACGCCGACCCCTTCGGTGGAGCAACTCTCAACACCGGAACCACGCATTTATATATATTTATAAATTAAAATCCATAAAGTGAGAAATATTCAACTTCTTACCTAGCAAGTGTTCTTAGCATTTCTTACCCATTGCAGTACTAAATGGTAGCAAATGGTCAACTCTCAGGTACTCTATCAAAACACAAGTAATCTAGCATTTTCGTTAGTCACCATAGCACGTGAAAGATAAATCAAAATACTTTATACTTGCATGGCAATTTATAAGGTTTTGATTATTCCAAAGAAATCAAGAACTAATTATATTATATTAACTATTATAAATCAAATATATAATTATGCATACATATATTCAAGATTCCAGATCATTGGAAAAATTCCGAAAGTTCCTGGAAATTTAATAAAATTTAACAATCGAATCTATAACTATATGGATAAATATAGAATATTTAAAATTTGGCATCTACGATAAAATTTGATGGATTTCCGTTCAAATTGTTAAATATTGATTCCGGATTCCGTATTCTAGTCTACCTTAAGGTATAAAGACTCATTCTAAGTATTTTCTTTTCTTTCTAATATCTAAATGATCATAAGGGTTTTGTAATGCTGAATTTAACAAACACATATTAATTGTTTTGTCATTAGCTCAATTTGACCCCGACAAGGCCTAAGAACTATTAAACATAATAATTTTCTCTGTCTCAGTATATCATTTATATTGATATTGGTCTAAGATCATGTTGGATTAAATGTACAAGGCATATGTATGGGTCAGAGACTAATTTTAGAACCAGTACGATCTAGAATCTTTATTATAAAATGTTGAGGCTAATCAATACATAAATGTTTCTTTTGCAATGTACAGTATAGTCTAAATAAATTATTAGATGTGCTGAATTCTATTTTTAATAATCCCTAATGACCTATCGGGTTACGAAATCGAGTCGGAGAAATCCAAAACTTGCATTGGAAGTACCATGCATGATTATAATAATAATTATTAATTCTTAGGCCTGAAATGTCATCTAAAATATATAAAATTAATCATATTTCTATTTACGAGCAGCGGTTAATCCTTCAATTTTGAATGTAAAATTTTCCATTTGAACCATAAAGCAACCTAAAGTATTCCGAAGAGGGATTTATGAGTACTACTTGAATTTAGACCCAAATTGGCAAAGTGTACGATCATCAAGCATACACGATTATAAACTTATACCCTTACAGACATAATAAATAATTATATCTAATCCATAATAGAATTTCACATTTGGGGCTTAAGATTAGATCCCTAATCTACTTACACCTCACAAGCAACTCCTCATAATCAAGCACACTAGAATAACCATATTCATACATTCCCAATTTCTACGTCATGCACAATTCATTTCCAATGACCCACTAGAACAATTTCAATTTTGGATATAGTCATTTATTTCATAATAACTAATATCAAACAATCTAAGAACAATATAGGAATTTGACATGAATAAAATTAAAAGATTTATGATAGGAGAGGGCTTGCCTTGGAAATTTTAGGAATTTGAATTTGGGGAATTGGGTTTGATCTCCTTTTCTTCCAACTCCTCCTTCGAGCTTCTTCTTCTTCCCCCCTCTTTTTTTTTTATAAGGGGTTAGGGTTTGAAGATGGTGGTGGTGGTGATGATGGTGGAGATGGAGATGAAGATGGTGGTGTTGGAGGTGGTGATGGAGGATGGCGGGCCGGAGGGGAGGCCGCCGACGGTGGAGGGCCAGTCGGCCGCCGCCGCGGGCACGGGTGCACGGTCTTGAGTGAGGAGTGGAGAGAGGGAGCGAGAGAGAGAGAGAGAGAGAGAAAATGAGAGATGAGGAGAGTGAGAGGGATGGAGAGAAGGAGAGGAAGCCGAGGGAGAGGGGGAGAGATGGAACTGAGAGGGAGAGAGGGGAGGCTCGGGTGATGGGGCTGAGAGCCCTCTCTCTTCCTCTCTATATAAATATTTTGTTTTTTGTTTTTTTTTCTTTTTCTTTTACTTTTTTTTACTAATAAATCATGCATGTAGACATGTGTCCCCAAGTAAAATTACTATTTTGCCCATGCTTCATGCATGAGGACATGTGTATAGATTAGGTGTCATGGTTAATTTGCAATTTACAAATATTTACAAGGGCTTATGTATAAAAATTTATTTTAGAAAAAGAAATGTGTTTAATTAAAAATAAGATAATGATAATAAAATTAATGTTAAAGATTTTTTTTTCTTAAAAAAATTATTAACAAATATAATATAGAGAAATAAACAATAAAAGCAATATTTTATTAGGTGGCTATTACACTCTACCCACCTTACAAAAATTTTGTCGTCGAAATTTAAATTTTAAAGATAAGTTTTTCAAAAAATATAGAGAAAAATAAAATATTCTACCCATCTTACAGAAGTGAAGTAGTAATTTATTAAACAGTTAAATGGAATATCTTAAAACTTATTTTTTCAAAAGCTTTACGAAAATAGAGAATTCGAAAATACTAGAAATCTTCAAGGTTCTTGAAATTCCATATAATCAAATAAAATAGTCAGATACAATGTTGTTTCAACCCATAACGATGTATGATTCTTGAATTCAAAATCATATTCCTTATTCTTATTTTCTGGCGTGATATAGTAATCTTGTGCCTCGCCATTGTGCATATGACTGCAATCAAGATACCGTTTCACTATCAGGATTCATGGCTGCAGCTTTTGCTACCACGCCAATGATATCCATAGAATGAGTAGGAATCATGATTGTGAAGTAGCTTTACACGTTAGGTTATTCTTAATAATCCAAAATATATAAAATAAAAAAATACTTAATTTTCAAGTTTTCTAAACATCTTCGGTATTACTTTATCATAGTATCAAAACTAATAGATAATATTATAACATAAGATAAACTCATATATCTATATTATCAAAAACACTATATGTCATTTTAAATGACGTTTTTCAAATTCCAAATCGAGTAAAATGAAATCAAAATTCGAATATCAAGTTCAAAAATTCATTATGAAAAATTATGTCTTGATCTCCGAGAATTTTATTAAATTCCTGAATAATGTTTCGAGAATATGTGACTCGCCAATTTGGATGGCCAGTCCGAATGGCTGCAACAACTTCTCATTCACGATTCATTAGAGAATTTTAGGTCTCAAGACACAACAAGTATTCATTCACATAAATATCATTTACACAAAATCCAATCAAAATATTCACTTCACAGAAAAGAAAAAATATCAAAAGAGTAAATTGCAATGGATATTAGATAGAGGGCAATTCCTGAAATAGGGATGCCAAGAAAGGATGTAAATGGAAGAAAAGATTGAGGATACAATTCTAGATTTTCATTTAGTGAATGTTAAGTGAAGCAGCAAAATTGAAAATTTTGAAGTAGATCGGGTTTGTGAAATAACCAGACCGCTTTAAATTCAACAGATAAAAGAGAGCCAGTCGGGACTTAGGCATCGATAGAAGTCTAGAGGGAGTAAGGAATAAGGAATTAGCTTCTTAATATAATATGTATATAATACTCTATACAATAACTATTATGCAAAATCCTATACAAGTTATTTCTAGTACTTTCCTACCCAGTAATCATTTAAAATATATTTATATCTATACTTACCCCTTCACTATTTCTAACTATGTAATGGTTCAAAAATATATTTGAACTCCGGGTTTACTAGAGATACAAGTCCAAGATCCTTAAGGAGTCTTCTAGATTCTTTTACCAGCTCAGACGAGAATACTTGTCCTATTCTCCCTGACTTAATAGGCCTAGAATGATTATGTCAATCCTTATACTACCCATGACCTAGGTAAGGACACCTGATTATATATACTCACTATAGAAATTTTATTTAGGTAAAGACACTATGAAATACAGTCTAACATAAACAATTCTATTTGGTATCTCTTGGATATTTTCTAAAACATATCTTAAAGTTTATACCTTAGCTTATATGGTCTTCCCAAAATCTTGACCAACATCTTATTTCAGCTTGCATAGGTTTCCCTAGAACTTGGCCTATATCATATCCTTGGGTTGTCAGACCTGCACCCTATCCTATTTCCTCTATGCAATGTCTGACCTGCATGGGTCACCACTAAAAGACGTGTCACGTCCCGCTCCCAGAATACGACGAGCCGGGTACGTAACTATCCTATCCTATGTCGCGTATCCCCAGGCTACGCGACATACGAATACTCTAGTACCCATATTCGCGATTGTCGCCCGTAAGGTTCTAGGATAGGTTCATTTCAGGTCATCCTTGCAAAATAAAATTAATATTATTCAAAGGACATTCTGAAACTATAAATTTGAGATGGATTATTCTACCCAATACAACTATTAACCCAATATAATTATGTATTTATATACCTGAATTGATGATGCGAAGATATGTTTTCAATATAATTGCCTCCAATCGTCCCATCTCGTTCTTGTTCTCCAGCTTCTCTCTAATGTACAATAGTAGCTCCTTGATCTACAAATCTAGTGAACAATATTAGATCGTCAAACGACATGCAAGCCCTCAGTCAAGAACGAGTAAATAAAATAAATAGAGAATCTCTGAGATGATCGGATTCTCGGAATTCCAAAGTAAAGAAATTAAGAAACTAATTCAGAGGAATTATAACGTTAACTTAAAATATGACTCTGACTAGATCTCGTTCTAGTAAATTTTCTCAGTGTTCGTCTTACGACTAAATCCTAATAATTCATAAATAAAGACTACCATCACAACAACTTAAATTCACTACCACAATCATAGTCAAGTTTCCTATATGATGATGCAGTTTAGAGAACACATTTGGATCACGATCACCCTCTATTTTTCCGACAATAATCTCATTTACCCGGGACCAGGTGGTGTCTGTATTGGATACGGTGCCTTAGATCCGACCCCTCCACATCTTGTGGAAAACTTGTATGCATTAACTTTTTAAATTCCGGTTTTATTCTCGGAATTTACTGGACTGTTCTCTGTTGGTGAGCTAGGCCTCACCCTCCGACATCGCAAGGCCTTACAGATGCGGGACTACTGATCAGCTTTTACTGTTGTTATTATATTGTAGGGATTTCGATGGTTGTGATCCAGTTCTCTTCCACCCCATGATGCAACTACAAACACGTACAATAGTCTATTGACTTCTAGTTCTAATATCCGGTTCCAACTTGATTACCATCTCGTATGTCAAAGACAATACGCCATATGGTAATCTCTTGTTGGCAGGAGATTATCCAACTTATTACCATCTCGTGTGTCGAAACAACACGCCATATGGTAGTAATGTTGGCAATGAATCATTCAACTTATTTTACCATCTCGTTTGTCAAAGGCAACACGCCATATGGTAATATCTTGTTGACTAGGAAACTGGATATAAACTTAGATTATTCAATTAGGTTTTCCTAATTCTGAAACTTTCTAAATTTGACTAACTCTCGAAATTATTGAAAATTTCGGCAGAATCTCCTTTGTATTTATTGACTCCGAAATTTTACAATAGATAAAAATATAATAATCGGATACGCCGACCCCTTCGGTGGAGCAACTCTCAACACCGGACCACGCAATTAATATCCGGGTACGCCGACCCCTTCGGTGGAGCAACTCTCAACACCGGAACCACGCATTTATATATATTTATAAATTAAAATCCATAAAGTGAGAAATATTCAACTTCTTACCTAGCAAGTGTTCTTAGCATTTCTTACCCATTGCAGTACTAAATGGTAGCAAATGGTCAACTCTCAGGTACTCTATCAAAACACAAGTAATCTAGCATTTTCGTTAGTCACCATAGCACGTGAAAGATAAATCAAAATACTTTATACTTGCATGGCAATTTATAAGGTTTTGATTATTCCAAAGAAATCAAGAACTAATTATATTATATTAACTATTATAAATCAAATATATAATTATGCATACATATATTCAAGATTCCAGATCATTGGAAAAATTCCGAAAGTTCCTGGAAATTTAATAAAATTTAACAATCGAATCTATAACTATATGGATAAATATAGAATATTTAAAATTTGGCATCTACGATAAAATTTGATGGATTTCCATTCAAATTGTTAAATATTGATTCCGGATTCCGTATTCTAGTCTACCTTAAGGTATAAAGACTCATTCTAAGTATTTTCTTTTCTTTCTAATATCTAAATGATCATAAGGGTTTTGTAATGCTGAATTTAACAAACACATATTAATTGTTTTGTCATTAGCTCAATTTGACCCCGACAAGGCCTAAGAACTATTAAACATAATAATTTTCTCTGTCTCAGTATATCATTTATATTGATATTGGTCTAAGATCATGTTGGATTAAATGTACAAGGCATATGTATGGGTCAGAGACTAATTTTAGAACCAGTACGATCTAGAATCTTTATTATAAAATGTTGAGGCTAATCAATACATAAATGTCTCTTTTGCAATGTACAGTATAGTCTAAATAAATTATTAGATGTGCTGAATTCTATTTTTAATAATCCCTAATGACCTATCGGGTTACGAAATCGAGTCGGAGAAATCCAAAACTTGCATTGGAAGTACCATGCATGATTATAATAATAATTATTAATTCTTAGGCCTGAAATGTCATCTAAAATATATAAAATTAATTATATTTCTATTTACGAGCAGCGGTTAATCCTTCAATTTTGAATGTAAAATTTTCCATTTGAACCATAAAGCAACCTAAAGTATTCCGAAGAGGGATTTATGAGTACTACTTGAATTTAGACCCAAATTGGCAAGTGTACGATCATCAAGCATACACGATTATAAACTTATACCCTTACAGACATAATAAATAATTATAGCTAATCCATAATAGAATTTCACATTTGAGGCTTAATATTAGATCCCTAATCTACTTACACCTCACAAGCAACTCCTCATAATCAAGCACACTAGAATAACCATATTCATACATTCCCAATTTCTACGTCATGCACAATTCATTTCTAATGACCCACTAGAACAATTTCAATTTTGGATATAGTCATTTATTTCATAATAACTAATATCAAACAATCTAAGAACAATATAGGAATTTGACATGAATAAAATTAAAAGATTTATGATAGGAGAGGGCTTGCCTTGGAAATTTTAGGAATTTGAATTTGGGGAATTGGGTTTGATCTCCTTTTCTTCCAACTCCTCCTTCGAGCTTCTTTTTCTTCCCCCCTCTTCTTTTTTTTTTAAAGGGGTTAGGGTTTGAAGATGGTGGTGGTGGTGATGATGGTGGAGATGGAGATGAAGATGGTGGTGATGGAGGATGGCGGGCCGGAGGGGAGGCCGCCGACGGTGGAGGGCCAGTCGGCCGCCGCCGCGGGCACGGGTGCACGGTCATGAGTGAGGAGTGGAGAGAGGGAGTGAGAGAGATAGAGAAAATGAGCGATGAGGAGAGTGAGAGGGATGGAGAGAAGGAGAGGAAGCCGAGGGAGAGGGGGAGAGATGGAACCGAGAGGGAGAGAGGGGAGGCTCGGGTGATGGGGCTGAGAGCCCTCTCTCTTCCTCTCTATATAAATATTTTGTTTTTTGTTTTTTGTTTTTGTTTTTCTTTTACTTTTATTTTTTTTTAACTAATAAATCCATGCATGTAGACATGTGTCCCCAACTAAAATTACTATTTTGCCCATGCTTCATGCATGAGGACATGTGTATAGATTAGGTGTCATGGTTAATTTGCAATTTACAAATATTTACAAGGGCTTATGTATAAAATTTTATTTTAGAAAAAGAAATGTGTTTAATTAAAAATAAGATAATGATAATAAAATTAATGTTAAAGATATTTTTTTTTCTTAAAAAAAATTATTAACAAATATAATATAGAGAAATAAACAATAAAAGTAATATTTTATTAGGTGGCTATTACAGGATGGCATTGGTTAATCAAATAAGGAGATATGTTACTAGATTATTGACAATATGCATATGTAAGCACCTGGTTAATAATAATATTTTAAAAAATGGTCAAATAGACATTATCGAATTTGTATGCACTTTTATTGATATAAACTACAAACTAGTATAGAGTATCATTATGTTTTTGCTGTTCCGCAAAGCAAGCTGATAATCTATCTTTGATATATCACTTGTTTGATTTGGTCAAGAAGCATGCTGTTTTATAGGTGATATTTATTGCATTGTAGTCAAAGGCAAGCCTCGCAGCAAGGCGCACCAGCTGCGCCTCACACCTCACTAGACAAGACGTCTTTTTTCAGGCGCGTCTTGCAATAAGGCACCGACAAATAAAGGCGCGCCTTCTCTATTTGTCTTTTATTTTGGCTTTATGGACTCACCTGGTAGAAAATGATAGTGATGGAAGTATTGGTGGTGATGATGAATTGATGGAGTTTGATGAAGAAGAATGATTGTTTTATTGGTTATCCTTTTATTTTACAATTTGTGTTCTTTTCATCTTTCTACTCCTTCTTAGAGAACACGAATACTTGTTAGATCTGTTGATTGCTACTGCTACTCCTAGTTTACTTTCTTATGTTTTAATATGTTTTGTTGGTTTTAATATGTTATTTGGTTTTATTTCTTACATTACTAATTTATTTATTTATGTATACTTTTATTATTTTTTTGTTTTTGTGCCTCGCTTCACTCGGGGCACCTCACTAGACAAGACGTCTTTTTCAGGCGCGTCTCATAATAAGGCACCGACAAATAAAGACGCACCCTCTCTATTTACCTTTTATTTTGGCTTTATGGACTCACCTGGTAGAAAATAATAGTAATGGAAGTATTGGTGGTGACGATGAATTGATGGAGTTTGATGAAGAAGAATGATTGTTCTATTGGTTATCCTTTTATTTTACAATTTGTGTTCTTTTCATCTTTCTACTCCTTGTTAGAGAACACGAATACTTGTTAGATCTGTTGATTGCTACTGCTACTCTCCTAGTTCACTTTGTTATGTTTTAATATGTTTTTAGTATGTTATTTGGTTTTATTTCTTAAATCACTAATTTATTTATTTATGTATACTTTTTTTTTGTGTGCCTCGTTTCACTCGGGGTGCACCTTAAGTGCGGTTTGCGCCTCGGGCAATTTGGAACCTTTGCGCCTCGAGTGCTCCTTGTGCCTTTGACTTGATTTATTGTCGGTTTGGTATAACATGGGATAACGGAAGTAATGCATTTGTCATCCATATTTTTATCTTTATGAGGAAATGCCATAAAGCTAAAGGTGCCAACACCGCCTTCTTGCAACTGTGTTAGATTGATGTGGCTTGTTAGGATTGGTCATAACACAGCCATTTAAGTGGTTATACTCGCATTCTATTTATGCTTATTGTTGGTCATATGATATAATAACCTTGTTTTTAGATTTCGATTTCTCAGCTAATTACAGTTCGGTTTTTCTTTTTCCAAGCCTAGATGTTCTATTTTTCTAAATTCGACATCTATATTTGTCCTCACAGTTTTCTTCGAGTAGTTGTAATGTATCATCTTTAGGGCATGAATAATCTTTGTCCAGTCACTACCAGATGATTACATCCAAATAAGAAAGATGTTTTCCACTATAGTGGTCATCAGTATATTAAATCATGTTCTTATGTTATACAATTATTACAGCAAACCGGAGTGTCATATTTAGGGCATGCATGCATATAGTATAGGCATTTTTCTCATAAATCTATCTAGGTGATTGAAGGTGCAGGTGAGGATTCAATAATGATGACTCCTTGTTCTGAGTCTTCTTACACTGACTCACTCGGCTTCCATGTTAGTTATGTACTTCTGTTATTGTTTCATGTATGATGCTGCGTATCCTATATTGTCTTCATCATACTTTGCTCAGTTTACGCCAGTCTTTTTTTCTGATCGAGTAACATCACTATTCTGATTTCTGAATTCTGAGATACAGTAGAACCTCAATAATTTAATACCCGATAAATTAATAACCTTAGTTAATTTGGCCGGTCCTAACTTGGGAATAATGTGCTAAATTAATAATTCACTAAATCTATAAGATACATTATAAAAAAATTGTATAGGTCCCACGTAAGGGATGGGGGCTTCCCTTTTGAAACCTTCCTTAGCCGATGTGATGACGTTCCTTATGTTCATTTCTTGGCATGAACCTAGGATTCCGTCGCCTCATTCCCTTGACGTAATCAGTTCATTGATGTGCTTGGATTTTGATTCATATGAGGTGCGGGCAGACTCATAAGACGTCCGAAGGAAGGTCCCATGTCGTTCTTTTCCTTCTTTCTTCAAAGCCCCATGAATGTGAGCCCTTTCGGACACGGATATGAGGGCATTTAGCTAGCCTATATCTCCATATGCTCTCGCTTCCATACTCTTTTTTCTACCTCTCTCTTGATACCCTTCTTAAATTGATAATATATGTACATATACATAGAATTGTTAGTTCATAAAACGAGAGACTATGTAGAGTTTTTTGCTTGGTTAAATGTTCATAAAATAGAATAATGTAGTACATTAAACAATGTACAATATATTTTTTGGGAAAATAAGTATATTTATGAATTTTACTTGGTTAAACAAATACATAGAATTGTTAGTTTGTAAAACAAATACAATGTACAATATTTAAGAAGGAATACCTTAATAAATTTATAAGTTATTGATTAATCGACAAATTTAATACATGATTAGTTTATCGATTATTTAATAGTAGCTAAATTAATATATTTTCCATGGTCCCAAGGCTATTAATTTATAGAGGTTTAACTGGATTTGAATGATCTCCTATTCCATTAATCTTGTAGCTTAGATTCAAAAGGTTCCCTTAATACTCATGTATCTCCAATACACCTCAAGTATATTTTTGTATCCAACGACGTTACTTTAGTCTCAACTCGATGCTCAAAAGTGTGATAAATGTGTATAATGTATACTTCTTAAAAGGCTTCGAAAGTGTGAATGCCCATAAACTTTCTAACCTTATTAATTGGTTTGTTTGCTTGTTTGCATGAATGCATGTTGATATAGGACAATATTTCATTGGGTTTTGTAACAATATGGGAGTGGATTTTATTTTTGATTAGATTATATCATCTTCTTTTGATGATTAAGAAGTTTTATGTTCTTTTCTTGAACATGCACGTAAATATGTGTACTTCTTAACCGCTTTGCCTGGGTTATGCTTTATAGGGGTAGTTGTACCCTGCCAGCGTTAGGGAAGAAAAGAGCAATGGCGGGCATGGCAGGGTGGGGATATTGGCTTGCTTTGGGTATTGTTGGTGGAATAATTGGAAATAGTGATCGCCATTCTAGAAGGATGGATGGAATACCAAACTATGTTTGACTCATAGTAGTCAAAGGCGCACTAACGCCGTGCAGGAAGGCGTACCAGTTGCGCCTCGCACCTCACTAGGCGAGGCGTCTTTCTCCGGGTGTGCCTGCCTGTAAAGTGCCAACAAGTAAATGCGTGCCTTTTTTTCCGGGTGTTGGCTATGGAGCATATGAACCATCCACAAAAGAATTGATGAAGTTTTTAATGTTTTATTACTGGTTGTCGACAAGACATCATAGTCTAAATGCTTGCAACTTTCTATTCCTTCAAAGCTTGTGGAGATGTAAATCAAAGGGTGTTTATAGAGGAACAAAACGTTGAAATTTAAGGCTCATATTAGCGTGTTCTTGCTGTCAATATTATTCTTGACCTCGTACTAGAGGTGTAGAGAATGCAGGCTATATATGCTATATAGATGCATTGTTGACCTAGTAATCCTCTAGGGAAAATTCTCTCTCCTTAGTTTTGCGATTGTCCTGAATTTAGTTTGCAAAAGTCAAACAGAAAACACTTTGTAGGTTACATTTTAAGGAATCAAGTAAGATATGTAGGTTAGGAAGCCATTTAATCTCTTCAGTGAGTAAATAATTGTTTAATTCTTGAGCAGGTTTGAATTTAGTACTGTAGCAATATATATGATTGTAAGTTTTACTTTCTACTTTTAAGTGACCAATTTTAATAACCATCAGTGAACAAACTTTCCGCAGTTTTTTCGTTGTATAGGATTGGAATTGCAAAGTGCATAGAAAACGTGGTGTCAATTATCTTTAAGCAATGAAGCAGGATATTAAGCATGCGGGACAGCCTTTTAAACTCTTTAGTGAATAAACATCTGCTAATTTTTTAGCAGGTTTCACTTTATATCTGTAGCAACGTATGGCTGTAACCTGTTATTTTGTCTTTTAAGACGCCATTTTGTTATGACTTGAGCTCTGGGGCACCTCTTGACATATTCTACTGTATTTTCTTAAAGTTGATCTCTCTATATATTTCCTTCTTTGCATATAGCTCTATATTGGAATTATGTTTCTGCCAGTCACTTCATCGTATTGCAGATGTGAAACGCAACTCCAATTTACATTCCATTTCTGTTTCAGCTGATATACGATTTGGGGATAATGGCCATAACATCTATGTTCTTTCCACTTACGTTTCTTCTGTTGTGCAATGCATATTTCACCTCTACGATCTCATAATGGGCTAAATTTAGGTTTCAAGTTGGCTGGTTGGATTTAACGCCTATGTAAATTCAACTGGATACTAACCCAACCCAAGACAACATGACCCTTTTTAATGGGAAAATTTGTGGACACGTTGGACTGTGGGATATTTGGGCATTTTTTGGGTTGCATTGGATTTGCTACTGCATTTTCTGTTCTTTTAGGCAAAAAAGTGGGTTACCAAATTACTTTTTTTATCCATAAATTATAATATTTTTAGCTAAGAAACTGTTGCACCAAAAAATAAGTGATACCCATGGTATTTGTGTTACATATTAGTATAGATTTTTGTCAGGTGACATATTTTGGTTTTATGCAGGGTTTATGACCAAATGCCTGAGCCACGTTGGGTTATTTCCATGGGAAGCTGTGCTAATGGTGGTGGGTACTACCACTACTCGTACTCCGTCGTCCGTGGCTGTGACCGTATTGTTCCTGTTGATATCTATGTCCCTGGATGCCCCCCAACTGCTGAGGCTCTACTCTATGGTATTCTCCAGCTGCAAAAGAAGATCAACAGGCGCAAGGACTTCCTCATGTGGTGGACCAAGTGAGGAATCCAATGGTCTGCTTGCCTGGGTTCTTCTACCTTTCGCATTGTTTGTTATAATAAAGAGCTAATTCTTAACTCTTTACTTTGCTGTGCTCACATGTTATGTATAATTCTTGTTTGCTTGTGAAATCTGAGAGGTTTTTGTAGTTTCACTCTTGTTATTCTGTCCCAGGCTTATGGCTGCTCCAGCCTGCAGCATTTATTCTGTCATAGGGTGACAAGGCCCATGATACAAATTATTTTCTGTCCTGCATTGCAGCACTCATTCTCAAGTTTGAATGAAATTTATGTGTTGAGCACTAATCACAATCTGCAATATTGATCTGAAATTTTGCCGGAATCAGAGTATGTGTCTGGGTATCTCTTTTGATGGTAATGTTCTCTGTTAAAAAATGATTAGAACACAGAAGTTTGGTTACATGTTTCGAAATTCTGATTACTTTCGCGAAATTGTGAGTTTGGAATTTCTGGTAACTTTTATAAATGAGTTTGGAAATTTGTTGATGCATATTTAATTTACTCGTTTTACTAATTACTTTTAACTATTAAGGTTTCTGTATCAAATTAATCATCTATCTTGGCTGTACTGCTGTAGTGCTTGCCAATGCCATGAATAAGAGAATGCTGCCCATGGTTGGAATTTGCTCCAAAATTAAGCTTTAACAAAGCTGCGGGGGTTATCTATTCTACTATATAACGCCAAAAGTATGCTTCACCGTAAATTTTTTTTCTTTCTAAAAATATCCTTTATTATATTTACTAATTAAAATTAATAGGGAGTATCTATATAAATGCAAGAGTTGTCCTTTGGTATTCCTAATTACGACCGCTCTTAAATGTATTGAGTATCTAAAAATGAGTTATTGAAAAATGAACTTTGTTTAGCATTATTCATTCATTGAAAAATAAATAAATTTTGACTACAAATGTCTTTTAATATTTTTAATAATAAATACGTGCAACGTATAGTAAATCTAGAATGGGATATCAACATCTAAATTCGATAAAATCCAGCTCCAAGCAATAAATCTACTTCTGATGCTGATGCTGGTTGTTATTCTATTATTATTTTTTTACTTCTGATGCCGATGCTGAGTTTAGCTACCTACGACGAATGAAATCTTGGTGACCAGACGATCAGAATTACATTACAAGTGGGAGTGCCCGGAGTGGCGCGTCGCTATTGCTATTATTATATTTGGGCCGAGCCCACCAAATACGTCCATTTCATCTGCGGGGCGGATTCATAAATATAAAGCCTACCCGATTCGTTACTACAACTCTTCTCTAGGTTTTATTGTTCCCTTCGCAAGAAAATATCATAGCCTTGCCCCCCTCGTTGCCGCCCGCCTCTTCATCTGGGAGTTCACTCGCAGAATTTCTAGGGTTTCCATCTCCCTCACTTTCTCTATACTAATGGCGGACGAAGTCCACTTCTCTTCTCGGCCAGACAACAAGCGAAAGTTCGACGACCCAGCCACTACCCCGCCGTTCTCCTCCGCCGCTCGTCGGACCACCGGATTCTCCTCGCCGATCGCCTCCAACTCACCGGACGCGCCTCCTCCCTCCTACAGCAGCGTCCCTCCGCCTCCCGACGGGATCGAGCTCGCGAAGCAGCGCGCGCAGGAGATCGCCGCCAAGCTATTCAGCGACGCCGAGGCCAAGCGTCCCAAGACCGATAACGGACCCGCAGACTCTAACAATAACAATGGTAAAATACAAAATTTTGTTAGCTCCTAGCTAGGGTTTTCCCCCCTCCTTTGAGATCTGTGGATTTGTTTGTAGACGGCTTTCTTTATAGCTTGATTATGGTGGCTTCTTCACTTTGCAATGAGTTTTAGGTGGCTTGTTAGTTTTTCCACTAATTTTCTGAATCTTTGGGAAGTGGAATGGACGATCTTTAGATAATTTGTAAGGTTATGTGTTGTAATTCTTCGAGATCCATACTAACTTTTTCGTTGGCAGTGTTCAATATCATGGATGATGAGATGAGATGACCAGTGCTACTCCTAATTTAGGATTCAATTTGGCTACTGCAGTGCCTTGATTTTGATAGTAATCTTAGGTCATCGAAAGTTCTAGAAGGTTTAATAGCTTTCATCATAGGTAATCTGAGATCTTACGGAAAACCTATTTTCGTTGACCAACTTGTGTAAGATCAACGCCTATGTAAACTTTCTGTACTTACATGGTTTTGTTCCAATGCCCATATCGATAGAAGTTAACCAGACATCCTATTGTAGAATTTTTTTTTTCTTTCTACTGGTCCTTCTTGCCACCATTTTTCTTCTTCCAAGTCCCACTTTTTAGGTAGTTTGCCCAATATTGCTCCACAGTCCAGGTGTTATAATGTTTATTTTTATGTTTAGACTACGGGCATAAGACTTACAGTCAACAAATGCCTTCCTTTGCTTCTACGACGCCCGCCGCGTCTTTCAATCCCTACGGCTATGGAGGCTCAAACAAAAGGGTAGATATTCCAAATGGAAGGGTACGTGATTCTCCATCCCCTCGGTCTCTTTCCCATATGGGATTTTCAATGTTTTAATAGCGTGGCTGCGCGCACATGCATTGTGGTCTTTGTTAATGTTCCAGGTTGGCGTGATTATTGGAAAAGGGGGTGAGACAATCAAGTATCTTCAGCAACAGTCTGGTGGGTGCAAAATTCAAGTAACCAGGGATGCAGATGCGGACCCTTATTCACAGACTAGAACTGTAGAACTTACAGGAACTGCTGAACAGATCAGTAAGGCGGAGAAGCTGATCAGTGATGTGCTTGCAGAGGTTTGTTTATGTACTTAGTTTTACTATCTATTATATTTTCGCATCTTCGTATTTTGGCACCTTTTCACTCTCCGTTAACATGGTGCTTCTATCAGGCTGAAGCTGGTGGTTCTGCAACTAGTACTGGCACTGTTAGAAAATTTGTCAGTCCCCAAGTAGGAGGTGAACAGTTTACCATGAAAGTTCCTAATAACAGGGTAGGTAGCTCATGATATATGTTGCTTTACGGTATTTTCTAATTATCCTTATTCTTCTTCTAAGATTTCATCTCGCTTTGTTCCCCAGGTTGGTCTTATTATTGGCAAAGGGGGGGAGACAATTAAGAACATGCAAGCTAGCTCGGGAGCTCGTATCCAGGTTACTTCTAAAAATGCTTGTTTCTTATCCATATGCTTTCCCCCTGTCATGTAACAATAGATTTGTGTACTTATAATCATTATTCTACGCGTCTACTTTTTCATAGTGAGATCTTATTACTTTCATTTGCTTTACTCAAATGAGTTGCTTATATACTAGCCTGAGTATGGTATGCCTCAGTTCAGGTAGGACAGATTGGATCAGATCTTGAGAAGAAACATATTAGACACACAGAGTTGCATTTGTCAATTATCTTTGATTCCCATACAGTGTTCTCTTCTTGCAGAGTTCTAAATGCAACATACTCAACTTTTTTGTTTGCTACTATTGCCAGATACAATATTTAGATGAGTAGGCTAGGCTAGGTCAATTATGGCCACAGCTGTTATAAATATAGCATATTCTTAGTAATGATTGAGTCCTGCTAGAGTTCAACTACCAAAAACCTAATTATACACCAGAATATCTTGTCTTACAGGATCTTATGTTGCCTACATCATTCGGTCAGTAGCTTTCACTGCTCTCTACTAGCGAAGCATGAGCTGCTTCTTGTGGTCATAGTGATTGATAGACAACCCATATGACTACCTTTTTCATGATTTATCACAGCACTAATTCATGATTTTTTTTTTCTTTCATATTGATAGTCTATCAGTCACTAGGAGATGGTCCAATGGAATCTTGTTCTGGTGTTTTTCTTGTGTCAAAGTGGCATGAAAGGGTTGGGTATTGGCTGGTTTTTCCTGGCTGGAAGTTACGCAATTTAGTCTAAAAAACTTGCATGTACAATTGTCTTGGTTGGATTGCTATGGTTTCTGAATTCAATGAATTTAGTATTGCTTATGTGAGTTGCATTACCTAATTTTCGGTTTTATGGTCGATACTTTAAGTCTGGACATGTTGTACTTTGGTGATAAGTTTTACGTTTCTTATATGGGAAATACAATTTTTTTACTCTATTTAATTTGCATCTGTCTTCCTTTTGTCAACCCCCAACCCAAAATTTGGACTAAAGGCATTGTTGTTGCTGTATCTTTCTTATGTAGTGCCCTAACAACTTTTTGAGTATGCCTTTGATTTTCTTTTTTCTGCTATATCCAAGTCCCAATATAGTTTATGTTTTGTTCTAGTTTTCAGTTTTTTTCATACGATATTCTTCTTTTGTGTATGCGATTCCAAATATATTTTGATTTCTGTTTTACATTTTTTTTAATAGCCTAGGCTCCACTATTTTCTTATCGGGTACAAATGATTAGTAGGAATTTTTGTTGTTGATATAGTTGCTTATGTTTGTTTCAAATTCTATACATGATTCTGAACAAAGTGAATTCATAATCATTCCAGATAATACCTTTGCATCCACCTCCTGGTGATACTTCCACTGAAAGAACTGTACAAATTGATGGGACAACTGAACAGATCGAGGCTGCAAAACAGTTGGTTAATGAGGTGATAAGTGAGGTATGGTCACATCTGTTTTTATGCTCAAGTAGGACCATATTTCTTCTTGTTGTATATGTAATATAAGTGTGTAATGTTTGTTGGGTATAACCTTCACGAAGTTATCCTAGAATTATTGAAATAGTTAATTCCAAGAACAATTAGCTCATGTTGTTATATAGCAAATATCCATGCTTTCTTGTGATTTATCATTTATGCTGTGAACAATATTTTCAGTTTGAGAGCCTTCTTAACTTGGAACATCTCCAAAAGAACTTGGACAGCATCTCTAGAAATGATAAGCTACTCAAAAAAGTCAATGGAAAGAAGAATGATATTTACATATTAGATTCTGCAGAAACATGTCCAATACAATAAATACAACGGCAATGTCTAGGGCAGGCAATGGATCCAACATGCATCTTTGCTGGATACGGATTAGGTTTTCATCCTATTTCGGCATCCCTTTGTAGCCAGTAAACCCAATTATAGTTAAGAACCCAGCATTTCCTTGTATATGGACTAGGTTTTCTGCCTATTTCCTTCAGCAACCCAAAGGAAGCATTTCCTTCAGCATCCCTGGGTAGCCAGTAATTCAATATAGGAGAAGATAGTCAACAATGAGAATAGCACACTCTTTTTTATCACTATGTTGCAATTCAAACCTTGTTACTCAAGGCAGTCACACTTTGAGATGTCTTTTGGAACTAATATCTTCTTAATCCAGACACATGTACTGGTTTGGCACACTTAGATAGTTAGATGCAATTATTGTAATTCGAACATACAAACAGCTTCCGGTTGGTGTCCTCAATATCTTGATTCTTACCCTCCTTGATACTTATACATTTCATATACATAATGTCAGATTATAGTGTAATTTGTATAAATTTAGTTGAATGAATATTAGGATCCAGTATAGATTTGGTTGAAGGGCTTGGATAAGTGTACTGAGCAACAAGATTTGACCTAAAACTGTAAGTTCTGTACAATTTTGATGCGGGACTACAAATAAGCTTTAGACAGTAGTTTCAATCAATACAAATGCACCCGGACGTATTTGCCTATATTGTATAATAAACAAAACTTAGCAAGTTATATTATGTGACCATGTAAACTATGGTTTCTTGGCTAGTATTATGTAAGCGGGGGAATGCAGTGCAAGTTTCTTGACTATTAATAATATAAGCGGGTAATAAAAGTAACTCCTACCGTCCTACGTTTTCTTTTGTGAACTTTTCCTGAATTTAGAGATATTTCGGACCCTTGATATCATCACGATGCCCCATGTGATTTTCCAGAGGTTATGCACAGATCCAGAGCAGACACAAGGATTGTAGGAATATGGATAAGGGGTCTGGTTCTATATCTTGGACGCAATAGAATATAATGTCATTTTCCAACACTACCAAGATTCAGTGTGGCCTAGTAGCAGCCCTAGATATAAATGTTGATACATATATGCTAGTCATTTTTAGAAGAATAATCTTATAATCACTGTATGAGATGCGTACATAGATAAGTTGAGATACTATCTTACAGTCCTGGTGATGCCAAATGTTTTTACATGAGTATAGACAACGTTCTAGACGGCGGTAGGCAGATGCGCGGCGGAGAGGCCTACCGCCTAGGCGGTTGATACATTTTGGAGAATTTTTACTATTTTACCACAGTTTTTTCTCTCCATAATATGCATATTTTAAGGGTGTTCCATGCATAAGTAGGTTGTAGAACACGAAGATTTATGAAGTTTTAGTTTTGTAAAAATTAACCATATGTCCATAATGTTTGCAACACCGTTTGGCCAAAATATCTTGTTAGGTATTGCTCCGCCTAGGCGCCCGCCTACGCCACCTCGCCGTCAAACCTTTGTTGGCCGCCTACTCCACCGCTTACCGCAAAGCGGTGCGGAGAGAGACCGCCTACCACCTAGGCGGCCGCCTCAACCGCCATTTAGAACACTGAGTATAGACAAAACTGAAAAGTAAATTAATGAGTTTAGTTTCTTGTTTTTATTATTTAGATAAATGTGGGATGGGTATTATTTTACTTTCAACATCATTTGTGTAGTGATCCATGCTCCTTGTGTCGGTCAACAATAGTTTCACATGTAGTATCCAATAATTAAGGGTGCGACTATCCGCACCCCACCACATGCTAAGCACGCCCCAAAAATAAAAAAAATTCCTATTCTACCCCTCCCCTCCCTTCCCCTGAACTGCTCAGCACACCCCACCCCCTCCCGACCCCCTTCCTCCTCCTCCCGCCGAGCCTCCTCCTCCTCTTCCTCCTCCCGACCCTTCCCCTCCTCCAGCCGACCCTTCCCCTCCTCCTCCCACCGACCCTCCTCTTTCTCCTCCCGCTCCCCTCCCGACCCCCCCTCCCCCCCCCCTCCCCCCTCCGCCGCCGCCTCCTCCTCCTCCCGCTCCCCTCCCAACCCCCCCCCCCCCCCCCTCCCGCTGATCCTCCTCCACCTCCTCCCGACCCCCTCCCCTACTCCTCCCGCCGATCCTCCTCCTCCTCTTCCCAACCCTCCTCCTCCTCCTCCCCCTCCCGATCCCTCGGAGCCTCCTCCTCCGGGGTCGGAGCCTCCTCCTCCGGGGTCGGAGACTCGGAGGTCGGGGTCGAAGGTCGGAGGAGGAGGGGTCGGGATTGGAGGAGGATATCCGCACCCTAATAATTTTTGGGGTGTGCTTAGCATGTGGTGGGGTGCGGATATCCGCACCCTAATAATTAAATGAGAACTCTCAAATTCGTACAATTTGTTAGTATTTGTCAGTTTATTTATAGTACAAGTTCTTTGAGAAAGCAGAATGGACTTTCTGAAGGGCCGTCACATTTAATTAAGCTGTTTCTTTGTATGTAATTCATTGCCAAATGCTTATTGTAGGGGGGAAAAACACGAAATCTCATATGAATGTTTTTATACAGAAGCGGATGCGGAATCCCCAAATGGGAGGAGGATACTCTCAGCAAGGCTACCGCCCTCCCCGGCCTCCAACAAATTGGGGCCCACCTGGGCCACCAATGCAACAACAGGGGTATGGTTACATGCAACCTGGAGCCTACCCTGGGCAACCTCCTCAGTATTCACAACCTTCGTATGGAAGCTACCCACCCCAACCCGCATCTGGTGGATATTCATCTGGTTGGGATCAATCTTCCAATACATCAACGCAGCAAAGTACTCCAGCAGCTGGTTATGATTACTACAGTCAGCAACAACCACAGCAGCAGCAGGCACAACAACCACCTCTTGTGACATCATCTGCACCTGCAGACAACAATAGTTATAATAATTTTGGTCAGCCGCCTGCTTACAACTCACAGGGCTCATATGTTGATGCTTCTTACCCCCAGGGTTCTGGTGGGCAGCAGCCAACATATGGGCAGGATACCTACTCTGGCGGATATAATGCTCAACCCCCTCAACCTGGGGTCTCTCAGCCAACATCAAACCCTCAGGCTGGATATGATCAAGGATATGGTTCTGCAGGTTATGGTGGAACTGTGGCCAACCCAGCTCAAGATGGATCTGCTGCCGCTTATGGTACTTCTGTTGGGGCTGCTCCTACCCAACAGGGATACACTGCCCAACCACCAAGTACTGCTTCAACAACTTATACCTCATCTCAGGTAGGATATGGGCAGCCAACGCCTTTAACCCAACCCAGTTATGGGCAGTCTCCACAAGCCCAGAAGCCACCAATTGTTCAGGCTGGTTATGGACAGACTCCGCCACCACAGACTACTCAAGCAGCCTATGCTCAGCCAGGTGCAGCACAATCAGCATATGGTCAGCAGCCTCCGGCACAAACATGGCCTCAGTCTTATGGACAGCAGTTACCAGCATATGGTGGTGCTCCGGCACCAAGCCAGGCTGGTTATGGCCAACAACAGCAGCCATATGCTGATGCTTACGGCGGTGGTGGGTATCCTCAGCCGCCTGTGTTTTCCAGTGAAGGGAGTGCTGCACCAGCTGTTCCTGGTGGAGTAACCAAAGCTTCTCCCCAGAGTTGATAATGGTAAGCCACTTCCGCGTCGTAGTTTTACGTCATGTGTTTTCTTTGGATTGCAGTGAGCATTATATTTTAGCCGTTGGTTCAAACTTTAATTGTTTAAGTGCTACTTCTTAGTCTCTGTATTTCATTGCCGTCTTTAACTCTTGTTAAATTGACAAACTAATGCTATGTCAGAAAGGAACAAAATATGTTGTATGTTTCTGCTATATACCCTACTCCTGCAAGTACTGATACACAGGTGGTCTATGGTGTTTTTGATTTGGGTATGCTATGATGTGTGCCCTTCATGCAGATGTTAATGATGGCTTGGCCCTAATGACAGGGGTAGATCAAGTCACTGCGTATTCTGCTACTTTGTATTCTGCGTGTTTAAGTTGTCCACTTCTCTCGATGTATAGTTGCATGCATATATTTTTTTGAAGCAGGTTTTTGAGTTTTACCATGAAGCTGGTAAATGTTCGAGTATATTGTCAAGAATTGATGTTATCTAATTTAGCCTTACTTGAATAAGTTTGACAGGATCCCCTAGCTTCAGAGGAGAATGGATGGGAATTGAATAGCCAATGTGGTTGGTTTCTCCTTTTCTAGAAGTATGCAAGTTTGTAGTAATGCTAGTTCATTTGCCCCTAGAATAGTAAAATATCTACCCACTAATATATTTTGCTGATATATTACTTGTATACATCATCTGTCTATGTTAAGGTAGTTGCGGGAATTACTTAACTACCTGTGACTTGTGAGATTCCCAACTGCTCTACACATGACTGTTGTTATATATTAGAAAATTGCCCCATAGAAGGTAGGACATACAATTTGCTTGCTTTATTTGCTTAGGCAATTAACCGTGACACAGTTTATCTTCTCTTAACACTTTAGCTTAGGGTCAGATTCCTGGGGTAAAACCATGATGTTTTATTTCGAGCGGTGGGCAAATATTGATTTCACAACTTTTGATATTCAAAGAATTAAATTTATCTAAGCTCTGATTTTTATTTTACTCACATCGTTTAGGTTTTATTCCCATTGACCAACAGGTGTTGGAAATGCTATATAATTTGCTTACAATGTAGCATTTGTTTTTCTGATGTTTTATCGCATATATCATTTGTGCACACATGGAGGTTTATATACTCCAATGCTTATTGTGCAACTGTTAGGAGATTGGACAGCTTGGCACAGGAATATACCCTTCTCATATCGCATTGACTGGATTCTTTCAAGTGAAGCAGGGATTTGGGCCGTGTAATCTACACAGGTGGATGGATGAATGCTTCAAAGTTATAGCTCGTCTAAAAGCTATAAATGGGGAATGTTCGTAGGACTCTTCATTACCAGTTTTCTTCACATTTTAATGGGACTGCAAAAATTTTGCAGTCACAATAATGTTTTTATGTTAGGTTTCACTTCAAAACAGATGTGTAGTACTACTTTTGCAATCAACTTCTACAAAGCCATTGTAAGCTTCTTCGTTACCAACCAATTTGCATTTTTGCATTTTAACATGCTTGTGCTTCCCCAATTTTGTTCCTGTGATATAAGAAACTAGAAAAATATGCTGATTAGTGATGACGCTAAATTGTGATGTGTAGGGGGGAATATTCTAGGATGAAAAATATCTTTGAATCTTTTCCATTTCGGTGTTTATACCAATCTTAAAAAAGGGGAAATATTTAAGGTAGCCAAGGGAACATTAACCCAGTAGTAGATGGATACTTAGTATTAAATTGAGTATTAGAAATATGGTCAAGTATTAACGTATAAATTTGTTGGTAAGCACTCGTGGACACCCGGAAGTCAAACGGAATTCCTATAACGAGAGTAAGAAAATGACATTTTGATACTGAAGTAATTTGCATCTCACCGGATTTGGATGCCATTGTACCTCAAGTAGAGTTGCAATGTAGAATAATTGCTGTTGATTTTAGCTTGATATGGTCTAAGCTGCATGGAATCAGAAGCGGGTACGCGGAAGCGGAAGCGAGTTTTTAAAAAAAATTAGGAAGCGGGTACGTGTGTTGGAAGAGTGTAAGAGTGTGTGTGTGAAAGTAGAAAATTAACGTGCGTGTGTGTGAAAGTAGAAAATTACCGCTTCAGCTTCTTGAGCTATTAGTCCATTACAATATTTCTAATTAGAGTTATTGACTTGTTGTATTTGTCGTAAAAAATAAAGAGCCTAATAGTCTAACCAAATTTGGGCCAAGAGAAATTAAAAAAGCCTACAAAACAAACCACGTGCGACAAATCTCTTCATCTTCTTCATTTAGAAAACTGTCCGCAAGTCTGCAACGAGGAAAAGCGCTTCCGATCTATAAACAATCCGTTTCCAACTCTTGCGCTTCCACAACGATTCCAAACTTCACTTTTGGGGAATCGCGATTCCGGACGCTTCCGATTCCGGAGCGGGAATCGGAGCTTCACCGGCGATTCCATGCTACGTATGATATGGTATTGTTTCTGTACCGCTAATGATTTCTTCTTTCTCATCTTGCACAATAATAATTCTCAAGTGTGGGTGAGATAGTGTAGTGTGTTAACCTCTAATAGCAATATGATATATCGTTATAAAATGTTCATAACTGAGGTTCTCTCTCTCTCTCTCTCTCTCTCTCTCTCATCATGTAATAATGGTGATGTTTAGGATATTTGGTTGCTTGGAACATGAGGTCCTTGTTCCATCCTTCCTACATTTTTGTTTTGGCTGAAAAAAAAAAAAAAAAACTATAGTCGGAACTTGGAGGACTTAATCACTAAGAAATAAAGCTTGGAATTTAACATAACTTGAAGGACTTAATCGCTCATGCGATCTGAAGTTTTTCAAGTTCTTTGCTTAAGTTATTAACCAAATGAAATGATCGGGTCCAAAAGGAAGGTTATAAATATAGAATGAGTTGTAAAATTAGTGTACAAGTGGTCCGGCCCTGTTTATTATTTATATTCGGGCCCAGGCAATCAAATATCAGCCATTACTTGTGCGGGTATCACGGCATAGCTAAGGGCCGAGGCTCAGGTGAATATATGAATGCTTCAAAGTTACAGCGAAGTTGTAATGCTAGCTCTTTGGCACTGTATGTATAGTATCGAATTTCTATGTATCTTGTGATTCTTTTATAGGTCTTTATTGCTACTTGTTTGGCACTGTATAGGTTCATTTCTTGACTTGTATATATTAACGGAAATTTTTCGTACATAGCATAAAAGTTGAAAACAAATTCGCAGTGAGAGCACAAAGTTACAAATTGTTTTTATATGTAGCACAAGAACGCCTATATGAAGGGCGTTTTGGTTCTAAAAAATGAAAATATAATGAAAACGTCCACGGAAAGGACATTTTTTATTTATAATAAATAATATTTTCTCTCACATATTTCTATACTAATGGCGAAGAAAGACATTTTTTTTAATAATATATACAAAACGTCCTTCGAAAGGCTTTTTTTTTTTTATTTATAGATAATTGGGACCGAGAAATGCATGAGGGTTTGGGTGAGTGGACTGAGACATGCATGGCATGTAGCTGTTGTACTCCCTGATTGGATTTTAAGAGTGTCCATGTCCCGTCTATCGTGAAGAGAAGAGTCTAATGTTCCTGAAAGCAGCACAAGTGGAACAAGTAGTTGATTAGCTCTACTTCCAAAAAGATGATTAGCTCTAGTTCCAAACAATTCTTATGTACAAAACCATGTCAAAACCATCCTTGGTTGACAAGAGTCCAAGGCGCATTGTCCACTATTATAAGGCTCTAATATCACATTCCTGGAAATTCCAATTAAGGTACGAAGATACATAAACCAACCATCTCCAAAATATTTAACCTATTGCTATTGTAAGATAGTCCAGTATTAATGATACACCATTACATGCCATACTCCTACATCTTGTTCCACTACTCTGCTTTATCTACTACAATCTAATAAAAGCCACAATTTCACTCACAACGCAAGGAAACCTTCCGTGCAATCTCTACAATGTCTTCCATTTCCTTCTCAACCAACTGGTTTAACTGCTCCTCCTGGGCAGCTTGATCTCCTTCTGGCTTGCTATCTCTGCCATCTGATTCTCTTCCGCCCTCAGACCACATCACAACAAAAGTCATGTCATGATCGTAACCATTAGGCACTTCGATCAAACGCTTCATGTTACTCTCAGATTCCTTATCTAGGATGTCGTCTTTAACATGGTCCGAGACACAAGCCTTGAAGTTTTCCATACACCTGCTGTTCTCGGAATCCAGGTTGAGATATATGAGAACATCCCAGCACTTTCTGAACTGCTTCTTGTTGATCTTCAGCTTCTGGCGAACAATACCAGTCACATGGCGGGGTGGGCCAAAAGGAGACTTGCGAGTCGATTTGCCCGTTCTTTTTGATAGGTTATTATCTGTCAGATACTGAACTACAGAGTTCACAGCTGGCATTATCGGCTCAAAAGTAAGAAGGCGGAGGGTGTCAACACAGACACGCTGTTGTTGCAGGTAGTCGGATGGTTCTTCAACAGTCACATCATACAAGTTTTCAGATAGTGCAACAGAATAAATCGATTCCAGAAGACGGCAACCATGACCTTGACTCTGATAAGGAGGTAATACCAGAATCTGATAATAGAAAAGGTCACTATTAGAACCAAGTGGTTGGACTATGAAAATCTTCTGTTGAAACCAATTGCAAATGCCGTGAGTTGAAACTTAGGGATACATAGGAACCTGGGATTCCATCATATCAGAGAACTACTAAATCTCATAAGAAAAAGTAATATTTTCTCGGAACAGAATATTCCTGATCACTTGAGCATCATATAAGATTGGCATGCATCAGGTCTTCTAAATCAAAATAACTTGTACAGCAAAGTCTCACTACTTCCTCACCAAATCTAGTGATGGAATGATCCTGCGGACATCTTGACTTAACATTATTCGTCAAAAAGATCAGCAGATAGTTGGAATAGCCTCATCGATATGGATTTTTTTAAAGATAGGAATTGATATTGAATTTTTTCTAGCTTAAAGGTGGAAACAAGTCGTATCAAAATCATATAGAGTGTGACCAAACCATATTATGTCAATATCTGTGTGAGGAGCATTTTGTGGCATCAGGTACCCCACAAAGTGCATAAATCAAATTAAAACACAAAGGCAGCATTTTATGCTTAATCCCTTCCACATCAGTTAAACAGAGGGTGTGTGGCTATTCCAAGCACATGGCCTTAATTGTTGTTAATACCGAGTTGTAACTAATGGCAACTAAACAGCATCGAAGATCAAGAAACAATAACCTAGACATGACAGAAACAAGAATAACGTTCTGTTCGTACTAGAAGATCAATTCCTACTATCATAAAGGGATGGAACTTAAAGTGAGATCAACAACAAGAGATTTCTCTTCCAAAATTTTGAGCTTGGCTGTTCCAACCTAGTATGGAAGTTATAATATATTCCCAATGCAGCAAATGGTCAGAACAACTTATGATATCATTGTCTCTGATGAAAAATAAAATTTCATAAATCTAGACCATCATTAGAAGTGCAGGGCATGGCAATAAACTACACTTTTCACACATGCCAAAAGTTTTTTAAACAGTTTGAGTAAAGATGTAAATTATTTCATGTTGCACTTCACTTGGAATCTAGACCAGAAACTCTTGTTCATTATAAACATATTTGATACCAAGAATAATTTCTTGAGCATATCTACTTAGAGACCCTTTAAGAAGAAAGACAGTATGAGTAGCTCATCCAAGACGACAAGTTTTGACATGAAAACTTGCTATAAATTATTCTGCGCAACTCTTACCTTAAACATTATAAATTAGTAGCTAACCCAGGGAAGTGTTACAAAGGTTACCTGACTGATTCTTAACCGAGTGGTATCAGGGTAGTGGTAAAATCGATAGACAGTAGCAAAACCAATTAAGTCCATATTGTAACCCCCAGAGTCATCCTGTATTTTCTTCACAATGAAATATATTTCCCATTTTGGATCAGTAACATCAACAGGCCTGCTACCTACGACGGAACAATTTGTAAAGTTGTAAAAATCAATCTCATGTGACCACAGAAGGATAAAACTCTGAACATCTGTACAGTACCTTCAACAAGAAGAAGAATAAGAGGTACCAGGCGACTGTACAATAATCCAACAGGCATGTTATGCAGAGCTGTGCGAAGGACCTAATATCACAGAGGAACAATACCATAATAAGCACTAGACAAAACTTATTGAGTCAACAAACCAACAAAATAACATATGGATTCCATTGTAATATTAATTAAGAATCTTGAGATACAATTCAAGGAAACCAAAACAATAAAGTACTCATCTTGCTTAGAAAACCAAACCATAACTGACTAGATCTTTTCTTATGAAAACTGGAACGAAAGAACAGTTGCAATCCCTACCATACAATTTCTAGGGTGCCTAATAGACCAAACGCTACCTCCCCTTAAAATGTGTGGCATGAAATATGAACTTCTATAATTGGAAAAACATCACTATACTGCCAACTTTACTAATCGAACTGTAATCCTTCTAGGGAAGGGTTTACAGCCATACAATTGTTTATTACAATGGAATCTGTATTAATTAAAATACTGCTACTCGCTTCCATAATTTGAACTGCGTAGCGAGGTCTCCCTACCCACCAACTAGCTGTCTATGTTACGGATATGATACAAAACACACCACAGTTACGGATATGATACAAAACATATTCAAAATATGGCATATTTTAGAAAGTTTTAGCATACGGTTATGGCATGGCTACGATTATATATAAACATGATAATATATTTTATGCATTATATCTTAATAATATCTATTTATGCATGTATTGAATGGTAACTGTCACAAAGTGTTATTGAACGGATCCGGTACAAAGAAATGTTACTTCTGAGTTCCTATACAATCATGTTTGGCACGATTTCGACTGTGCCAAATCATGCCAGCCATGCTTTGGGTCTCTTTTGAGCATAGATATGAGCAAGCCATATTGGAAACCAATGTCAAGGAAGTATCAAATCCAATACTTGCTACATATCATGCCTCAAGTGATGGCCATCTCATGCTCATTCCTCAGCCAGAAACTTAACCACCAACAGAGGTAAACATTAGGTCGACAGTCGACAACAACTTATAAGAAGTTTGTCAATTATTTATGAAGCTAGTTTGTGCTTCATATCCAACACCATTTTGATGGGAGAATACTTGGGTGATGATATGGAAGATTTGATAACCAAGTCAAAAATGACGCTGAAGATACCTCCATTGTAGAACCATCTTCATTAATATGAGTATCAGATGCATCATCAGTTTTCCTCAAAGGATCACAGAGTGTAACTGCTCCATCTGACATAATAGTTCTGAGTTCCAAAAATCAAAGAGAGAAGGAAAAAAAAATACATAGATGAGAAGATATATACTCAAATAAAAGCTGTTGTGACTTTGAATGATAGAAAATACCTGATATAATGAATTTCTGTTGAAAATGTTTGGATGAATTCTTCCTTCTCAAGCAGGGATTCACCAAATATATTCTAAAAGAATTGACAATGGACAAAATGTTGGAAGCAGTTTAAGTAAGCTACAGTATTTAACTACAACAAACGAGGAAAAGAATTTACACCTACAATAAAAGAGTAGGAATTACCTGAAGAGCAGGTTTCAGATTCGTGATTCCTTTTCCTCCCTTAAGAAATAAAGCAGAATTTCAGATTAAATCCTTCACACAAGATATAAACTCAAAATCCAAGTTAAACAATTGTTTGGAAACAAAAAGTGGAACTAGATGAAGTCATGTCAGGTAATCAAGAAAATCTACATAAAAATACAAAAGATTAAATGTCAGCATTCACTAGAAACAGAAGCAGCCACTAGTAGCGAGCCATGCGTCATAGTTCAAAGGTTATTTTTAAGTATATTACTTGAGCATCTTTTTAGTAAATAGGAGCACAAAATATTCTTTTTTATATTAACCAAGTGTAGAACAAAATAATTTTGAAACTATAAAGAGTTGATGTATAGTGTACCCTTCTATGGTTCGACCAACAGTTAAATAGGCTAATCCATTATGATGCAATAATGGTTAAGAGAGACGACAGACAAATGTCTCAAAAATGGTCATTGCCCATATCAAAATGTAAATAATGGACAAACAAAAGTTGCAAATTTTCTGCAAATGAGACATGCTTCATACTTTTCACTGATTTAAAATCTATCTATTCATTTAGAATATACTTAAGAACAATAAATTTTAACAGATTATACTCCCTAAGCTTGTACCCTATTTTAAAGTATAGATAACCGCATGCCTGAGAAACCAAGTTCAAATTTTCTGGGTCATATCTGAGACGACATGCTAAAAAATTCTGCAGTTTGGACTATACTTACGTCAAATGTGCTCTCAAATGCAATATCAGCATATGCATGGAAAGATATGAGACTCAACCATATGTTGATCTGCATGAAAAGCTTTTGTAAATAAGATAAAAATTCCGCAATACTGAAAAGGAAAACGTATAATATTTGCAATAAATAACAATTAAAATAATATTACAGCAGAAACTTGACAAAAATACCAGTGTTCCTAAACAACAACTTTTCAAAAGAGAGCATTCTAATCGTATGCATAAACAATCAGAGAATCCTTGGAATTCAGGATTTATTTTTTAAGTAATAACCAATACTATCTCCATAGTTCGTATATAACAATTAACAACTTCATCTAAAGACCTTGTGAGTAGTGTTTCTATACAACATCATTCAAGCAAAACAAAGGAATGTCTCTTTACACAATAAGGAGTTAAAAAAACACACAAAAGAACTCTACAACATGTCCAGCTTGGGGCATTGAGTATGTAAACATTTTAGATATATCATATATGAAAATATGTCTGACAAGCAAGACAACAGAATATATGTAACACGCTAAGAAGCAACTTTTAAGTAACAGTGATACAAAAGAAGAATAACAATAACTCAATCTTTAATAATTAAGTCCAATCATCCAGTCCAGGCCATTGAGTAAATGTGAACATTTAAGTATCATAATACTATCTTTAGTTTTACACGGCTAATAAAATTAAAAATGACAAAATGAAGCTCTGTGTATCACTCCCAAATATTAAAGGCTGGTGGACCAAAACAATAATGTGTCTGGGTGTGCTCTAGAATTTCAATAAAAATTGGGCCCATAGTTCAATCCTTTAACAATACAGATCCTTTTCTTTGTATAAACTAATATTACTACCAGTTAGATCAGAACTTTCCAACATGGGCAGTATATAATGCTAGCTCCAAAGGGTTGCAGATATGATAGTCTGAACAGAATGTGCAGGCATCATTAATGTGCACTTATAAGCCAAGGTCTTCCGGGGAAAATTGTGAGACTCAAGCTTAAGCAAAGGTCGGCGCATGTAAAATAAGAAGAAAAAACTAGACCCTGGACCTCGAAACTGATCCGAGTTCTCTTCAGGGCGCACTTGTTGCTAAAAAATAGAGAAGTTCAGCAACGCTTGTACCCCCAGATGGAAAGGTTCAATAATGTTATTGGGACCTTGTATAAGGTTGCACATGTTTCACAACAAAAGCAAGGTGTGAGCCTGGATGAAGGAAGGTGCAACCTTTGTTAGTGCTGCGATTATTGCTTGCGATTATTGCCTACACACGCTATTAATAGCTATAAATGTGATTAATGATATAAATTCCTGATAGGATGATCATGGTTGACGCTAAGTACAAAATATCTAATCAAAATGCACATTTTATTTTACAATAAGCAACTTTTCATAATCATTCTATAAGAAAGGAGATATGCACGTATTGAGAGCACACAACTAACAACAATCAACCTAAATAACAATGTTATTGCTATAAGGGCAACAGCTAATTCAATCCTTATCTGATCAATGCATAATTTCTCTTAGAGAAGCTAGTTTTTTTATTATGTAGCTTATTGAACTTTAAGAAAAAAAAACTATAAATCCTAGATAATTCTATTCTGACAAAAGCATGTCCTCTAGTACTCAAGATTACATAATTTTTATGAATTATCAACCAAATACTTTCTGAAGTTCCCGAAGTCTCTTTCATTAAAACTTTCGAATCTTTTTAACAAAATATATTCTCTAGCGGCATTTTATTTTACAGAATTAATAAATCATGTCTCCTCTAAGAGCGTATACATAAATCTAAAGGTGATGTGCACTTTCCTTTGAACACAAAAGATTGGCTTTGAGAAAGATTAGAAAGTAGCCGAAACTAGGTACATATTCATAGGAACTAGAAATTGAAATGCAATGGTTACAGCATTCAAAAGAATATGATAACAAAAACCAGATTAACCATTTAGTCAAAATAGAGGACCTCATGGGTAGAAATACATCTTAAAGGTACAGGAGCTATTATTTCAAGAGTTGAGTTTACATGAATCTTTCTTGAGATTTTGAACTTGATATAGATAAAAAAAAATTGCTACTTACCTTTAGGTTTTTGTATCCATATATCTTGCCATCTTCACCAAAAAAATGACTAAGGTCAAATGGGTCAACACATGAAATATTAGTTGCACCCACTTCATCCCAACTCCTCACTGCAATTCACCAAAAAAATGCAGGTGGTGATAATCAATACGGTTGTTATTAACAAAAACGTAGGTGGTGATCAGTATGGTTGTTATTAAAGTAATATATACCTCAAAACATCAGAAAGTAAAGCCTGACTCATATGTTTGCCAATATATTCATACAAATGTCAATTGATTAGTTTCCTCAATCCTTTTATACATGATGATGATCATCTATTATAGTCATCCTAAAAACTAGGAAGTTCCTTTTAGTGTCATACTAGCATGTTTAAGTTCCTAGGCAGTTGGAATTAGGATAATGTTTGGAAAAGGGAAAAAAAAAACTCCTCAGTCATCACGTTGGTATTGGTATGGATAATTTATCCTTAAAGGATCTCAGTCTTAACGACAACGTTGGCCTGGACAGACTTCATAAGGTAGACTGCTAAGCTGTTTCATTAAGCGCTTGGTCAAAGACCGGCAAGTTAGCGACTAGTCGATTATGCGACTGATTATTAGCCAGTTATGCAGCCTTTTGCAAAGGCAGCTCCGAGTTGAAATGGGAAAAATAAAAGCAACTTCTATATAATGACACATTTTACTTTAAAGGATTATAACAAAGAAAATGAAGTTGGTCAACAGAAGTGGACATGATTTTGACTAGTTATCTTCAGGGGAAAACACATACCAAGGAATACTTTGATGCATTCATTTGCGTCGATCCCGGCATCTGCAAAAAAGTTTAATTTGTGAACAAATGCATCAACAAAGGGGGGCGTCAAATTCCCACTACTGTCAGATTGAACTAAATTTAAGATTTGCACCATAAAAGTAACAATTTAAGCATTAGCCATAGATGTATCTACTATATCTCCAAAAAAAAAAAAAAAAAATTTGTCCAACATTACATATAGGTAATCATCAGATTTTTAGACAAAGACTAACCATTTTTTCTCATAGATTCAAGTGATCCGAGAGATAGAGAGAGATTAGTAAATGAAAAGGTCCAGATTTGAAGGGAGACGATTATATACCGATACTGGCGAAACCGACACGCCGCTTCTTCTTGGTGTCGGCGGAAGACTCCCCTCCCTTTTGCTTCAGCGCCATTTTTGGGGAAGAAGGGAAAACCTAAATTTTGTCGAGGAGAGGAGAGAGGAGGGTTTAGTGGTGCCGGAAACCCAAATCTAGGGTTTCAGAACATTTTGGAAAGAGAGGCGGGAAATGGGGAGCTTTGTGATGTTAAGAAGAGTGCAAGTACTTATTCCTTTGGGAGGAAAGTGACACGTGTTTGTTCTGATGGGATGATCAGATCAACGCCGTTGCTTAGGTTATTTTTGCAGATTTTTCCTTGCGAGTATTTGTTTTGCACATTAATTCTTGCGAATATTATGTGTTGGATATTAATTCTATAGGATATTTTAGCAAATGTCCCAATTCAAAATATAGAAACTAGTATATACCTCAACTATTTATTTTTTTTAAACTATCAAATGCCCTCATTCCTTTGTAAATCGACAAAAAAATTGGTTAAAAAGTGAGGATATATCTTAAAATTTTATTTGTTTCGTACATAAAAATAATGAAGATGTATGCTAATTTTTTAAAAAGAATGATGACATATACTAGTTTCTATATTTTGGACGAGAATATTTGCTAAAATATTCCTAAATTTATTTTTGTTCACTCCCATTGAGATTTGTTTGGATGTTCACCAATACCATTTAATTTAGGAATTATCACGTATTAAACTAAAATTGTTGTAATTTTTATCTCCAGTGGAATGGTAAAATCCATATGAATTTTGACCAGTAAATTTATATGTGACAACTTTTGAGTAAAATGGTGAAAAAATATACAAGTTTTGGTATATGAGCAAAAATATACTCTTCAAAGCAATGCTCTCACGTGTCACTAATAACATAGTTATGGGGATTTTAAAAGATAAAATTTGACAGTGTCACTCTAATCATAAGACATGATATCATATGGTGTTGTGTTGTTTGTTCAGAGGACTAACATGTTCATAGGCATGCTAATTGTCACGCCCCGAGTCGACAAACCGTTCGTCCCCGGTGTTACTTTGCCGATTCGATCGTCCTCGCTAAGGCGTGATGCCGCACGAGCCTGGAGTTGCGCTCGTGCAAGGCAAGATGACAAGTTCTCAAATGGTTATCTTTTGATTTTGATATTAATACGCCAAGTCGAAACTTCACAATTCGCATCAGAATATAAAACGCAGTATAGGAAGATAGAAATGCTTTTCATTCATAGCTTGCAACGAAGTGCAAGTCGTAGTTTACATTGGATGCCGTTGCGACTACATTGATTGAAAACAGAAAGAAGATACATTCGACAAGTTGCCTGAACTACGCTTGCCGTCCCATACATTCGCCCCTTTATACAAAGCCGTCGACTTGAATTGGCTTCAAAATACTTCTGCATAGGAAGAGCTTCAAAACGCCTCTCCGTACTTCAGCTTCATTTTAGGTTGGAGCGCCCGTCGCACCTGGAGAAATTGGGGGAGGGGATTAGCACACTTGCTAAGTGGACGAGACGAACCAACTCGTCTAAACCAACTCTGATTGATAGGATTGGCATGCTTTAGAGTTGTCTTTCTATTAGAACTAAATGAATTCAGTTCATATTCGATAGCCATCTTTACGTAATAAAGCATACAGTTCAACATAGCAGTTTGTCATATTTCTTACCACGGCCGTGCTCGTCCCTGCATGAAAACAGAGATAATATTTATCCTGCATAAGACAATAGGTAAGCATGCTACTATCTTATATGCGGTCATTGATGTTACACATCACATGGGACTATCTCAATGGCATTTCGGCCCGCTCAGTCTAGGTTGCAAGCCTGACAGACGGTCCGAAATGCATCAGTGCCGAAGCACGATTATCATTCCCCCTAGGTCGAGTCGATTCCGATGCCCCGGATATCGATTCGAGGAAAATATCAACTTGTGCACAAGCTGTCCATGACCATGCCAATGCGTGAACAGTTTATATATGCAACCAGTTTTGTATAGCGCGAACAGTATTTAACGACATTATCATTTCCCCCAACTCATGCAACGTTTCATTTTCCCCAAGTCGTACTCCCGATTTAGCGTCCCGTAGGCACCAAATTGTCCGAGGCATCATAACCCACAAGCGACGTTTCATAATATTTTGCAGCACTTGAAATAGTCTATCTTTTTCTGTAAACCTTAAACTTTTTGGTTTATGTGAAAAACTTGTATTTGTAAATCGATACGTTTTTTCCGAGTTCTTGACTTAGTGGATTGGCATGCAATTAACTTGGCATCGTTCGATTTGAATGGATTCGAAGCAAGGAATAAGTTTGCGGGACAGAATAGAAAAGAAGGCCGAATCACCCACCGATTACTTGGCTTCGTGCAGGTCGTCGAAGCGCTACGCAACGTCAATCCTTAGTTACGCGAGCTCCTGCAATGCATCAACACTTTGTTAGATTTCCTTCTTTCCCCCTTGCATCGAAATTGTAATTGCATCATTGAAAACGACGCGAAAGTACTTCAATCAAGCCCAGCGGCAAAGCTCCAAGAAAACCATACAGCGGTCCGGTCCCGTCGAAGGGACTCTTATAGAGAGCTCGCGCGCCGAGACGCAGCCCGCTGCATCTAGGACTTGTTCCAACAGAAGTCGTTCCATTAGTTGGATCGATTCTCGTATCTTCCGTCCAAATCGAATTGAATCGATGCCGCAAGGCGTTATCGTTTACCAAGCTTAGCGATCGAGTCAGATGGCCATCTAAGTTCCCGGCCGATCTGACTCGGCGCTAGCATATTATGAAGTTCCGTCGCCTATCGAAAGCGGGACGCTACATAATATACCACTAAGAAAAAGTTTTGTCCCGAAACTTAAGAACAAGGGTCGGACCTTAATTTAGACGAACAACGCAGGGTACTTCTCCTTCATCTCCGCCTCCATCTCCCACGTCGACTCCTCAACTGTATGGTTCCGCCAAAGCACACGGACCAAAGACATCGACCGATTTCGTAGCACCTTTTCCTTGCGGTCCAAAATTTGAATAGGCTCCTCCGAGTAAGACAAGTCAGTACGTAGCTCCAACTGATCGAAGCTAACCACATGACTTGGATCGTGCACGTATTTTCGAAGTTGTGAAACGTGGAAAACATCGTGTACATCGGCTAAGGCAGAAGGTAGTGCGATCCGATAAGCAACCGTCGTAACTCGCTCAATGATCTCGAAGGGGCCTACAAATCTCGGGCTCAATTTGCCTTTAACGCCGAACCGCATCACTCCGCGCATGGGCGTTACTTTCAGAAACACATGGTCCCCGGCCAAGAACTCTAGCGGTCGTCGACGAAGATCTGCGTAGCTCTTTTGTCGACTTTGCGCGATGCGGAGTCTATCTCGAATCAAACGGACCTTTTCGACGGCTTGCTCAACCAGTTCCGGTCCCAGCACTTGTCGCTCTCCGACTTCATCCCAGCATATCGGCGAACGGCACTTCCTCCCATAGAGCGCTTCGTATGGAGCCATCTGAATACTCGACTGATAGCTGTTGTTATACGCAAACTCCGCAAGCGGCAAATGCGTATCCCAACTAGTCTTTAGGTCGATCGCACACAGACGCAGCATGTCTTCTAAGATCTTGTTGACCCTCTCCGTCTGACCGTCTGTTTGGGGATGGTACGCCGAACTAAAGTTCAGTTTGGTCCCCATCGCCGCTTGGAGGCTCGTCCAGAAACGCGATAGGAATCGCCCGTCTCTGTCCGAAATTATTGAGGCCGGCACCCCGTGCAGTCGAACAATCTTATCGACGTAGATTTGCGCTAACCGATCGACGCTCCATCCTACTTTAATTGCGATGAAGTGAGCCGACTTGGTCAATCTATCAACAATGACCCAAATCGCGTCATTTCCCCGCGGCGTCTTCGGAAATCCCATAATGAAATCCATCGAGATATTGTCCCACTTCCACTCGGGAATGGCGATGTTCTGCAGCTCGCCGCCTGGCCTTTGGTGTTCCGCCTTCACTTGCTGACACGCCATGCATTGCGATACGAACGTAGCCACGTCCTTCTTCATGCCGTGCCACCAAAAGTTTGTGCGCAAGTCCTTGTACATCTTGGTGCTCCCAGGATGTAACGAGTACTTCGCATAATGCGCCTCCGTCAGAATTTCTTTTCTGAGTTCGGCAGTTTCAGGAATGCAGAGCCTTCCCTTTAGTCGTACCGTCCCGTCTCCGTCTTCCGCAAAGTCAGTCGCCCTTTCCGTTGAAATCAGCTCGCGCATCTTCTTCAGGAATGAGTCGTCCTCCTGTGCGGTCTTTATCTTGCTAAGCAGGCTCGATCCTAACTTCAGTTGAGCTAGGTACAGGTGTCGATACTCAATTCCGAGTTCGATACCCATCGCTTCAAGGTCTCGCCGTATTTCCTTGTTTATGGCCAGTGTTCCCATAAACATTCTGCTGAGTGCGTCGGCCACCACGTTTCCCTTGCCCGGCGTGTACTCGATCGTTAGCTCGTAATCTTTTATGAGTTCGAGCCATCGTCGCTGTCGTAGGTTGAGTTCCCGTTGCGTGAACAAGTACTTCAGGCTTTTATGATCTGTGTAGATTCTGCATGCTACACCATAGAGATAGTGCCGCCATAACTTCAATGCAAAGACGATCGCCGCCAATTCTAAGTCGTGCGTCGGGTAATTTTTCTCGTGCTGCTTCAACTGCCGTGAAGCGTAGGAGATGACTTTGTCTCTCTGCATGAGTACGCACCCGAGGCCAGTTGCCGACGCGTCGCTGAATATCTGAAAGCCTTCGGGACCGTCTGGAAGTGCAAGGATTGGAGCTGAGACGAACCGTTGCTTCAACTCTTGAAAGCTGGATTCACAGTCGTCGTTCCATTCGAATACTACTCCCTTCTGGGTGAGGCGAGTCAGAGGCGACGCTAGTTTTGAGAAGCTTCGCACGAATCTACGATAGCAGCCCGCTAAGCCCAGGAAACTCCGAATGTCGCTAGCCGAGGCAGGTCGTTTCCAATCCACCACCGCATCAATCTTCTTTGGGTCCACCGCGACACCTTCGGCAGAGATTACGTGCCCGAGAAATGTCACGCTACTCATCCAGAACTCGCACTTACTCTGCTTGGCGTATAGTTTGTTTTCACGCAGAATCTGCAGTACCATCTTCAAATGTTCCGCATGCTCTTCCCGATTCTTTGAGTAGACAAGGATATCGTCGATGAATACGACTACAAATTTATCTATTTGAGGTCGGAAGACTCGGTTCATCAGATCCATGAAAGCGGCCGGGGCATTCGTCAAACCGAACGACATGACGAGGAATTCGTAATGACCATATCGAGTGCGGAAGGCAGACTTCAATACGTCGTCGGACTTGATCTTCAATTGATGATAGCCTGAACGAAGATCGATTTTTGAAAATACAGACGCGCCTTGCAGTTGGTCAAACAAGTCATCGATTCGCGGCAAAGGATACTTGTTTCGCACGGTCGCCTTGTTGAGTTCCCGATAGTCGATGCATAGCCGCAACGACCCATCTTTCTTCTTCACGAACAATACGGGAGCTCCCCACGGAGAGACGCTAGGGCGAATAAATCCGCGGTCTAGCAACTCTTGTAATTGCACCTTCAGCTCCTTCAGTTCTGCTGGAGCCATTCGGTAAGGCGCCTTGGATATCGGCCGTGTATCCGGAAAGGTGTCGATGCTGAATTCAATTTCTCGATCCGGCGGCATCCCGGCCATCTCGTCAGGAAAAACGTCAGGAAAATCTGCCACAACATCAGTCTGCATTGCGTTTGTATTATCCGTCCGCGTGTCTCGAACAGATGCCAAGTATCCCGCACAGCCGGAACGCAGCATACGCCTTGCCGAGATTGCCGATACCGTCATCGCCGTCTTCGAGGCCGTACCGCACGAATATGAGAACTCTGTCTCGCCAGGAAGACGAAACACCACTCTATTCTCCGCGCACTCGATCGTTGTACGACAAGCGCCCAACCAATCCATGCCCAGGATTATGTCGTAATCTTTTATGTATAGTACGACGGCATCCAAGGATAGATATCTTCCTCCGATGCAAATGTGGCCATCCCTACAAATAAAATTCGCAGGCATATCGACTCCCGACGGAGTGCTAACGCTAATATTTATATCTAGTGATTGCATTGTTATTTTATTTTCTTTCGCAAAATCAGCAGATATAAAGCTATGCGTCGCACCCGAATCGAATAATACTCGAGCAGGTATACTTTTGTAGAGCAATATACCTGTTACAACCGTATCGGACGTAAACGCCTCGTCCCGAGTTAAGGCATAAACTCGGCCTTGAGCTCCGTGGCGTTGGTTCTGCTGGTTGACGGGCACCGTATTTGCGCCATGTAGTGTCGGCGCTTTATGCGGATTCGGAATGTTCCGTGGCGGGTTATGTTGATTCTGAACTCTCTGCGGGCAAAATGTTGCTACGTGGCCTACCATGCCACACTTGAAGCAGGTTTGCGTGTAGCAATCGGTGGTTCGGTGCCCACGCCTACCGCATCTACTGCAATGTGGTCCGCTATTGCTCCGGTTATCAAATGTGTTCGGACGTTTAGATATTCCTGATCCCCCGGCGTCGTTAGGACGCTTGTTGAAGTTGTTACGAATGACTGGCACGGCCCTTTGTGACATACGGCCAAAGATTCGTTCACTATCAAGTGCGGCTTCGTAGGATTCACGATAAGCTTGGCACCGTTGGTTTATGACGTCCCTACGCAGTTCGTCGTTGAGGCCTTGCTGAAAACGCTCGCACCATTCTTCTTTATTGGGCAGGAAGGCGCCGGCAAATTTTGCAAGTTTCGAGAAGCTTGCGTCATAATCTTCAACACACATATTCCCCTGCCTCAACATCATGAACTCATCCGCTTTCTGTCGACGGATGGCGTGAGGAACGTACTGCTCAAGGAAGGCTGTCTTGAACATTTCCCAAGAAATCTTTTTGTTGGAATCGGCTTCACAGATCCCTTGTTTCTTCGCCGCCCACCAGTCATGTGCTCGTAGTTGTAACTGCAGCGCCGCACAGGCCACCCTCTGGGACCCTTCGATGCAGAGGAGATCGAACAAGTCCTCCATCTCTGCGAGCCATCCTACTATCACGTCGGGCTCTGCTCGGCCGTTGAACTTTGGCGGGTTCATTTTGCGAAACTCCTTCACTTTGAACATGGAAGGAGAGTTCATCATTTGCGGGGAGCCATCTTCCTCTTCGTCTTCTTCTTGATCACCTTGCTTTTCCTCGGGCTCTTCGTCCGTCGTCTTGGTATTGCCCGCCATTCTGCTCACTATCTGAGTCAGGGCGTTCATCTGTTTTTGTTGCGCATCGAATTGCGCTTTGAATTGTATCTGAAGCTGCTGTTGCTGCACTTCCATCAGCTGTAGCATCTTCTCCATAGTCGTCTCGCTAGGCCCAGTGCTTTTTGTGCTCGACGTACTATCCATGGTTTGTGTTGTTGCGCCGACGATTTTCTTATCTCGCTTAGTCATTCCTACAAATAATGTAAACCCGTTAGTATTTTTCAAAAATATCTACGGGCTTACCTGTATGGAACTTGTATTTCACGCAGCATGCCGACAAGCATTCAATCGAGCCATCGCAACGGACATTCCAACAATGAAACATCTTTCAAAAATCTGAGGAAACATAACTGTGCTCTGATACCAATTTGTCACGCCCCGAGTCGACAAACCGTTCGTCCCCGGTGTTACTTTGCCGATTTGATCGTCCTCGCTAAGGCGTGATGCCGCACGAGCCTGGAGTTGCGCTCGTGCAAGGCAAGATGACAAGTTCTCAAATGGTTATCTTTTGATTTTGATATTAATACGCCAAGTCGAAACTTCACAATTCACATCAGAATATAAAACGCAGTATAGGAAGATAGAAATACTTTTCATTCATAGCTTGCAACGAAGTACAAGTCGTAGTTTACATTGGATGCCGTTGCAGCTACATTGATTGAAAACAGAAAGAAGATACATTCGACAAGTTGCCTGAACTACGCTTGCCGTCCCATACATTCGCCCCTTTATACAAAGCCGTCGACTTGAATTGGCTTCAAAATACTTCTGCATAGGAAGAGCTTCAAAACGCCTCTCCGTACTTCAGCTTCGTTTTAGGTTGGAGCGCCCGCCGCACCTGGGGAAATTGGGGGAGGGGATTAGCACACTTGCTAAGTGGACGAGACGAACCAACTCGTCTAAACCGACTCTGATTGATAGGATTGGCATGCTTTAGAGTTGTCTTTCTATTAGAACTAAATGAATTCAGTTCATATTCGATAGCCATCTTTACGTAATAAAGCATACAGTTCAACATAGCAGTTTGTCATATTTCTTACCACGGCCGTGCTCGTCCCTGCATGAAAACAGAGATAATATTTACCCTGCATAAGACAATAGGTAAGCATGCTACTATCTTATATGCGGTCATTGATGTTACACATCACATGGGACTATCTCAATGGCATTTCGGCCCGCTCAGTCTAGGTTGCAAGCCTGACAGACGGTCCGAAATGCATCAGTGCCGAAGCACGATTATCATTCCCCCTAGGTCGAGTCGATTCCGATGCCCCGGATATCGATTCGAGGAAAATATCAACTTGTGCACAAGCTGTCCATGACCATGCCAATGCGTGAACAGTTTATATATGCAACCGGTTTTGTATAGCGCGGACAGTATTTAACGACATTATCATTTCCCCCAACTCATGCAACGTTTCATTTTCCCCAAGTCGTACTCCCGATTTAGCGTCCCGTAGGCACCAAATTGTCCGAGGCATCATAACCCACAAGCGACGTTTCATAAAATTTTGTAGCACTTGAAATAGTCTATCTTTTTCTGTAAACCTTAAACTTTTTGGTTTATGTGAAAAACTTGTATTTGTAAATCGATACGTTTTTCCCGAGTTCTTGACTTAGTGGATTGGCATGCAATTAACTTGGCATCGTTCGATTTGAATGGATTCGAAGCAAGGAATAAGTTTGCGGGACAGAATAGAAAGGAAGGCCGAATCACCCACCGATTACTTGGCTTCGTGCAGGTCGTCGAAGCGCTACGCAACGTCAATCCTTAGTTACGCGAGCTCCTGCAATGCATCAACACTTTGTTAGATTTCCTTCTTTCCCCCTTGCATCGAAATTGTAATTGCATCCTTGAAAACGACGCGAAAGCACTTCAATCAAGCCCAGCGGCAAAGCTCCAAGAAAACCATACAGCGGTCCGGTCCCGTCGAAGGGACTCTTATAGAGAGCTCGCGTGCCGAGACGCAGCCCGCTGCATCTAGGACTTGTTCCAACAGAAGTCGTTCCATTAGTTGGATCGATTCTCGTATCTTCCGTCCAAATCGAATTGAATCGATGCCGCAAGACGTTATCGTTTACCAAGCTTAGCGATCGAGTCAGATGGCCATCTAAGTTCCCGGCCGATCTGACTCGGCGTTAGCATATTATGAAGTTCCGTCGCCTATCGAAAGCGGGGCGCTACACTAATAGCTAAAGCTTCGCTTTGCCTCTGTAAATTAATTAAGGCTAGAAGATGCACGTGCGTTGCACGTTTCTTTCTAATCTTATAATTTTTTTTAAAAATATTTAAAGTAAATTAAAGTTCATTGTATATATATATATATTTATATTTTAATTAAAAATTGTAAAAGTTTTTTTAAATTTAAATTATAATTTGTTATGGATAAATATTTTTATGATATTGTTAAAAAATAGTTCAATTAAATATATTTGAATTAAGATTTGTTAAACAATTTAAATATTTTTTGATATATATTTTTTAAATAGATATTTGTGCAGACTAAAAGAGAAAAAGTTTTTATCCGTGACTTTTTTTAGGAAATGGTGGATGAAAAAGTTAATTTTTATCTTCCGTAATTTTTTTAAAATAGAATAATCCATGATATACATACGATTTGGACGGCTAAATTTTGAACCGTTTTGAAGCCTCCTTGTATAGTGGAATTTGCGTAGTGGTAGAGTTTAAAAGTAAATTTCTATTGTTGGTTTGTAAAGCGAATACTAGTTATCTAGGAGGCCCACCCACTTACTGGTGTTGGATTGGCTATGGGTCCGGTGCGGTCCGGCCTGCGGAGGCCCACTTATAAATGATGAGAGACCGATTCAATGTTCTAACCCGACCCACCCGCTCCTGACATTTTCTTCTTCCTCCCACGAAGAGAAAACGAGAGGGCGGCAGGCGTCGCCGAAGAAGAAGCAGGTCCGGCGGAAGAAGAGTAAGTAAGCTCGAGCTCAGCGTGAGGATCTGCATGCATCGAGGAGCTAGGGGTGGCCTGATGATTATCAAATCACGGTATAGATTTGGAAGTTTAATCGTTAAGGTCTGGGTGTTGAATCCTTTGGCGCTTCAATTATCGGCTATAGTTGCTTCATCTTCTAATGTTACGACTGTACTGCACGCTAAGTGTTTGTACAATTGCTACACTCTTCATCTTCATTTACAATCGCTAAAGAATCTTTATGGTTATCATCAATGTCCCATCATATTCCTGGGCGGCTTCATCTACCAATTGCAAGTATCTCTCGCTTGAAATGACTTGTATGATCTATTTATTAACTGCACTAAACTGTTGTGTATGACATGCATGCTCCTTCATTTGTATATGCAGCTAATGTTAGGTTACATATAGTTGTTGTTGGAGTTTTTTTTGGCTTTTTCTATGGGCACCACAAGATTTACTTGGGCTATCCCAAAATTTTTGGGAAAAATTACAAGTTTGCCATCAAAAATTTTTGTTTGGGGCTAGCCCAAGATATCATATAAATACCAACCTAATTTTATTTCCCTTCTTCTCTCTCTACTCTTTCCTTCTCCTCCACTATTTTCTCCAACCCTAAGAAGAATTTCTAGGTCATAATTTTGTAAACCCTAACCCAAATTGTCTCCCAACCAAGACATTGTGAAGATTTAGGTTCCAAATTTTCGTTACAATGTCATCGAATTCATCCGTTAATGGATATGTCATCTAATTAATATATTTGTAGACTCTCACAATAATTTTACATGTAAATAATGATTTATATGTGTTTAATTTAGAAAAAATGAACATGGAAGAACCCGGGTCATTGAATGTAGCAGACTCTCGTCCCGATATGTCCGAAGAACACATTCTTGCTTCGGATGCACTCTTGGTAAGCCAATTGTAATATTCACGTCGGGTGTAATTCGGGACTGTTAGGTACAGGACTGCCAATACGCGGGCAGTCCACCTCTACATATAGGACTGCCCAAACTGCGGCAGTCCTTTCAATAATCAGGACTGCCAGAGATGTGGCAGTCCTGATCATTGACAGGACTGCCAGTGAATTGGCAGTCCTGATTATTGAAAGGACTGTTTTGCTTTCTGCAGTCCTTCATTTTGGCAGGACATTTTTTGTGTTGTGTTATTTTATTTTATTAACTTTAAGTTATATTGTAGGACTTATCATCTTCCGGTATCGAGGTAACTGCTCCAATTGACGTCGATGTAGGCCATTTATTCAGGACCGATATGTGTTTTGAATCATACGAATGTGCGCTAAATTGGTGCCGAGAAGTGGGACGGGCAAACAACATAGTTCTTGTGATATCAAGATCGGCCCGAAACCGTCCGGGACAACAAACCACTGTGGTTTCATGTGAACGAGGTGGTGTGTTTAGAAGCCATAAGAAAGAAAAAGTTATCGAAAGTAAAGTTTCAAAGAGAAATGTTGGAACGAGAAAATGTGGTTGTCCGTTCAAAATCTATATTAGAAAGGATGAAGACAGTCCAAGTCATGAATGGAATCCACAACCACGAGATTGCCGAAATACTATTGGATCATCCGTATGTCGGACGGTTGAACATTACGGAGAAGAAGATAGTGGAAGGCTTGTCCAATTCCGGAGTTGCACCGAGACAAATATATTCCGTCATACGACATGAAGATGAGAAGAACAAGTCTACAATGAAGTCAATATACAACGCTCTATCTTCTTCTAACGCCATTCGGTCGAAATCGAGAATGGCGATGCAAGAAGTGATGAAGTTGCTTGAAGATAATCATTATGTTGAGCACCATAGAAGACATCCCCAGAGCAATGAAGTCATTTCACTCTTTTGGGCTCATCCCGATTGCACACATTTGGCTCGGTCTTTCGCCGACGTGTTAGTTCTTGATTGCACGTACAAGACCAATAAGTTCAAGATGCCTCTCTTTCATGTTGTCGGCTTCACCTCTACATGGAAAACATTTCCAGTTGCTTTTTGCTTCATGAAGAGTGAGAAAGTTAAAGACTACACATGGGCGTTGGAGAAACTGAAAACCCTTTACACCGGTCAGAGAGAGCCCTCGATTTTTGTTACCGACAGAGAGTATGCTCTAATGAACGCTATTCGGATTGTGTTTCCTCAAGCGGATACATTGCTATGCACATTTCATGTAAATCGTAATATACAATCCCAATGTAAGTTGAAGTTCGGGAAAGTGGATGGTAAACTTGACATGCAAGTTTTTGACGAATTCAACCATGACTGGAATTGTGTATGGCGAGCCAGCACGATAGACAGTTACGCCACCGCATGGTACTTATTCAAGGAGAAGTGGGAGGGGAGGGAGCCGGCTTGCATTTCTTACATCAAAGAGACATGGCTTGAACCGCACAAAGAACAATTCGTCTTAACATGGACGAATGTGGTGAAGCATTACGGTACGACAACTACCAACCGCGTCGAAGGAGCACAATCAATATTAAAGAGGCATTTAAAGTCATCCCAATGCAACTTTGTTTCGGTTTGGCAAGCGATACATATATCAATAGATCGGACGGTGAACGAAATCAAGGCATCATTTGAGATGAGCTTAAATATTGTCAAGCATGAGCATAGAAAGGAAGTCCTCTTGGATTCTTTAATGCGTGTCATTTCTCACAAGGCGTTGGATTTCATATTTGAAGAGATTGATAGGTCAAAGTTTGTCGGCTTTGATCCTCAGGTTTGCGGGTGTGTACATTGACATACACTCGGCCTCCCTTGTGGCCATGAGATTAATGAATATCGTCGTCAGTCCATTCCTATTCCAGTTCTTGCTGTCGATGAACGTTGGAGGCAGTTGTCTATAATGCCCGTGGTGAAGACACACGGTGATTTCTTCTCCTTGCCACAAGTGAAACTTCTCCACGCACGGTGGTGTGCCTCAGAAGGAGCATAGCGGGAGTGCCTTGAGGTTAAAATCCAAGAACTTACATGTCCGGTGACTACAAGAATGCACGAGCCGTCCATTATTTCCAATCCTAAGGGCAGGCCTCAAACAAGAATGAGTAGTTCACAGAAGAGAAGGCTTGAGTCAACCAAGAGAGATCCATCATCCTTTGAGCATATTGAACGAAGCTTAGAGCAAGCTCCGCCTGCACGGAAGAACAAGCTTGTCATTCGCCGGAAAAAGGAGAAAATCGATATTGCAAACGAAGATACTGTGGAAAGTCAAACGATGCGTTTGTATATCCACAATTTTTATCCTGAGATTCGCAGTTACATCTGGTCTATTATTGATGTCCCAGGGGATGGCCATTGCGGATTTCATGTGCTTGCAATACATCTCGGTTATTCTGACAAAGACGGATGGAGGCAAGTAAGGCAGGAGCTGTACGAGGAATTAGAGAGTCGTCTTCCATTATACTCCCGCATCCTAAGCGAAGAAACAGTTGCAAGTTTGTTGACAAGTATTCCTTGCACTGACAGTGTTACCGGGCCAGACCACTACATGTCCGTCCCGTCTGCCTTGTATTTATTTGCTAATCGGTACCGGATCCCTGTTGTACTTTTTTCGGCGGGGATTCGCAATACTTTTTTTTCCGATGTGCGCTCCTCCGGCGGAGCACAGACAAACTAATCTATGTACTATAGGTCAAATCAAAGATCACTTTGTCATGCTAAGGATGATCGGTCATTCTCCGATTCCTTCACCTACAACAGTTTGGTACAAACTAGCACCGGCAGAAGCGAAGTCCTGGACCGGGCCTTTTGATCAACAAATCAATCATTGTAGGAGACTGTTGCAGATGGAGGAGCCAAGAGACTTACCGGTTGGCCACTACGACGTCGAAATCGACTGAATAAAGTTTTCACATTTTGAAGGCAGAGGATGAACCATTTTGTAAACATTTTGTATATGGATGACCCATTTTGTAAACATTAAAGTATATCATTTTGAAATGTGAAGCCAAATATATGTTTTTTGTTTTTAATTTTTTTCCTGTCTGCTATTGAAATATCCTACTTGTGTAAAATATCATACTTGTGTAAAATATCATACTTGTGTAAAATATCCTACTCGTGTGAAATATATGTGAAGTACTTGTGTGAAAACTGATGAAAACTCACTGTGTGTGAGTTCAAAACTAACACACAGTTTTGCTTAGGACTGCCAGAGAGAAGGTAGTTCTAATGTGAATTAGGACTGCCAGTGGTCTGGCAGTCCTGATGAAAACTCACTGTCTAATGTGAATTAGGACTGCCAGTGGTCTGGCAGTCCTGATGAAAACACATGTGTGTGAGTTTTCATAATCAATATAAATGTATGTAGAATTAAAAAAGAGTTAAACATCACAATATCACAATTATGAATGTACATGACAATTAAACATCTTAAACATCACAATATCCAACAAGTTAAACATTACAATTTCCTCAATTCCATAGTCATGACAATTTCCAAAATAATAGAGTTAAACATCACAATATCCAACAAGTTAAACATTACAATTTCCAAAATACAAGTTAAACATCAAAATCAAATCAGTGATCATGCCGGGCCTTCGTACGCGCCTCCCGATTTTGCATGAAAGGAAAATCGACAGTGTCGTCGATATGCTCCAACTGGTTCGCGATATTAACACATTCATCGTTCTGGCAGCCCGATCGGATGGATTTCGCCAAAGCCTTCACCCGAGTAGCCTGTCAATTATAACAAAACGTCAATGAAGAGAGTTCACTTTGAAATTAGTTACAAACTATAATTTATAAACTTACCATCCTAACCAATGAAGCAAACATGACATTTTTTGAAGACAGAGGTCCTAGAGCTCCAACGGCAACGGGTCCTGGATTTCTAGGGTTCGACAACCTAGGATGTCCGACTGCCAAGTAGTACGACATGTAGTCGTCGCTGCAGTCGTGCATCTCCTGCACCGGTTGTCGAAGTTCTTCCCCCAGCAAATGTCGTTGCCATTCGGAGTAGCAGTCGGTCACCCAGTCGAAATAGGGCGGCTTGTAGTTCAAAGGTTGGGTCCCACACGGAGGCTCCAATAACCTTAATGTGCGCTGCGGCACGGTTTGTACGAGGCCAAACTGACGCAGTACTCTATCAGGCATGTAAGGCTTCGTAATATCATAGCATGTGATCATACCATGAAATAGAGATACTGGTTGCAGATGGCAATTTTGTTGCCGGAGATCCCGGTATGGGTGCCAAACTATCTGTAGGACAAAAGTTAAAAGAAAATAGTCAACAAATAAACATACCATAAATAGTCTACGCTATCTACGCGCTATCAACTAACCTCTTCTGGCACCAAATTTTCCAGAGCATCACGAATGGAAACCAGCGTTTCATGATTTTTAGTTTCTAGCTGAGTTGGCTTCCATTGACACACTCTAGGAAGGTGCTCCTCATAGCGTGGGTTCAGCTCACCCCTCCTGAGCATCGGGAAGTGCTCGTATATCCATGCCTATACAATTTGTAAATGAGTAGTCAGTAAATTAACAACAAAATCTAGCTAGTATATTAGTTTAAAATGTTAGAAATTTTCTTACATGGAGTAGAGTCTGGCATCCCGCCATGGTCTTGGTTCCGACGCGGGATGCTATACCAAGCTCGCGGTAAAGGTTAGCAAGTATACCGCTGCCCCAAGATATGTCTCCTACGTCGTCTATAACAGATAGGTTCGCGAGATACCTAGCATGTATAGAGGTTCCCGACTTGTCTGGAATGGCAACCGATCCAAGTATGAAGAGCATGTATGCCCGGGCCACCCTCTCAACAGTTTCATCATCCCAATCCTGCGGGCCTTTGAAATTCTCCACTAACCATGACAGAGGAATGCCGTACGACTTCTTGAAGCCCGGCAGGGTTGTAAAGGTAGTTGCCTCCACCCCAAGGTTCGCTTCTACAAAATCAACTATACGATCATACCATTCGATATCCTTCTCAGTACATAAAGATTCATTTGTCATGGCGCGGCCCTCCACCGGCAACTCCAGTATCTGATAGACGTCATCCAGATTCCAGGGTAATGGTCATCTCCCCAGCTGGGAGATGAAATGTGTTGGTCTCCGGATGCCATCTCTCCACAAAGGCCGATATGAGAGCACTGTCCTGGGTCTTGTAGGCATATCTAGCCAAATTTTGTAGACCGGCAGGAAATATTTTGTTCTGGACGTCCTCGGGTAAATGGTTAGGAGACCAAGCAACACACTTCCGCTCGTGACTCACAGCCTTAAGAATACGAGAGCTCTCCTGTATGTCGTACAAGATAATAAAAATACGATTATGAACGGAAACTTACAAACATATATATATAAAAACGGAAACTTACAAACATAATATACATACCGGATTCTTCCATATATCATAAGCAATGTGGTTGTCGAACGACAACACCATTGAGCAACCCGGGGGACGGACATCCTCCTCCTCCTCAGAAGGATCGACATCGGCCGAACGAACATGATCCTCAGAAGGACCGGCACCGGGCGTACGGACAGGATCCTCAGAAGGACCGGCACCAGAACCACCTCGTCCTAGAATTTGGCTGATAGGTACGTCATCGTCATCGGAAGAAGACGGAGGACTAGGAGGACCTCGTTGCTTCGGACGAGAATGGGGGTGTGGTTGTTCCCCTTGTCGCTGCGGTTCTGAAATTCTGATTGGTCTCTCAAGAGGACGAGGTCGCTCACTACGTTCCCTGCGCAAGGATGCGGTGGGGGGGGGGTCGCTTTCTTTTGGGAGCGGCCACAGGACTACAGGACAACATAGGGTTAGTATTAAATAAAGGATGTAAAAGAAATTGTGAATTTGACCTTTAGGACTGCCATGCTCCTGGCAGTCCATCATTCTATCAGGACTGCAAGAGAGATGGCAGTCCTGTTTTATAACAGGACTGCAAGTGTGCCTGCAGTCCTGTTTTATAACAGGACTGCCTACTGCTTGGCAGTCCACTTTGACAGTAGGACTGCCCCGTCGTCTGCAGTCCTTAGGGACGACGACCAGACGAACAGTTAGGTTACGTTTAAACGATAAAATATGATATTTTCGATTTCGAAATGAACTTTGAATTATTCTAACCTAATTTATAATGACATTTAAGAAATTTCTCAAAGAATCGAAATGTACTTTGAAATGTAAAATAAATTATACAATAATTAGGAAACATACCTAGCTTGTGATGACGGGTTCTTCTTCGGTGCCATTGATGATCTTGGAAGACTTAGGGTCCGTTTGGATAGCTTTTCTGAAATTTTTTTCTGAAAACAGTTTTTAGAGAATGATGTTATAAAATGGTTTTCTGGATATAAGTTTCTGAGTTTGCGTTTGGTTACTTTTATCTGAAAAAAAATTTTCAAAAAAAAATTGTTAAAATTTTGTTTGGTAAATTTTTTTCTGAAATTATTTTTTATGTTGTGTCCTTGCCACAGTTTGTGTCCACCCCCTCCCACTCCGTGTCCTGGCTCGTCCCCGTCGACTTCGAGCTCGTCCCCGTCGATCTCGAGCTCGTCCCCGTCCAAGTGAAGGCCGTCGACTTCGAGCTTCGAGCTCGTCCCCGTCCAAGTCCCTGTCGATCTCGAGCTCGTCCTCGTCCAAGTCCCCCGTCCAAGTGAAGGCCGTCGATTTTTTTCTGAAATTATTTTCTAAAATTTTGTTTGGTAAATTATCGTGAACCCCGTCGACTTCGAGCTCGTCCCCGTCCAAGTCCCCGTCGATCTCGAGCTCGTCCCCGTCGAGCTCGTCCCCGTCGATCTCGTCCCCGTCGATCTCAAGCTCGTCCCCGTCGATCTCGTCCCCGTCGACTTCGAGCTCATCCCCGTCGATCTCGTCCCCGTCGATCTCGTCCCCGTCGACTTCGAGCTCGTCCCCGTCGATCTCGTCCCCGTCGATCTCGTCCCCCGTCGACTTCGAGCTCGTCCCCGTCGATCTCGTCCCCGTCGAGCTCGTCCCCGTCGATCTCGTCCCCGTCCAAGTCCCCGTCGATCTCGAGCTCGTCCCCGTCGACTTCGAGCTCGTCCCCGTCGATCTGGAGGAGGAGGAGCGAATTTTTGTGGTGGAAGAAAGGGTTTGGGAGGGGGGGGGTTGAATTTGGGGAGCTGAATGAATAGAAAGAGGGGAAAAGAAATGGTGAGAGAGAGAGAGGATAGATGAGTTGGGGGGGGTGGTTCGGGTGGGACCCGCCAATGTAGAGGAAAAAAGTCATCCGGAAAAGAGGTTTTTCCTCCACTCTGAAAACAGAGTTTAAACTCATGGTTTTAGAAAAAATTTTGTGAACGTGGAAACCAAGTGTTGGCAGCCAAACAAATTTTGAAGATGTGGCTCTGTTTAAACTCAAAAACCGGAGTTTAAATGGAGAACCAAACAGGCCCTTAGGGTTCTTGAGAGAGGGTTTTGGAGAGTGGATAATGGAGAGAGTGTTAGGGTTTTGGAGAGTAGAGGAATTTTTGAGAGAGGGTTTTGAGAGGATTTTGAAGAGAGAGAATTTTAAAATGAAAATGAAATGACAGAGAGGGTTTGGGGGGGTGGGTGGGATAGCCCCAAGTAATTTTCGGGACGTCCCCAGTAAAAGTTCCTCAAACCTGGGCTGTCCCCTAGTAAAATGACGCCCCCAGTAAATCTTGTGGTGCCCATAGAAAAAGCCTTTTTTTTCTTATGCTCATGGAGTTAGAAAGATAGTCCTACATTGGGAAAAAAAAACTTATTGTGAGTATCTTAATATATTACCATGCTTGGTATTGAGATATGCACATGGGATGGTGGCCCAAGTGGCAGTCATATGTGACGTTTTCCTTTGGAGCTAACCGGCTAAGCCCAAAGAAGCTTAGCGACTCGGACTCGGGCTCTAGGACACATAGTGGCGCTTTGTTGGCGCACTATACACTTAGCACGTAGCATCGTCGCATGGTGCTTGTGCGGACGCATGCCTGGGTTTACGCGTATGAGCACATGCGCTGCTGCACTGATGTGCGCATGCGCACATGAGCTACTGCACTGCTGGTATATGCATGCAGGACCAACTGCGGCTGTGCTGCATCGTGCATGTACGCAGACAGAACTGCTGGCGCATGACTCCACTGATTGCGGGACTTGAAATATCAATTTTGTTTTATTTAAGAGTTGGTATTTTAGTCCCACATCGTCTAGAAGTGGAGATGGAGTTTCCACGCTTCTCTATAAATAGAGCCCTCATGTATCATTTTGGAGATGTACTGAAAATTAATTAAATAGAGTTCCGGGAATCCGTTGAGTCCAGGAAGTCCGTTAGAATCGCACACAAAGGTGACTACGAGCGTTCTAGAAGTTCTTTTGTGAACTTGCTGTTTCCTGGAAGTGGATCTTGTGGGAACGAATCTTGATTTGAGCAACAATGGTTTTTACCACCCCAACAAGAATAATAATTTTGTATTCCATCTTCTTCTCCTTTCTTTTTCTACTTGTAAACGTTATATCTCAATTGCAACAATGTTTGCAAGAAAGAATGAGTTCTATTTTGTAATATGTTTTATCTCAACTGCAACTGCGTTTGCAAGGAAGAATGATATTGGTATTCAAGCCGTTGTAATCTGACAATATTCCTTTGGAATCGAGTAATTTAGAGGACAAACTCGTTTGCGTGAACTTCTGATCTCAACTACAATTTCAGGATCATACAAAAAGCGGATCTACTGTGAGGTCTTGCATGAATCTCTGTTCCTGGTACATGTTCCACCATCTTTGATCCACCTTGGAACTAACGGGCCACTGAGACAACAACATAAGCAAGACAAGCAGAAGAAAAAGGTCAGGGACCATACGTACACTTCTAGATGAAATTCGATTTCTCTTGGTTAATTCACCAATCTTTTTCTTCTTTCACTTAATAAATACAATGTAGACTATATATCTTATCTGTGAATTTTACTATAATTTTAGATTTTTAATGTCGGTCACTATGAATAATCCTTTTTTCCCTATTGTATTGTCAATTTGTTTCCATACACTTCAGCAATGAAGCACAAAATGTTATTTCTACCCTTGGATGCTAGCACTTGCTTTTTCACTAGCTAGCTACCTATGTTCTATTACTATGTGTGTATTTATTTGATCTCATTGCATTTTGTATAATACAAGAGCATGCTTATTTTCGTACTTAACAAGAGCAATGAGTACGACACGATGCAACTAGGACATCACATATGAATATAATGCAAAAGCATACAATAATTGTACCTGAGTAACTGTTTCATTCTCTACACAGGTCCATGGCTTATTGCATCCTTTGGGCTTTGACCAGAATTAGGTGTAGATGCTGAAGCAGAAATGGGAAAGGAAGAAGAACTAGTTTTGAAAAGTCTTGGATGGAATGGAAAAGGTCTGATCAAGAGCGCGCACCATGCTATAACTGATGAAAGCCTCCATCCAGGAAGCTTAGATGGTAACTTGTTCTCACTATGCAGTATTTTCACCATATTAGCATTCCGTTGAATGCTTTTATTCTAGATCCCCCTTTGATGTAGCCTAGCAGTTCGTGATTTCTCACAAAAAAAAGTTATCAGCATGCAGGCAGCCTTCGGTTTTATAAACCAAAATGCAATTATATATTTTGTGATGTGGACGGTGATCAACAGATGTCAATAAAACTTAAAACTAGCAAGTAGCAAGTCCAAATTTGTACGGTATGACAGCTTGTTTATTGAAGTGCCCAACTACAACAGAGGTGCCACTTGATGCAGACTCAAGGGCACTGAACATAATGATCGACACCTATGTAGCACGGATACTCTCATCTTAGTAAAGTGTCCCGTATAGGACACTCTCGGACACGTGTCGGGCACTCATTTTTACACGTCCTCGTATTTTCATTTGAAATCGGACAAGGACACTCTCCAACTCTTGAAATCGTAAAAAGTATTAAATATATCTATGATTATGCTACACTCATCATGTTTCTTGTGTTATCATTTCATAAATTGGAGTAGCAAAGACCTAGTTAGGGTAAGGTAAAACCCGTTTGTAATGGGCTGTCATTAATTGACGTGGGAAAGAATTTGGGACTTTTGGTGAGTGATTTGACGGTGGGTTCCTCCATAACTCTTGTATTATTCTCTTCTCTAATTCTAACAGGAATGTTCCCTCAATTACACGTTAGCCTATGAACACTGCCAATCTTTGGTGAACCATGTAAACTCAGTGTGCGCTGTACTTTCCTTTTGTGTTTGGTTTCTTTCTGTTCCCATGGGAGGGGTTGTTTTCTGGTTATTTTTGTCCAGCTATGTTGCAGGGACGCTATAAGAACATGGCCACATACATTTTTCTAGAAAACTAGTGTATACACGCGCACCCACACATATATATGTGTGTGTGTATGGCACATGTTGGCACATGTTGTTAGTACGTGTCCTTGTATTTTTAATAAATATTAGATAATTGAATATTTGCATCTTTGTAAAATAGCTATTTGGTTTATAAGAAATTAAAATGTCACAACAAAAATGTTTTTAACTTTTAACTTATATACTTGACTTTTATCCTTGAGCAAAAACAATACAAAATATGTTCGACACATGTCCTTATTCGGAGAGCCCGTGCCCGATTTAAAGCAAAAATACGAGGATACATCAGAACACTTGCCCGCCCAATTTCAAATGACATACGAGGACACATAAATTTGAGTGTCCGGCACATGTCTGATTCCGAGAGTGTCGGTTTCCAATACGTGTCCGACAGGAGAAACATACTAAGATGAGAATGTCCGTGCTACATAGGTGTCCAGTTGGTGTCAGCATAAAAGTTTGTTGTTGGTAGGTGTGGTGCTGCCCATGACCAACTCACTTCCAGCAGCGTTCCAATGCCAATGTTGCTAAATCACAGTGATTTGGTCTGCTCAATTTAGTAATTTTCTTATATACTTTTTTACATTCAACATTCTTTAATGTCCATATTGTGCATTTATGCATGTACCACTTGATTTCGCAGGATGATCCACTTAAATGGAATAGAGCAATGTTTTAGTTCTCTGAGACCTGCTGTGCTGAACTAACTCAATTGTCATGTTTCTCTTTGTAACATGCAACTTTGCTTTTGGATTGACCATGGTACTATTCCTCGTCTTTGTTGCTTTATACAGATCATGGCCATTGATGGAGAAAATGATGTCAAGATCCTTAGATTTAGCATCACTAGGCATTGTTCATTGAGTGGTTCAAGAAAGGCTTGAAGCTGTTGCAGATGTGATTGGAGCTACCGATACACCAGCATTATTTATGAACGTTGTGCTTTCTATATTAAGCACAAGTGCAGACGGCTTGAGCTACTACCTATATATTTCAGTTACGCGTACATCACAATATCAGTTCATATTAATTTCATTCTGGTAATTCGTAGAGGATTATATTGTCAGGAGGGTAAGTAGAAATCCTCTTACTTGTTGGTCCAAGAAGCCCTGCAGTTTGTGTTAATTCGCATTTTCTTTTGAGCTAGGAGCTATCTAAGGACCTACATCACAACTTTCTTGTATCTCATATTCAAATTTTCTTTTTACTGCCTGATAAAAGGGTTTTGTATTTATTACTAGATCGTAAGGAAAAAAAAAAAAACATTGTTCTCAGTGAGCATTTTAAGGCTTCAGCGACTTATCGGATCAAAGGTAGATTTCAACCTAGAGCATAAGGTTGTCTTTGATTATTGTCTATTTGTTTGGTTTGTTTCAAATATTTTGGAAGCAGAGATACGAATTCATTGGTCATGTATGCTTTGCCTGGAAATTGGTGTTAACATAAACAAATATACTAACCTTGGTATATATGTCCTCAGCAATTTGTCTTTTGAGTTTAGGTTGTAGTGATATCACTGGAGGTGGTCCAATTGATCATTGACTGCTACATTTCACCTGGAACTTTGTTGTTGTTCTGTTCTCAGATATTGGCCATTGTGGATGTCTTCATGAGCAGTTCATAGGAGATCAATGTGATGCAAGTTAGTCCAAGCTTCGTTCCCATTATTGTATGTGAAATATTACTTTCTAAGGAATGCAGAAATCACAATTGTGTTTTCCTGACAGTTGGTTTCTTTTTTCATTTCTATTGAACCAGAACAGCAACGGGAAGCAGTGCAAGTGCAACATGGAGTTTGATATCACCCAGATGTGATGCTCATCTCAGGTTCTTCCTTTCTCCTAAATACCTATTAACTAATATAGAATGATAATGAATCTGGATGAATAAATTTGGAATACTAGTCGTGTGTGAATTTTCTCCCCATTGTATATAAGACAGTGCACATTGGTAATAATGGAGGTTGATGAGGAAAATTAAATATTCTTTAACCAGCACCTTAGGGTAGGCAGCCATTCGGACCCCAGTGTGCATACAGCCTTGGCTGAAATGGGCTCGTGCCGTTCCATATATTTGAAGGATAAAAATATCATTGAACTAGAGTGGAAATTGAATCTCATACTCAAAATGAATGAAAAATAACTATATTTCGTAATTTTGAGACAAACTGGAGCAAGTGACACAAACATGAAACACCCATTCACAACTATAGGTCAAATGGCAAGTGAGTTTGGACTTACAATTTCAGGATTCTCATTTTAATGTAAAATGGATCATATGGATTCATCAAATTTTGGATTCAGACATGAACTGACATAACATATGTTAAAAAAAAATTGTAATCCAAGGGAACTCTAGGTTAACCAACCACTTTAGCTATTGCCTTTTGACAAAATTTAATTTATGCAGTTAAAACATAGCAGCTCTTTTATATGTTCGTCTGGATTGGTATGAGAGGAGGCTTTCCATGGCCACTAGAAAACAGGCTGCTGGTGCTTGCAATCAAAGGAGCACATGCACCATTTCGCCTTGAATTCGTTGAAGCCTTCTTTGGAACAGTAGTAATAGACTTGTTATAGTGATCCCCTGCAGATGATGGTTCACAGTTGTGCTCATCCAATCCTCCAGCATAGCTTCTGCATGTCTTCATCATCTTCCTCTTGTACGGAGTCTCCTTCTTTGCAAGGTCTCCAACACTACCAACATCAGAGAAGGATGAGAATGACTGGGACTTCCCTTGATAATATTTGGATAGACCCCTCCTACAAATAAATCCATAAGCCACAGATAAGTAGCAGCCAAAATAGTATTTATAAACAAAAGGCAGCAGTTTGAAAACATAGGATATTGGAAGAGAACTGGTAACATAGAAGAGCCAATCTTTATATGTAGCAGATTTTAATTTTAATTTATCAAAAGAACTGGGAAGGGAGGTTTGGTGACATAGATGAATAATAGAGTTTGCAATCATTGAAGTTCTAAATCATCCATATATTCTTTGATGATAACTTGTCTAACTTCTTTTATATATATATATCTAACTGTAAATTACTTTTTTTTTTGTTTTAAAATACATCATGAAGGACAGAGTTTAGAAATAGAAAAAGAAAGTTGGTACTCACTTGAGAGGAAGTTGGGAGACCAGAGAAGAAAGCTCATCTAGGGATCTGTCTGAGTTCTTTGGTGGAAGGGAGGAGGCTGCGTATTCCTCTCCTCCAGCAGCAACATCATCATCTGATTCCCCTCCAGATAGTGATGAAGTCTCTCCCAGCTCTTCATCATCCTCTGCTCTATAGGATGATGATGATAGCATCTGCTTCAATCCTTCACCCATGAGAAGAAGAGACGTTTCTAAAACCTAGCTCTTAGGAAAGCCAACAACAAAAGAGTCTGGTGGAGGAGGAGGCGTGTTTTCTGGATTGTTATGGTCAAAACGTTGAGAGACAATGGAGAGTTATATATAGGGTGGAAGCTAAACTTGGGGATAGAGGGAGGGAAACAACTCTATGTGCCTGGCACAATGTGGACTTTAAACAATGTAAAATAATAAAAAAGGGGTGGAGCACAAGGTGGGCTTTGTCATGGGTGGGCAAACCATGGAATAATAGATATATGTAATCCTATTCAAGGACCTAATTAATCCTTAAATAAAAACAGACATTTCACTGGATGGCCTATGCCATGTTGGACTACCACTACCACCTCTGATCCAGTCTAAAGTTAACCTTCAGAGAAGAACAATATCATGAATAAAAGAAGGAACTGTAATGTCCAGGGAGTTTTTTACAATATTTTTGAATTTTTTAGATAATGTTATTAAAATTATCCTCAATTTATTATAGTTTTTAAAAATAAAATTTATAGCTGTTCTTATAAATTAATGATAATTTTGGTAACCTACTTTATTTTTTTTTGAATACTGTAATTTTTTTTTTCTTCACAATTCCAGTTCTCTAAAAGAAACCAATAAAATTTACAATTACTATTTGCATTGTTATTTGTGACCTTTCATCTTATTATTACATTGTTATGACAGTTTCTTTTAGGGCTAATTAACGTTTAGAATCTGAATTTTATATTAGCTTAGAGTTTAAGATCTCAGATGTACAATTGAAATGTTTGGATCCTGGATATTTTTTTTTTAAGTTATTCTTTTTTCCAACATGTGTTGCTCATTTCCATAAAAAAGAAACTAAAACTAAAAATATAGAAATTAAACTTTCCAATTGAGAATGTCAAGACTTTTTTTTTGAAATCACACGACACGCACACACAATTGGAGGATTCGAACCTTGCCGTTCTCTCCGGATGTCCGTTCTAATACCACTAGGCTAGAGAACTCGGACAAAATGTCAAGACTTAGATTTTTAAACTGGTATATATGTGTGTGTGTGTGTGTGGTGTGGGGGGATTGGGGGGGGGGGGGGGGGTGTGGAAGTTTCATTTGTATGACTAGCTTATTTCAAGCAACATCACACTTACTTCATCGTAGAAACAAAGTGTATTATGTGGTTGGGGGGTGGGGAAGTGGGTGGGGACCGACAGTGGATAAGGTCGAAAGTTTCTTGTGGTTTCTTATCCTCGTTCCTTGTCCCAATTCTGTTCCATTGTAAAATAAATAAATAAATAAATAAATACTTGGTCATTGGAATCCAAGACTTAATTCATTTATTTAATGTTGGCTGGCTGGGTGCTCATGTATTCTTCTTCGTGTCGTGGGAAGATTAGTCAAAAGCTGAAGGACTGTGTGGTTGTCTGTCTTCCTTCTTCTTCATTGTGCTGCAAAAATAAATAATAGAGCTAAGCTAGGTAGGTCGGTGTCAAGCTAGCCTCTGTTCCCGGGAATAACAGATGCTTCGTTCGTGCCTCTAGCCCCTTATCCGTATATATATATATATATATATATATATATATATATATATGGTTTTTATATATTTTTTTAATTTAGTGGGCAAGGATAAGATAGAAAGTGCGGTTGCAGAAATTATGAATTGGATTCTCAATATATCACACAAGACACGTTATTAGCCCCAGCGAAGACCATATTTTGGTTGCGTTTTTCTCATTGATTATTGACTCCTTCCGCCATGGCGTGTTGATTGTTTTGGTTGCACAAGAAAGAAAAAAAAGAAATTGACTTGATCATTGATGAACTAAATTATACAGCAGCATTCATGTCCCAACTTTAGAAGGTTCTTTTAGATCACACACCACTATTTGTGGCTAGTAGAAGACCCATTAATAAGGGGTTATGTATGTGGGGATAACGTTAGTTCTTTGGAGAGCCTATCAAGCACCGGATTTTAGCCTAAATTTGCGCTTCTCACGATTGAAAAACACCTAGTCAAGTTAAACGTTTACAATTGAAAAATTAAGTAATTGCTATTAATATTTAATTATTAATTTACTTGTATAATTAATTAGTTTTATTTATTATTAGAATATAATTTTTTCTACCTATATGGTAATAACGTACAAACGTATAAATGTAAATGTCAACATATCATGTAATCCAAAATATTAAAAGTATATAATTCAAATATTAAAAATAATATACGTTGAATATGTACATTCTACTTGAAGACGATCACACTTACCGACAGTGAGACACCGAACCAAACGGCTCTTACTATGGGATGATGGATGCATGGAGAGTAGGCCCAAAGCTAACCCATGTGCTTTTCTGATCTGAACAACGTCCTCCTTGTCGACTTCACATTGATGTGTTGAATTAAATTAATAAATCAGACTTTTAATTAATTAGGTCATGGTGGGATCCAACTCGACTGACAATGGAAATATTGCAGTCCACATTGTGCTTGCGCACTGCACTAGGACATGGACTCCACTCCACCCCACCCCCACCACGCGGCGTCATTCAAATGTTCTCTTATATATATATATATATATATATATATATATATATATATATATATATATATATATATATATATAGTCGTACAAATAATAATAATATATAATATTATTAAAAATTTAAATAACATTTAAATTAATATAAAATATTTTAAATATAGTTTGAATATATTTTAATCAAAATTTATTAAAACTATTTTTATTAATTAATAAAGGATATATATATGGCTCATTTTTGAGTCGTTTTCGAGTCGTATTATAATAGTATTAGTAACGTGCACGTACATTATACGCACGTAAATTTTTTTAATTAAATTTTGTTATAAATAATGATGGAATCCAACCTATTCAGTCAAGGAGGATGCTTTTCACCCTAACCACATGAGTTAGCGGGGACGGATCTATATAGGGTCCTACAAAACTTTTTACAAGTTCACAATATATATCAATTTGGCCCTATAATGTACAAAGAATAAGTTAGTACAAGTGTTAGTATTTTGGGTTTTCAATTGAGAGGTTGCAAGTTGAAATCTCACCTCTCACATATTCAAGTATTTTAGATATTTTATGATGTATAATGTTTTGCTTCCTCTTTGATAACAATTCAAAAATATTGGATTAATTTTTTTGCTCATTCTTGTTTGAGTTTTAGTATATTTTTTGCAATTGAAGTCCAATTAATATGACAACTTTAAGGATTTATATATGTTGAAGCATGGCCTTTCCATAATTTTAATTCTGGCTCTGTCCCTGTGAATTAGAGGTATTTGACTATAGTAAAATAATATTAGTTGGTAAAACAATTAGTTAAAATTTATTTATTTATTTATTACGTGAGGATATATATATATATATATATATATATATATATATATATATATATATATATATATATATATATATATATATATATATATATATATAAAATTTAGAATGCTTGTTTGATCTTCTATTTTCTTCAGTTATGCCATTTTTTCCTCTCTCGAACATGTTAATTGTAGACTCTAAAAATATTTTGGTGGTCCTATTCAAAGACCTCGTTTGGTTCTAAAAAATCTCTTATTTTATTTATGTAGAAAAATTAAAATTTATGTCAGATATTCTTTACTGTGTTTGCTAAAACAAGAAAATATTCAAGAAACATCATGCGTTTTCTTATAGTGTTTGATTGGTGAAGGAAAGAATATTTTTGTATCTTAAAATAAAAATAATATCATTGTGATTCAAAAGTAATGAGTAAAATAAGCAATAACACATTTGAGTATGTTTTTATTATCGTTCTAAATTTTTATAATAAATGCTAGAAAATAAAAAAGGAGAAATCGATTCTGTGTGTTTTGAGAGCTTTCCTCTATTTTGTCTTCGATCAGAAAAAATAGTTTTGGTTTATGGCTACCAAAGAACTAAACATGGACTCACAATACCAATACTACAAAATATGCTTGGTTATCCCATCCGAGGTGGACCATGTTTTGTAGTTTTTATTTTCTTTTCTTCAAGCTTCATTTTTTGTACGACAACTAATTCGCTAAAGTGTTTCTCGAGTGGCCCATAGCTGGATTTGGGCTTGGGCTTTGTCTTGAGCTCCATTTGGCTCACTAACAACTTGGAACAATTCGCGTCAAACTCTTTTGTTGTGTGTTATTGGACACTGTGAAAACCAATTACGAAATGGGTTGGTTTGACTAGTGATCCCACCAACTCCCAACCCAAACCAATAAGCCCAATCAATCGATCAGGGGATTAGAGATGTATATTTTGGTTGGGCTCTTGGTGTTGGATTGGCTTTCTTTTACATTTGCGTTCCCGAATGAAAAGAGCTTAGATTAGATATAACTAGTTGTTTATATGCTTGTAGCAGAAGTAGTAGTAACGTGACCTCGTGCTATTCTAAGAGATGACATCGTTATTATAGGCCTTTAAACCCACCCACCAAGCAAGCATTTGACGGTGGTTAGCAGCTGGAAAGCCCAATTGTTGAAGCCTTGTTGTCTTTGGTTTGGTGATGAGCCCAATAATAAATAGGACTTGGCACCGCAGTCCAGTCCATGGGGGAGATGCCTTGGCCCTTGGGGTTGTCATCTCTTTTGAATTAAATAAAAGTATAGCCGTTGGTTGGTGTACTTGGAAATGAATGACATGAGTTTTTGAAACACACAAGACGCCATTACCAAACCTGAGCCGAGCCGAGCCGAGCAGAGCAGAAAAGACAAGACAACCCCTCTTTTCTTTGTGACCGTTGTTATTAGAGCCAGGGAAGAGAGGAGAGAAAAGAGCCAGCCAACTTGTAAAGCCACAGACAGACAGGGCAGGGGTGCCAAAACACAAATGGTAGGTAGGGACCACCAACTTGTGAAGCTGACGTGGAAGGGAACATTATTCTCTCTCTCTCTCTCACGTTCACGTCTGGTCTCGTCAAACTGGAAAAAAAAAAGAGTGGAGTCCCCCAGAAATGCGGGTGGGTCCCGTCCCGCCATAAGAATCCAGATGTTTCCCTCGAGCACATTTCACATAATTAAAATCCCTTTCACGTCCGCTCCGCTGCTGACAGAAGAAGAAGAAACCAGAGAGAGACCACTCTCCGACTCTACTCTACTACACTGTTGTAAACTGCAGAGAGAGAGAGAGAGAGAGAGAGAGAGAGGAGGGGTAGAATAGGAATTAAGTCGACGATTTTTTGTTGGCGACAGCACAGTGGGAGGAAGAAGAGGAAGAAGAAGCAGAGAAATTTCCAACTGCTGCTGCTGCTTTTTCCCCTCTCCCCCCCTCCGGCCCCCTCCCTCTTCAATGCCTATGCCAATGGCGAGAAAAATATTACCAGCTCTGATTTCTTTGCTCCTCCTCCTCCTCCTCTCTCTCTTCACCGGTGAGTAGTGACTTTACCTCAAATTTCTCTTTTCTTGCTTTATACTGAGCTTTTAGAACAAGCAGCCTAGCTCCTACAGCATCTCCTTGTTGCTATTGATGCTTCTTTACTACATTTTTCTCAAAGGGAACTTTGCTTGCTAACAACTTATGCTCGCTATGAATATTACTACATTTTACCTCTGCTAGCTATTACTAACAACAATTTTTGGATTCTTATGCCAACTGCAACTCATTTTCTTCTCTTTTTTGCTTGTGTGTCAAAATTTACTGTAAAAGTGGCAATTAAATTTATGATTGTATACTACCATGTCCCTCTCACATTAGCTTATGTTCCTATACACTTACAAACTTTGTTATGGAATCATCTAAAATCATTGATAACAGAGTTCTATTATAGCCATGCCAAGAGGCCCAAGAACGAACCATTCTTTTAGCCTTCCTATTGTTTGAAATGTTGCAAGTGGCAATGGATAGCAATTTACATACCATTTTTGTTAAGTTGCCCCGTGTATTTATTTATGTTCATTCAACTTGGAAAACTTTGTTATGGATTCATCTAATATTTCTTTTTTTTTCCCCCTCCGACTTGACTTGGATGGCAGGGTTTGTTAGTGGAGGCATCGTTGGTGTGTGCTATGGTAGAAACGCAGATGACCTTCCGACACCCGATAAAGTTGCACAACTTGTCAGCCTCCATTCGATCAAATACGTAAGGATCTACGACTCCAACATTCAAGTCCTCAAGGCCTTCGCCAACACGGGAATCAAGCTCATGATTGGCATCCCCAACTCCGACTTGCTCCCCTTCTCCCAGTACCAATCCAATGCTGACACCTGGCTTAAGAACAACATCCTCCCCTACTACCCTACCACCATGATCACCTACATAACAGTTGGCGCGGAAGCCACCGAAGACCGCAATAACGCCTCCTCCCTTGTCGTCCCCGCCATGGTCAATGTCCTCAATGCGCTAAAGAAGGTGGGATTGCATAAAAGGATAAAGATCTCGACCACACATTCCCTCGGTGTTCTCTCGCGCTCGTTCCCGCCATCAGCCGGTGCTTTCGATAGCAAATATGCCTTCTTTTTGAAACCCCTCTTGGAGTTTCTGGTGGAGAACCAGTCCCCATTCATGGTGGATCTTTATCCTTACTATGCTTATAGAGATTCTTCAAGTAATGTCTCCTTGGATTATGCATTGTTTTCTGCTACTTCGGACGTTATTGATCCAAACACCGGTTTGGTTTATACCAATATGTTTGACGCCCAGCTTGATTCTATCTTCTTCGCCCTAATGGGGCTGAATTTCAAGACTCTCAAGATTATGGTTACCGAGTCAGGCTGGCCTAACAAGGGTTCGCCCAAGGAAACTGCTGCGACTCCAGATAATGCTCAGATGTACAACACCAATCTGATTCGCCATGTTATCAATGATACCGGGACACCTGCCAAGCCTGGGGAAGAGATCGATACCTATATATTTTCTTTGTTCAACGAGAATAGGAAGCCTGGACTGGACTCTGAGCGAAACTGGGGGCTATTTTATCCTGATCAAACTAGCATTTATAGTCTTGATTTGACTGGTAAAGGGAATGTTGATGTTGTCACTGGAGCAAACATTACAAGTTCAAACGGGACATGGTGTGTTGCTTCGAGCAATGCATCGGAGTTGGATTTGCAGAATGCTTTGGATTGGGCTTGTGGTCCTGGCAATGTTGATTGTTCAGCTGTTCAGCCTAGTCAGCCTTGTTATCAACCGGATACTTTGGCTTCTCACGCTTCTTTTGCTTTCAACAGCTATTATCAGCAAAACGGAGCCACTGATGTTGCTTGCAGCTTTGGCGGCACAGGGGTCAAAACTACTAAAAACCCAAGTGAGTATGCTGTTTCTTAATATGGTTACTCAAGCAATCTTCTTATAGACTTGTGTTCCTCCCCATGATTTATGTGATTGGCTAGATTTTGTTCACTGTCGTTGCAACAGTGGTGCAGTATCAGAATTGCATGCATTCCAGTAAATTCCAATACTATATGATTGTTATTGTTCAAAGGCTTGAAATCAAATATCAACTGATCTAATGTGCACTCACTGACGAAGTGCAGTGACAATAACTGACACAAAATTCAAACTTGATGGAAGAATGTGTAGTGGTTCTCTTCGTTATATAATTTAACAGCTCATGACAGAGAAACATAGCATTCTGCAAAATATGCACTATTAAGAGGGGAGCATTAGTTCACAGTTATGATTTCCGTGCCCCTCACAGACAATATGAGCACACTTTTCGGTTGATGTGGAAACACCTGATTGATGCTCAACTGAGTGTGCATCTGAACTATGTAGGACAATTAAAATATACATTTAAAAAACAGAAATTTTCATATAGGGTAAAGAATTTTATCGAAATTGTAAAAAAAGTAAGAAGTTTTGTGAAATTGCATTTTGGGTAATGAAGCAACATCACCTATGGCGTGCTGGGGAAAGCGGACGGACACACACGAAGGCGTGCCACCATTGATGGCGTGCTGGACGATGTCTGGATGATGTGTAGAGGGGCGGGTGGAGTGCGCCATCGATGATGGCGCGTTAGGGGTTGGGCGCGCCACCGGTCGTGGAGTGTTCGAGTGCGCCATTCATTATGGCGCGCGTGTCGAGTATGTAGATTGGGCGCGCCACCGGTGGTGGAGTGTCGTGGAGTGGGCCATCCATCATGGCGCGCGTGTCGAGTATGTAGATTAGGCGCTCCACCATTTGTGGAGTGCCAGAGTGGTATGTACATTGGGCGCGCCACCATTAGTGGAGTGTCTGTGGAGTGCGCCATCATGCATGACGCGCTGACACATTCAACGTTCTACTTCAACGTCTCTATTCTTTTCCTCCAATGGCTACATTTCAACTTCTCTTTTCTCTTCCTATTTATTGCAATGCTTAACTCTCTCTCTCTACACAAACACATTACCCTTTCTCCTATCTCTCACAGAAGCACTTCTCTGAAGCTTGGAAGCTCCAACTCCTCACAGAAGCTAGTACCTTCCCCTTACAAGCTTCCAACTCCTCACGGAAGCTAGTCTCTCCCTCTTACAAGTTTTCGCTCTCTATTAGCTAAACATTCTCAAACTACTTTTTCTTTCTCGTGGATCATAATATTAAAATAGTATGCTCATATGGTGGTAGAGTAAATGGGTTAACTTACGAAGGAGGTGACACCCAATTTTTTACAACTTATCGCCATATTACTTTAGAAAATTTACGCAATTTAATTTCAGCACGTTTTTCTATTAATTATCAATTTATTTTAAAGTCTGTTTTTGATTCCACATGTTTATTGATAGATGATAAAGAAGCATGAAATTTTATTCTTGAGATTAATTCGCAATCACCTTATATTAGTTTATATGTTACTCAAGTTTCATCATTTGCTAATAGAACTAATGATGAATTTGTTTCTAATTACCCACATGTTAACACAGGTGCTAGTTCTTCTTCTCAAACAATTGCTCCCTTACTAGATGAACATAATGATGATGATTATTATGATGATGATGATGATAATGATTAGGACAATGAAAATAGTGACGATTTAATTGAAAATACTGGTTATGAGATAGATGATGATGATATTGATAATTCTAGCACTCCTGAATTATTTGTAGGGCAAACATTCGACAGTCGTTCAAAATTTAGAAGTTTTATAAGTAGTTTAGCAATTCAGCATAATTTTAGTTGTTCAACCAGTGCTATTAATAATTTCCATGGAATTATATATAATTGTGATAAACAGAATTGTCATTGGAGAGTATATGCCAAATCCATAGGAAAAGGACAAATAGTTAAAGTTAGTACACTAGAAAGTCGTCTTTCTTGTTTAAGTGGACTTACGACAGAACGTCATCGACTAGCTACCGCTGCATGGGTTAAGACAAAAATAGTTGATTTAATCAGAGATAATCCGTCATATAGTGCATCACAAATTGTGAAGGATATATTTAGGGAATATCGTATACATATTACATACTCTAAAGCATAGAGAGCCCGGGAAATGGCATTACGTGAAATAAATGGTAGTTATGTTGAGGCATATGCTGGCCTTGAGGAGTATGGTTTTAGAATTATGGAGTCGAATCCAGGTAGTAGATATTTTTTTAAGACTTCCGAAAGCAACAAATTTGAGAGAATGTTTATTTGCTTCAAGACATGCATTGATGGATTTTTAAGGGGTTGTTTACCTGTTATTAGCACTGATGCCACTTTTCTTTCATCCAAATATCAAGGTATTTTATTTATTGCTTGTGCTCATGATCCTAATTATCAATTGTATCCTATTGCTTATGCTGTTGCCGAAGGTGAGAATACTGATTCTTGGTCTTGGTTTTTAAATGCTCTTAGACTATCATTTGAAAGTTATTTTAATGATTGGAGTAGAATTTCATTTATATCTGACAAGCAAAAAGGATTAATACATGTTATGCGAGATAATTTTTCAGAATCGTCTCATTTTTTTTGCATTCAACATTTTAAGTAGAATATGAAGTCTATTGTGAGAGAAAAAAATTTCATCGATTGTTAGACTTGCTTGCTAGATCGTATAATGAAACAGATGTACAGTACTTGTTCGAAATAATTAAAGCTGAGAACATGACGATGTACAATTGGCTTATTAGTACAAATGATGAAAATTGTCATTTTGTACATTGGATTACAGCATATGCTCTTTGTCCTAGATTAGATATTAACACTTCTAACCTTGCTGAATGTTTTAACAATTGGATTCAGAGTTTACGTGATAAACCAATAACGACACTTTTCGATGGTATTAGAGCCAAGATTATAACACTTCATGACAAAAACATGAATCATGCTCAAAATTTGGACACGAGTTATTGTCCAAAGATGTGAAAGACTATGACATCTATTAACAACGAGAGACATCAACTTCAAATATTACGAATTGATAGTTATTTGTTTGAAATATTAGACCGTGCATCGAGTAGAACATATGTTGTACGGTTAGATGAAAGATTTTGTTTATGTTTAAGGTGGTATCATACTTACATGCCATGTATACATGCATGTTTTGCTTGTCAATATTGCAGTCAAGAGGTTGAAAATTATTATCCGATAATATTTTCTACTGACAGGTTGAGAAGTGTGTACGAGCCACAGATGGAACCAATTCCAGTTCCTTACAACATTCAAACTGTTTTGGTTAGGGAAGATTTGTTAGACGCAAATTTGGAAGGCTGAAGAAAAACCGCATCAAACCACGAGAATTATCGACAAGAGAACTTCGTTGCGGCAATTGTGGTTTGATGGGACACAACAGAAAAAAATGTACAAGTCAACCAATAGAGTAAACTATTGTAGTACCGAAAACGCATTAAACATTCTATTGAATAAAAACGCACTACGCATTAAACATTCTACTAAGAATACAAATATTATGATATTAAACTTTTAGTGCCGCCGGGCAAGTCGTTTGTAATGCCGTCGTTCTACATGTCTGAGGCCTAGTCGGTCTCTTCTTTCGATTGTGGTCTCCCCCACTCTTCCTTCACCATCTTCCACTCTTGTTTCGTCTCTATTTTCTTCCTCGACCTTCTGAGTAGGCACCGGGGCAGAGGGGGACGAAATCAACTGTGAGTAATATGTCATGCCTTCAAACGAATACGCTGCGGCAGCATTGATTTGCTCAGTCGATGTACGATCATATGGCTGGAAGGCTGAGAAAGTGTCCATGCTCGTATACTGCTGACTGAGACCTTCTCCAGCATAGTGTCGGCTAGTGTACTCTGGAGCGTACGACTGTATAGTGTACTCTGGAGTGTACTGCTGGCTAGTGTACTCTGGAGCGTACTGCTGGCTGGTGCCCTCTCCATGGTGCTGCTGGCTGGTTTCCTCTCCATGGTGCTGCTGGCTGGTACCCTCTCCAGCAGCGCCCTCCTCGTCCTTTGGATCGTCAATCCTACGACGCCATGAATATCTCAGGGGAACAGTGGCAGCCAGATACGTGTATACAATGGAGACATATCAGGATCCCGTCCAAGACTCAGTGAATCTACGCGAGTTAAAATATCTTACATCCACTCCCGACCATGCGGCCACAAATAGCTCTCTGGTTCTTGGATATATTGTTGGCCCATAATAGCCTGAAATATGAAATGTGCAAATTATAATTGTCATCGTATATCTCTTAATTTTAAATAGTAGTATAGTAGTAAAGTACTACCGCTTCAGATATGTCATCAACAAAAGCTCGCAGAGAAGATTCATCTACGGCTCTAGACTTGAACCGTGGCTTCTCAAATTTGTATGCTCTGTTGGTCATACGAGGCGCTCCCCACCATTGTCTATAAGCCAAGTCACCTTCATCTGCATTTCGTAAAAACAATCATAAGATAAATGCTACCAGTCCAAATATACTAGTAAGTTAGAACATTCATCAGGATGCATTATTCGGGGCAGCTCTGCCACACTACTATCCTGGAATCGTCTATACCAGGCAGCTCTAGCAGTATCGATTCTGTTTTTCGCATTGGCTATATCATAACTCGTGCCAGGCGGATCATCCGGAATAATCTGCCTGTAACCGAATTGTCGGAGAACACGATCTGCTGGATGATACATAGTGTAACGATCGTATATAATATATGATTTGTGTAGGCTCAAATCATACGATATCCTTTTAATTTCTGGAGCATTTTCATCATCTGAGTATGGTATCCAGATAACCTATTGGATGACAATTTATACGAAAATAGTATGATAATCTATTAAATGAATTGACAATTGTAGTGTAAAAAACTCTAATAAATTGAGTACTTACCTCCTTCCACGGTACTATATCAAATTCTCTCCTGTAGATTGAAGCATCCTTGTGTAAATTATGATGAGGGTCCACTATATTTGTGGTCCATCGCGTAGCAAGCGAAAAAAATTCTAACATCACTAAAAATGCTAGTTACAGGTCGGCCAATAAAGAAATGCTCGTAGCACCGTACCTAAGACAGAAATGATATGATATTTACAAAATGTATATAATTAAAACGAATTTAGGGATTAAATTTTTATTACCTGAACCAGGGTCATGCACCCACATAAATTTTTGGAATCATTTGATCTGGCAAATTCCGTCAAATTGGCATATAAATATGCTAAGGTAGCAGCTCCCCATGCATGATGCGTAGGTTCTTTTAAATTGTCTAAAAAAAAGGTAACAGTCGCACGTTTACTCTATTTTCCTGCCCGTCGGAAAATAGCATTGTCCAACACAAACAGAGCAAATATGCTCTAGTACAATAAAGTATCTGCAAATATTGAAACTAACATATTAAAACTAACACACTATTGAAATTAACTAATAAATAAATCTTAACAATAATTACATACCCTTAAATCATCGACCACTACTGGACCGTCGGTAGTTTCATCTAGATCCATGAAATTATCCGAAGCCACGTTATACTGACAAAACTCTTTCCTCCTAAGTCCGATGGTGCATTAATGCCTAGATATCTCCTGATTATTTGAGATGGATTTAAATGTGTATCAAAATATATAGGTTCACCTGTAATAGGTAATCCTAAAATATTTGCAACATCCCAAAGTGTGATTGTCATTTCACCAACGGACAACTGAAAGGTGTTGCGTTGAGGCCACCATCGCTCAGCGAGACTAAAAATGAGATGTACATCGTGGACTAAAATTTGAATTTTCATCCAGATATTGAAATCCAAATGAACGTAATAGCTCCTTTTGGGCAGCATTTAACTCCCATTTACGATAGGCTTTTTCTAAGGGCACCCCCACTATTACTAGGGGCTATCACTTACTAGGGGATAGCCCAGGTTTGAGGAACTTTTACTGGGGACGTCCCGAAAATTACTTGGGGGCAGCCCAATATTAGGGTTTTTCTCTCTCCTCTCTCCTCCTTCCTCTATTAGGGTTTTTCTCTCGCCGGCAGAGTGGTGCGGCGCCGGCAGAGCCGAGACTCGCCGTAGCCGTTGGGTGGGGTTCACACGACGGCGCGAGAGGTGGATACGCTGGAGGTGGTCGGCGACGGACGAGAGGTGGTCGGCGACGGAGAGGTGGACGCACTCGACGGAGGAGAGGTCGGCACCGGCTCGGTGTGGTCGGCTGGCTGCTTGGGGCGGTTGTAGGTTGGAGGCGGCGTCGGAGAGGAGGGTGACGAGGGTGGCGCCGACGAGGGACGCGACGACGACGACGAGGTCCTCGACGGCGGGGCGACTCTCCAAGGCGACGACGAGGCCTTCGCATCTGCTGCTGCTTCTTCTTCTTCTTCTTCTTCTCCGAGGACTGCCAACTTGTTGGCAGTCCTACTTGCTGGAAAAAAATTGGGCTAGCTCCAAGTAAAAATTTTTGATGGCAAACTTGTAATTTTTTGCAAAAATTTTGGGATAGCCCCAAGTAATTGGTGTGGTGCCCTTAGAAAAAGCCTTTACGATATCCTCTCTGCATCCTCCAACTTCCATGCTCCCGTGTTCGAGCTTCGGGAGGATAATCATATATCTACAAGCGAATTATATTCTTATATTTATGTAAAATAAATAAATAATAATGCTAGTTACCATTTTTAAATTTACTTTCCCGTCAAAAACCAACGTAGATATATGAGTTTCTCGTTCCTGTTTTATGACTTCGGTAACCGGTCCTCCGGGAATACGTCCGTCATTTGGTTCAGCCATCTGTTACATTTTTGACAAAAATTATTAGTAATATAGTTATTCATACATAGAAAATATAATTCCAATATAAAATACAAATACTATGTAAAGATGAAGATCAAGATAGGGGAATGAGGGAGTAATGTTCTGTGAAGTTGAAGGAGGAAGGAGTTGTGAAGAGGAGGGAAGGAGGTTCGGAATATATGAAGAAGAGGGAGGGGGAGTGGTCTCCAAGAAGGGGAGGGGAGTCGAAGAATGGGGCATCTCGGGAAGGCCAGCCAGCAGTATGCGCATCTCGGGAGCCTGCCTGCGCACGCCACTGTTGATGGCACGTCTCATGTATGCCGTCACTGATGGCACGTCGACCTGTTCAGAGAGTTGGGTCTACGAAGCTGGTGGCGGGGTCTACGAGAGAGCGGGCGACTGCTCGGAAAGGCTATCAATGATGGCGTGCGTTCGAGAAAGGCCATCAATGATGGCGTGCGGCCTGCGGTCTTCGAGAAAGGCCATCAATGATGGCGTGCGGCCTGCGGTCTTCGAGAAAGGACATCAATGATGGCGTGCGTCAAAGCAAAGCTTGCCATGCTGGACAAGCCACCCGTGGTCTTCGAGAAAGCTGGAGCCTGCGCCATCAGTGATGGCGCGTCGGTGCGAGTGCCACCCCTGCGCGCCATTGTAGATGACGTGTCCTGTCAATTTTTTCCAACACGCCACGAGAATTGTCGTTTCGTTACCCAAATTGAAATTTTCATAAACTTGTTACTTTTTTTACAATTTCGTTAAATTTTTTTTACTCTAGTCGCTGTCCCGCCGGTTGCTTATGCCGTCCGCCACGTGAATTGTTAATTTTAACGAAACAACATAAGCAACCGGAGGGGCAGCGACTAGAGTAAAGAATTTTAACGAAATTGTAAAAAAAGTAACAAGTTTGTGAAAATTTCAATTTGGGTAGCGAAACGACAATTCTCGTGACGTGTTGGGAAAATTTGACATGACACGTCATCTACAATGGCGCGCAGGGGTGGCACTCGCACCGACGCGCCATTACTGATGGCGCAGGCTCCAGCTTTCTCGAAGACCACGGGTGGCTTGTCCAGCATGGCAAGCTTTGCTTTGACGCATGCCATCGTTGATGGCCTTTCTCGAACGCACGCCATCATTGATGGCCTTTCCGAGCAAGTCGCCCGCCCTCTCGTAGACTCCGCCATCAGCTTCGTAGACCCCGCTCTCTGAACAGGTCGACGTGCCATCAGTGATGACATACATGAGACGCGCCATCAACAGTGGTGCGCGCAGGCAGGCTCCCGAGATGCGCATACTGCTGGCTGGCCTTCCCGAGATGCCCTATTCTTTGACTCCCCTCCCCTTCTTGGAGACCACTCCCCCTCCCTCTTCTTCATATATTCCGAACCTCCTTTCCTCTTCACAACTCCTTCCTCCTTCAACTTCACAGAACATTACTCCCTCCTTCCCCTATCTTGATCTTCATCTTTACATAGTAAGTATTTGTATTTTATATTGTAATTATATTTTCTATGTATGAATAACTATATTACTAATAGTTTTTGTCAAAAATGTAACAGATGGCTGAACCAAATGACGGACGTATTACCGGAAGACCGGTTACAGAAGCCATAAAACAGGAACGAGAAACTCATATATCTACGTTAGTTTTTGACGGGAAGGTAAATTTAAAAATGGTAACTAGCGTTATTATTTATTTATTTTACATAAATATAAGAATATATTTCGCTTGTAGCTATATGATTATCCTCCCTAGGCTCGGACCCGAGAGCATGGAAGTTGGAGGATGCAGAGAGGATATCGTAAATGAGAGTTAAATGTTGCCCAAAAGGAGCTATTACGTTCATTTGGATTTCAATATCTGGATGAAATTCAAATTTTAGTCCACGATGTACATCTCATTTTTAGTCTCGCTGAGCGATGGTGGCCTCAACGCAACACCTTTCAGTTGCCCGTTGGTGAAATGACAATTACACTTTGGGATGTTGCAAATATTTTAGGATTACTTATTACAGGTGAACCTATATATTTTGATACACATTTAAATCCATCTCAAATAATCAGGAAATATCTAGGCATTAATGCACCATCGGATTTAGGAGGAAAGAGTTTTGTCAGTATAACGTGATTTCGGGATAATTTTATGGATCTAGATGAAACTACCGACGGTCCAGTCGTGGTCGATGATTTAAGGGTACGTAATTATTGTTAAGATTTATTTATTAGTTAATTTCAATAGTGTGTTAGTTTTAATATGTTAGTTTCAATATTTGCAGATACTTTATTGTACTAGAGCATATTTGTTCTGTTTGTGTTGGACAATGATATTTTTCGACGGGCAGGAAAATAGAGTAAACGTACGACTGTTATCTTTTTTAGACAATTTAAAAGAACCTACGCATCATGCATGGGGAGCTGCTACCTTAGCATATTTATATACCAGCTTGACGGAATTTGCCAGATCAAATGGTTCCAAAAATTTATGTGGGTGCATGACCCTGGTTCTGGTAATAAAAATTTAATCCCTAAATTCGTTTTAATTATATTCATTTTGTAAATATCATATCATTTCTGTCTTAGGTACGGTTGGCCGACCTGTAACTAGCATTTTTAGTGATGTTAGAATTTTTTCGCTTGCTACGCGATGGGCCACAAATATAGTGGACCCTCATCATAATTTACACAACGATGCTTCAATCTACATGAGAGAATTTGATATAGTACCGTGGAAGGAGGTAAGTACTCAATTTATTAGAGTTTTTTACACTACAATTGTCAATTCATTTAATAGATTATCATACTATTTTCGTATAAATTGTCATCCAATAGGTTATCTGGATACCATACTCAGATGATGAAAATGCTCCAGAAATTAAAAGGACATCGTATGATTTGAGCCTACACAAATCATATATTATATACGATCGTTACACTATGTATCATCCAGCAAATCGTGTTCTCCGACAATTTGGTTACAGGCAGATTATTCCGGATAATTCGCCTGGCACGAGTTATGATATAGCCAATGCGAAAAACAGAATCGATACTGCTAGAGCTGCCTGGTATAGACGATTCCAGGATAGTAGTGTGGCAGAGATGTCCCGAATAATGCATCCTGATGAATGTAAGTTCTAACTTACTAGTATATTTGGACCGGTAGTATTTGTCTTATGATTGTTTTTACGAAATGCAGATGAAGATGACTTGGCTTATAGACAATGGTGGGGAGCGCCTCGTATGACTAACAGAGCATACAAATTTGAGGAGCCACGGTTCAAGTCTAAAGCCGTAGATGAATCTTTTCTGCGAGCTTTTGTTGATGACATATCTGAAGCGGTAGGACTTTACTACTATACTACTATTTAAAATTAAGAGATATATGATGACAATTATAATTTACGCATTTCATATTTCAGGCTATTATGGGCCAACAATATATTCAAGAACCAGAGAGCTATTTGTGGCCGCATGGTCGGGAGTGGATGCGAGATATTTTAACTCGCGTAGATTCACTGAGTCTTAGACGAGATCCTGATATGCCTCCATTGCATACACGTATCCCAACCGATTATCCGGATGCCACTGTTCCCCTGAGACATTCACGGCGTCGTAGGTGGACGATCCAGAGGACGAGGAGGGCGCTGCTGGAGAGGGTACCAGCCAGCAGCACCATGGAGAGGGCACCAACCAGCAGCACCATGGAGAGGGCACTAGCCAGCAGTACGCTCCAGAGTACACTAGCCAGCAGTACGCTCCATAGTACACTAGCCAGCAGTACGCTCCAGAGTATACTAGCCGACACTATGCTGGAGGTCTCAGTCAGCAGTATACGGGCATGGGCACTTTCTCAGCCTTCCAGCCATATGATTGTACAGCGACTAAGCAAATCAATGTTGTCGCATCGTATTCGTTTGAAGGCATGACATATTACTCACAGTTGATTTCGTCCCTCTCGGTCCCGGTGTCTACTCAGGAGGTCGAGGAAGAAAATAGAGACGAAACAAGAGTGGAAGAGGGTGAAGAGTGGGGGAGACCACAGACGAAAGAAGAGACCGACTATGCCTCAGACATGTAGAACGACGACATTACAAACGACTTGCCCAGCGGCATTAAAAATTTAATATCATAATGTTTGTATTCTTAGTAGAATGTTTAATGCGTAGTGCATTTTTATTCAATAGAATGTTTAATGCGTTTTTGGAACTACAATATTTTACTCTCTTGGTTGACTTGTACATTTTCTTCTGTTGTGTTCCATCAAACCACAATTGCCGCAACGAAGTTCTCTTGTCGATAATTCTCGTGGTTTGATGCGATTTTTTTTTCGGCCTTCCAGCTTTGCGTCTGACATCTGGAACTCCAATTTCTTCCCTAACCAAAACAGCTTGAATGTTGTAAGGAACTGGAATTGGTTCCATCTGTGGCTCGTACACACTTCTCAACCTGTCAGTAGAAAATATTATCGGATAATAATTTTCAACCTCTTGACTGCAATATTGGCAAGCAAAACATGCATGTATACATGACATGTAAGTATGATATCACCTTAAACATGAATAAGATCTTTCATCTAACCATACAACATATGTTCTACTCAATGCACGGTCTAATATTTCAAACAAATAACTATCAATTCGTAATATTTGAAGTTGATGTCTCTCGTTGGTAATAGATGTCATAGTTTTTAACATATTTGGACAATAACTCGTGTCCAAATTTTGAGCATGATTCCTGTTTTTGTTATGAAGTGTTATAATCTTGGCTCTAATACCATCGAGAAGCGTCGTTATTGGTTTATCACGTAAACTCTTAATCCAATTGTTAAAACATTTAGCAAGGTTAGAAGTGTTAATATCTAATCTAGGACAAGGAGCATATGCTGTAATCCAATGTTCAAAATGACGATTTTTATCATTTGTACCAATAAGCCAATTGTACATCGTCATGTTCTCAGCTTTAATTATTTCGAACAAGTACTGTGCATTTGTTTCATTATACGATCTAGCAAGCGAGTCCAACAATTGATGAAATTTTTTCCTCTCACAATAGTCTTCTTATTCTGCTTAAAATGTTGAATGCAAAAAAAATGAGGCGATTCTGGAAAAATATCTCGCATAACATGTATTAATCCTTTTTGCTTGTCAGATATAAATAAAATTCTACTCCAATCATTAAAATAACTTTCAAATGATAGTCTAAGAGCATTTAAAAACCAAGACCAAGAATCAGTATTCTCACCTTCGGCAACAGCATAAGCAATATGATACAATTGATAATTAGAATCATGAGCACAAGCAATAAATAAAATACCTTGATATTTGGATGAAAGAAAAGTGACATCAGTGTTAATAACATGTAAACAACCCCTTAAAAATTTATCAATGCACGCCTTGAAGCAAATAAACATTCTCTCAAATTTGTTGCTTTCGGAAGTCTTAAGAAAATATCTACTACCTGGATTCGACTCCATAATTCTAAAACCATACTCCTCAAGGCCAGCATATGCCTCAACATAACTACCATTACCATTTATTTCACGTAATACCATTTTTCGGGCTCTCCATGCTTTAGAGTATGTGATATGTATATGATGTTCCCTAAATATATCCTTCACAATTTGTGATGCACTATATGACGGATTATCTCTGATTAAATGAACTATTTTTGTAAGACCTATGCAGCGGTAGCTAGTCGATGACGTCCTGTCGTAAGTCCACTTAAACAAGAATGACGACTTTCTCGTGTACTAACTTTAACTATTTGTCCTTTTTCTATGGATTTGGCATATGCTCTCCAATGACAATTCTGTTTATCACAATTATATATAATTCCATGGGAATTATTCATAGCACTGGCTGAACAACTAAAATTATGCTGAATTGCTAAACTATTTATAAAATTTCTAAATTTTGAACGACTGTCGAATGTTTGTCCTACAAATAATTCAGGAGTGCTAGAATTATCAATATCATCATCATCTATCTTATAACCAGTATTTTCAATTAAATCGTCACTATTTTCATTGTCCTCATCATTATCGGGAGCAATTGTTTGAGAAGAAGAACTAGCACCTGTGTTAACACGTGGGTAATTAGAAACAAATTCATCATTAGTTCTATTAGCAAATGTTGAAACTTGAGTAACATATAAACTAATATAAGGTGATTGCGAATTAATCTCAAGAATAAAATTTCATGCTTCTTTACCATCTATCAATAAACATGTGGAACCAAAAACAGACTTTAAAATAAATTGATAATGAATAGAAAAATGTGCTGAAATTAAATTGCGTAAATTTTCTAAAGTAATATGGCGATAAGTTGTAAAAAATTGGGTGTCACCTCCTTCGTAAGTTAACCCATTTACTCTACCACCACGTGAGCCTACTATTTTAATATTATGATCCATGAGAAAGAAAAAGTAGTTTGAGAATGTTTAGCTAATAGAGAGCGAGAACTTGTAAGAGGGAGAGACTAGCTTGCGTGAGGAGTTGGAAGCTTGTAAGAGGGAGGGACTAGCTTCCGTAAGGAATTGGAAGCTTGTAAGAGGGAGGTACTAGCTTCCGTTAGGAGTTGGAGCTTCCAAGCTTTAGAGAAGTGTTTCTGTGGGAGATAGGAGAAAGAGTAATGTGTTTGTGTAGAGAGAGAGAGTTAAGCATTGCAATAAATAGGAAAAGAAAAGAGACGTTGAATGTGTTAGCGCGTCATGCATGATGACGCACTCCACAGACACTCCACCAATGGTGGTGTGCCCAAAGTACATACCACTCTGACACTCCGTCAATGGTGGCGCGCCTAATCTACATACTCGACATGCGCGCAATGATGGATGGCGCACTCCACCACCGGTGGCGCGCCCAATCTACATACTCGACACGCGCGCCATGATGGATGGCGCACTCCAACACTCCACGACCGGTGGCGCGCCCAACCCCTAACGCGCCATCATCGATGGCGCACTCCACCCGCCCGCCCCTCTACACATTATCCAGACATCGTCCAGCGCGCCATCAATGGTGGCGCGCCTTCGTGTGTGTCCGTCCGCTTTCCCCAGCACGCCATAGGTGATGTCGCTTCATTACCCAAAATGCAATTTCACTAAACTTTCTTACTTTTTTACAATTTCGGTAAAATTCTTTACCCTATATGAAAATTTCTGTTTAAAAAATGTTTGATGGCTTTCAGTTGATACAGTAAACATTCTTATGGCCACCTTTCTGGCACATATATCATATATGAGATCATTTCCCAGAAGATTCAAAATGTAGTTCTTTATGCTGAGTTTTCCAGAATCTCTCCTTTTGATAACCATTCTAACTGCCAAAGTTCATGATAGCAGAAATCAAATATTACTTTGCATCTGGAAATCAAATTTTGTTAATCTTGAAAAACTCTTGACTCCATATAGAATTCTCTGATATTGAGGTTCCTAGTAAAATATCCAAAAATTGAATCCTGAAACTATCCTTTCGTGGTAAATAACTTTGTTACTTCAGCAAACATGTTCAGTAATGGCATGTGATAACAAATTAGCATGTATCAATCTTCTGGAGTTTTAAAACGAATACATGCTAATTTGTTATCACATGCCATTACTGAACATGTTTGCTGAAGTAACAAAGTTATTTACCATGGAAGGATAGTTTCAGGATTCAATTTTTGGATATTTTACTAGGAACCTCAATATCAGAGAGCACCCATGACGACATCTTTTGTTTATGGCTAGCCAACTACATTCAAATTGCTCATCCCAATTCATTCTGGCAAAAATTTCGCTGGTCCTAAGTAAGTTTATTTTACAAAGATTGAGTGTCTCTTGAGACTGCCTACCTGAGGGTAAAACCAACAAATAAAAATTTAAAGTTACTTACGGATGAGCATGTTGTGAACGAAGAAGGTAACATCACGAGTGTTTTTTCCAAATGTGGTGAAACATTGTGGGAGTTTCCTATACTTTACACTAATATTTTCACTAACCCCCATACTACATATTCCAAAATAAGTACAACAGCTGGAATTTTTTCTTGATTCTTGTAGCTAATATTAGCAACCAGTTCATTCAAACGAAGGGAGGCGAAAGATTATAGTCACGTTTATGTTCATAACATAAATCTATATGTTATGATCCTGCTATCTAATGACATGGAATATTTCCTGCTATCTAATGACATGGAATATTTCACGACTCCTTACACTTGCAATCATGGTCGAGTAGATGCTAATTTCTTAAATTTGTTTGCACCTGGGTCGATCATTTTCACAATGATTCAAATATAATCACCACCCAATGACTACATAGTGCCTTGTTGCTAGGTTCATTAACTTCTTGCTATGCTCTTTAAAAGCGACTGATGCTGTGTCTTCTTTTTAAATTGTGCCAAATTGATATCAAGCCCAACATATCACTTGAGAAAAAAAATTTGTTGATTGCTCTTTTTTTTGTTATTGCATTCATGCTCCTGGAAAAAAGTTAAAACATAATATATATCTCCTTACAGATTTTGCTGCTATGCTATGCATTTTCAGGCTACGATATATTTTGTTATTGCATTCATGCTCCTTATATATTTTGTTATTGCATTTTCTTGCTATGATCTTTAACATGCTCTGTTGGCTAACAAAGACTGTTTTCAGGCTACGATACCTGCATCTATCTGACTTCCGGGTATTTCTACTAATCTCAATATATGTACTTCATATCTAGCTTCACGAATTACTTTATCTAACGTTCTCCTTTTGTTTTCCTTTCTTTCTTTGAAATTAGGAGTAAAATGGGCACTGCAAATTCTACACAAGCAACTACTTCACCTGTGCCACAGGGTGGTTCATCACCACTAGCGTTGGAGGGACTACTGCTTGTTCTTTCGCTTCTATGTTGTCTCAGCCTGACCTAAAGGTGTAAGCCACATTTGCCTGTAGAGAGTGAAAATGACACGTGCTAGTTGGAAGTGGATGGGATCTGGAGTTTGGAATAATGTTTTTGAGGGGTTGAAAGTGAAGGATTTTGTTTCTTTGTACATTCATTTAAGACTTCCTGATGGTTACTTGGCAACTGCTGAATGTGCAATTGTTTCCTCTAGCCATTAGTTCTTTATTGTATTAGACTATTTTTGAGGATTTCCAGATAGTGTGATTAACTTTATTTTGCTTTGGAAATAAGCCGTCAGTGGTGAAATTGTATCCTGCTTTACAAAAAAAATATATGGGCAACTTTGGCCGATGTAGTTTTTGTACATAATTCCATCTACTTCTCTCCAGCTGGTTGCAACAGCCTAGTTGGTTTGCTTGGCAGTTCGGGAAACTACAGTTTTCAAGGCGCCTACTGAATAGCTAGCCCATTGCTTTTGCGCTCCTAAATGTAGCGAGGTGAAAATTACATTTTGCGAATCTAAGCCTATGTATCTCCACCTATCTGTCCCATATGAGCAAAGAATGAAATCTAAAACTTTGTATTCTTTTTCTCCAAAGGAAAGGGTGGTCACATGCTTATAGCAATGCAAATTTTCAATAGAAGTTCTGAGTTTGAGCTAATTCTATTCTCAATGTCAATTATATAAGGTAGTGGAGTTTCTTCAGGAATTGAGTTTGAGTAACTGTTCTATTGTTTAGGTTTTCAGCCATTTTGTTGTTTGAAGTTAACAATTTCTTTCTTTCTTTCAAGTACATTGTTTGAAGCTCTGTTGCTAGCTACATTATTTGACACTTGTTGAGCACTCTTGGTAGTGGAAGAAAAGAAAACATCACAAACTGACTCGCGAAAATACAGAGCTAAAAGATTATGGTTCACTCTTGAGTATTAGTTTGGAACTGAATATGTTTACTTCATGTTAAGGTTAAATTGTAGGAGAGCGAAGAATTTGCCAGAAAACATCACAAACTGACTCGCGAAAATACAGAGCTAAAAGATTATGGTTCACTCTCGAGTCTTAGTTTGGAACTGAATATGTTTACTTCATGTTAAGATTAATTTGTAGGAGAGCGAAGAATTTGCCAGATAACTCTTATAAATATTATGTTGAAGTGATAGCAACGGAAATTCCATTTACAATTCCATGTCGAACCTGTGGATATAAATACTTTTTTTTTAGATGTGACCTTAGTTAAGGCCTATGATATAGTAATAGTCTTGTTTTTCTATCAAGCTTATTTGCTTTGTCATTATATATATATATTGTTTATATCTTCCACTATATAATGAGGCTTCAAAACCGTCTAAGCCGTCATTATATCACGGTCCATTTTATTAAAAAATAAAATAAAATATGTAAACAAATGTTGAAAAAAGTTTAAAATTGTTATATATTCAACATGGAAAATCGAACTCAGCCAAATAAGAAGAATACCTCCCACCTTAACCACAGGAGTTAGAAGAAATATTTGACTATAATTGAATAATGTTCTTATTATTCATCATTATGTGCATTTACTAGTTAGTATATAACAAAAACAAAATGGTATAGTCACAAAACAGAAGTTGTCTTTTTTGATATGTGTATTTCATCTTAAAAATAAGTGTAAAAAAATATAAATAATAAATAATAAATAATTTAAAAAAATTAATTTATCAATACTTGTCAGAGATATGTGATGATTTATGAACAAGTGGTAAAACATGTAAATAATGGATTGGGGACTATATGCGTAATCCAAAGCTAAGTCCTTTGGTCGAAAACAAAACAAAACAAACCACCTCCTCCAACTTTCCATCCGTGCATCTCTCTCTCTCGTAATCCTAATTTGAGGGCGGAACTAGTGGGAGGCCAGTAATTTGGTTGATCAAGTTTTTGAATGGGTCTGGTGGTGGGCCACTCTCTGTTTTCACGAGTGATCTCCCCACGTTCTTCGGAACCGCAGCGAAGCAGAATATATATATATATAGTGATAGATTGAAGGAGAATAGAGAAGCAATTAACTAGAGAGTGAGAAATAGCTGTGTTGTGATCAAATTAAGAAGGAAGGAGAGAGGGAGAGAGGATGTCGTGGCAAACTTACATCGATGAGCACCTGATGGCCGAGATCGAAGGGCACCACCTGACCTCTTCGGCCATCATCGGCCACGACGGCTCCGTCTGGGCCCAGAGCGCCGCTTTCCCTCAGATCAAAGCCGAGGAGGTCACTGCCATCATGAACGATTTTGACGAGCCGGGCTCGCTGGCGCCCACCGGCCTGCATCTCGCCGGGGCCAAGTACATGGTAATCCAAGGCGAGCCCGGCGCCGTCATCCGCGGGAAGAAGGGGTCCGGCGGGGTCACCGTGAGGAAGACGAACCAGGCTCTCATCTTTGGCGTCTATGAGGAGCCTATGACTCCAGGACAGTGCAACTTGGTCGTCGAGAGGATGGGAGACTACCTCGCCGACCAGGGCCTCTAGATCCACAATCCCAACCATCCCCTGCATGCATTTTCTTTCTTTCTTTTAAACCAATAATTTTTGTGGGCGGGTTTTTGTTTTCATGTCATGCATGTTCCTCTTCTTCAATTCACATGCATGAATGATTTTGTTTTGCTGTAGTATTCTTCTCTTCTTGAGTTTTTTTGTTCACAAATAAATGAATGAATGAAATTTCTGTGAACTGATAAAATTGAATCTCATTAGAAGTTTTAACGATCGTGCTGTGCAATACTGGGTATGGCACAAGCGTAATAAATGGTAAGGGGAGGGTCAAGTATACCCGGACCGGACGCCAAGACCATCTATTCAATAGGGTTTAATGTTTAATCGAAAAAAATATAAAAAAACGAAAAAGAAAAGGAGAGGAGCACTGTTATCCCTATATAATATTATATTATACTCCTCTCCTCTGTCCTTGTACGCTACCACCACTTATATATTTCTTCTTCTTCTTCGAGTCGTCAAAGCTTCCAGAGCTTGGAGGAGGAGGAAGAAGAAGAAGAAGAGGAGGATGTCGTGGCAGACGTACGTGGATGAACATCTGATGTGCGAGATCGACGGTCAGCATCTGAGCGCCGCCGCCATCCTCGGCCACGACGGGAGCATCTGGGCTCAGAGCGATAACTTCCCTCAGGTTCCTTCTTCCTCTCGATTCAATTATAGATCTACATCATCTAGATCTAGATCTAGATCTACATCTTTTGCGTCCAACATTCTTTTACATCTACGTCTGATGAATATTTCGTTTAGGTTTCAGATTCATCATCACTGTGTGATGGATCTGATCTGATCTGACTCTTAATGGATGCATGCATACGAATGTTGCTTTCCTTTTGCTGCTATCCATGGGAAAATTATTACTCTAATCTAGGTTTAATCATTCGAAAAATCAATTCGAAATCTTTGTATCTGCTTATCTACCCAATGGTGATTCCTTCCTCGTTGCAAACCTGTCTTGCTATTTTATTTTATTTTATTTTTAATATTTTTGTTTCGTATCGGTGATCATTAGTCTAACTATGGCTGGCTCAATTAGTGATCAAAATTTGATGATTTCAAATTGTTTTGGCATGCTTTTGATCCTGTTTAATTGCAAAACTCACAATGTCTACTCTATTTTTTTAGGCATTTCTATCAGGAAAAAAAATATATTTGTGCCTGAAATTGTTTCTTATGGATCAGTCTGATGTTGGTCGTTAGGAAATGTCAGTTTGGGCGAGCAAGCCAAACCAAGTTAGCAATCTTCCTCCATTAAGCTACAATTATAAAGACCATACAGCTTGACACGTTACTGAAAGAATAGCATGTTGGACTTACCTGCATATTTGGGGTCGTTGGCGAGCGGTCGGAACTCAGAGAATCTCATAACTTCAGTTTGGACTTGACAAATAAATTGTGGACATTTTTAGGAGTCATCTTAGGGTCTTGGAGGTCTAGTCTTCTTTTTTACCTAAGGAAATAGATCATACAGTCGTACCCTCAATATGTTTGGCTGCAGGCAACAGTAGAAAATGGAGCAGCCATTTTTCGAGGTTGTCTTTTGCTGTAGGTATGTCATCGAGGTGTTGAGGTCTTCGTCTTTGTCGATAAGCCCACTTGGTAAAGCTAGAGTTTGGAGTGTCTCGCTGCCTTTGTCAATGTTGCCATGGTTTTAAAAGCTGCAAGGCGAACATGACGCGCAAGGGTCCTCTGGATCCTATTTGTGAGGCACACGGTGAGGCGTGGGCTTCAACAAAGTAGGCTCACATTGTCACAAAAAATTCTCTCTCTCTCTCTCTCTCTCTCTCTCTATATATATATATATATATATATATATGGTCTCGGGAGCTCCGTTTCCGGAGCCCCGTGCCCCTTGGCCGTTTAATTGCCCAACATTGCGTGGGCCCTGCGCGGGTCCCGCTCGATCCAATGGTGCAGGGGGGCGGAGCTTTGGCAGGGCTCCGCGGACGGGTCTTTTGATCCGCGCCCATATATATATATATATATATATATATATATATATAAACAAAGTCATAAGTCATAACACCATAAAAGTAGCACAAAGCGAAATATATGAAGTCATAAAGATAACTACTACTTTGAATATATATTTTACATGTTTACAGTAGAAACTATTAGTACAATACCTGAACAAGCATAACCTATATTAGATACTATAAATAAAAACAGAAAATAAATGAAAAAATAGTCAGCAAAGTAAGAAAAAGCCAAAAAACACAAAAAAATAGGTTGAAGTAAAGGAATAATAAAAACAAAATTAAAAAACAAAAACAAACTCACACACACTTCCTCAATTCAACAAAGGTGTAGTATCCTTGCACTATACCAGGTGTTATCAGAGCTTCGGCTTCGACCCTCTGTTGACAATGTCCATGTCGCCGATGCCAAGTTCCCGTCCACTGCCACCACCACCACCATCACCCTCCCCTCCTTCACTCATCACTGCCACCACACTGCCCAAAAAGAAAACCATTTAACTTGTACCTCCAATTTTCTTTCTTTAAACCATTTTGCTTGAACCATTTATTCAAACCCATTACTTATTATCCAATACTCGTGTAACTTAAGTCATGATCCACTTAAGACCTGAAACCCAGTCCATTTCCTGAACCCACCCTACTAGCCTAATTAATTTTAGTTATCCCTGCTTCATTTCCTCAAGTGATGCAGCTTTCCATGAAGACAAGAGGGCGACTTCTATTCAAGTAGGGGAGTGATGTAAGTCATCTTGGTTTCTTTTATCTTTTGCTATGATTTTTTTTAATCTTTATTAGGATTTATTTTGATAAAATAATTATCCCTAATAGGATTTCCTTTTATTGTTAGTTAGGATTGGTTCTCTTCTTTGTAAGGGTATATATAGCCACTGTTTGGTCATTTGAAAGTAGACATTGAATAATAATAAAAATTCTCTTTAAAAGAGTTCATCTTTTGTGGATTCGAAGGTCTCTGTGGATTTTGTATTGTTTGTGGACTTGGATGCCACCTGTGGACTCAGGCACCCCAAGTTATTGCTTCGGCGACACCAGTTATCTCCATCTGGTATTGTTTCGGCGACACCCCAATGAGTTATCCATTTTTCCTCTAAACAAAGGTGTAGGATCCTTATGCTACATCGAGGGTTTATGAGATCAAAGGGGGTGGGGAGGACTTTGGGGGGACAGGAGGAAGGGCACGAGAAGAAGGGGTGATCTGGGAGAGGGTGGGAAGGACAACGGGGTCTTAGGGTTAGGGTTAGAGTTAGGCCGAGAAGAAGAAAAAGGAAGAGATTGGAAATTTGGAGTATTTAAGGGTCAAAAGCGTCCAAAATTCAGATGACCGTCAAAATTGACGGAAGGTAGTAAGTTGGTAATTTGTCAAAGTTCATGGTGTTTAGTTGCAAATTAGTAACTCCTATCGTTGTCCAAAGTTTATATAACCATCCCAGATCACAATCACTTATCATAAAAAATAACATCAGAGCTTTATTACACTTTTAGTCCCTCGTGACCAGCTTAGTGGATAAAATTGAAAAGCACCCCCTATCTGCCTCCCGCCAAGTTCAAAAATTAGAAGTCTTTATCAGTGTGCAATCTAGTAATGGAATGAAAGAAGAGCCCCTTATAAATATGTGATGTTCTAAGGAGGAAATAGAAGCGATCCCTTGAAGATTTTTTTATTTGTGATTTGTACACAATTGATAGGCGAGTAACAAAGAATATTTCACACCCGCGACTCTCGCAAGGTGTGAGAAAGAAGAAAAAAAAGTAGTTGATATGAAGGTGGAGACGGTCATGATAGTAGGTTTTGCCAGGTTGACTCCCATGCTCAAACTGTACCGTCCAGCATTTCGAGAGGAGGCTGGAACATGACATTTAAGTAGATTGAGAAGTTGGGGTGGTTAGATTTCAGTGGCTCAATGAAAAGCTAAGTCCAATCTATACTTTCTCATTCTAGCTGATGATGGTGCCTATGTTGGTAAGTTGAGTTTATGGTCAACTGTTAGTGTCTGTGGTTCCCTCCTTACATTGGAGATTTCACTATTGTAAAGAGTCTCAAATGTTGCTTGGTTGAAGCTGTCAAAGTCTACACTGATTGAATATCAATTATTTGTATAGTTTTCCTAATAATTTGTATTTTTGATATATTTAGATCAAGATTGTGTTTTTGTTAATCACCCTTAACTTGAGGGGTTGTTAGTCACACCCAATTGAGGGGGATGATGGAAATAGAAAGTTAGTTTATATCAAAGTTGTACATTATCCATCCCCGTGTAGAACTTGAGGGGGGTGTTGGGAAATGGGGACGAGAATTTCAGTTTCTCATAACTAATTTTTTTTGCTTTGGGTTTAGATTTTGAACGAATTTAGAAGTTATCTTGAAGGTTTTGGTTTTCCTCGACTTGTATTCCTCCATTGTAAACAAGAATGAATTCATGTCAGGGAGCCATGTTTGTTTTACAATAATAATTTATTTTCTTCTCCAAACTTAGGATATCCACATCTCTTCACCTCCACTCCTCCGCCTAAATCCTCATTGAAATGACAGGGCCCATAGCAGATCAGAGTAAAGCATTTTGTCATATTGTATGGGAACCAAATAAAGGTATGAGATAGTAGCATTCACAAAATACATTTTAGCCTGCAAAGGAGTTTGAACATGACACTGCTCCTTCAGATTTTCCTAGTAAAGGTATCCTTATTTGTGCTTCATATATCCTGTCTATCTGCAAAACAACTTTTAACTGCTGCTTTGAGCTGGCACCAACCCTGTTTAGCAATAAAATAGGCCCAAAACATAAGCAGATGTATCTCATAAAGCCTCAAGTGTTGAACCCTCCAAGGTATCAGACACTATGCAAAGCAGGGTAACCACCATGGCTGACTCATATTATCCATCGTTCTCTCTGGAGTTTACATCAGCCTACTGAACCCAAAGCACAACATGTTGGTGCTGCAACCTTGATTTCCATCAAGGTCTGGCAGTGTCGACCCATTTTCCTGTATATTTCCTTGACATTTCTCTTGACAGTGGCTTGCTCCCGTTGCTTGTCACTCACTAGAACCTTGTCTGTTCTTTGGAAAAAGCAATAAATACGTTCTTTTAGACTGTATTGAATATCTTGAGTATTAGTACTTTTTTTGTACCTTATGTATATTACCTAGTATTGAATTTCTTGGGTGCTAGGATTTTTTTTCTTCTGCCATATGAATTATGTTACATGGTGGTTCTGGTTACAAGAACTTTTGTGTTCCTGCACATTTCTTATAAACGTATGTTGTTTCTTGCAGGTTAAGCCTGAAGAAATCACTGGCATAATGAAAGATTTTGATGAGCCTGGATCTCTTGCACCAACTGGTTTATACCTTGGTAACACAAAGTACATGGTGATCCAAGGGGAACCAGGTGCTGTTATTCGAGGGAAGAAGGTATGGTCTACAAGTTCTTTGGCTGTTGGGAATCTCTTGGCCTTGAATATTATCAAGGACATGATGATGTCCATATCTTTTTTTTTTTCTTTTTCTTTTTCGTGCATAAGTGTTTATGCCATGGGGATTGGTGTTGAAAATTTTCGTGTGCAGATTCAATTGTATACTGTTTTTTTTGTTGTTACACAAACACACACACACACACACACGATTACTGGTATTGCCTTACTGGTGGGTTTCTCTATTCTTCTGGCAGGGTTCTGGGGGTGTTACTGTCAAGAAAACAAATATGTCTCTGATTGTTGGCGTTTATGATGAGCCAATGACTCCTGGTCAGTGCAACATGATCGTTGAGAGGCTTGGTGATTATCTCAATGAACTGGGTTATTAAGTTTGTTATGGTCCTTACAGATTTTATTTCTATCTGGTGTTGTCCTTTGCATTGCAATGCTCAAAATGACTATAATCAAATTCGTCATGTGGATTTTCTGAGGGGTGATGTTCTATCTTGCCCTTTATGTGTGATTCCTACCCAGCCAGTCAGTGAATTTTTTTAATTGGGGTTTTGTGACTTTAAGTTGAATGGTTATAGCTATTTAAGGAGAAGCTTTGCATATTAAGAAAACAGAGTGGGAATTTTTCCTTCTTTTGTTGCAGTGGTTCTGCAGTCTGTTGTTATCCTTGTTGGAAATGGTTATTGAGGTTAATATTTTAATCGATGTCTGAAAGCAGCTGTTATCTTTTAATTGTTCAGGGCTTAAATCTTTGCAGAAAACCTCAAAGTCATCTTATGCTTGGAGAGGGTCTGATTATTGCTTGAAATAATTTTTTTTAACTCTCTCTAGGCGTTCTATATTTTTTGATTGTGTGTTGATTGGATGTGCAGCATAAACTTGGGCACTCACTAGTCTTTGCGTCAAGTTTAGTGCTAGTTGTTATTTTAATTGTTTATGGTGCCCAATTTGTTTCTCTAATTGTTTGTTTGGGCGTTTGATTGGATTACATAGAGAGAGGACAGATTGTTGTTTGGTTGGAAATGGTATGCAAGTGTTGGGGGATGGCACTAGTTTTACTGGAAAAATGTCGCATCTCACTCGAAAAAGTCTGTCTTCTCCATTTATAACCATGCGTGCGTGCCATCTCTCCTAGCCGAAGAGCTCCTCCAACTTAACCTACTGATAACGACTCAGACTTGTGCTTCAGAACTTCTTAGGAAAGGAAAGGGCTCCTTCACTTGGTGCTTGCCCACCGAGGGCGGGCGCATATCCTCTGGACCACTCCGCCTGCTCTGGCTCCTCGGACACTCTACATGGCTCCAATATTTGGCATCGTGTTGTCTGTCAACCCTTGAAGAGGTTTATAGTATACACCCTTTTTTACCGAAGGCAGTGTCTTCTCTCTCTTTCTTAGCAGACAGGAAGACTAACCCTATGACATCCAGAGCTAGGCCATTACCCATCACATCCATGCATGAATCAGGAAATGGACGGAACGGATGTTAGCACATGATGAATCATCCACGAGATCGACTCATCCACGAGATCGACTCAAAGGTAATAGGTTGGTCGAACTTGCTGTCATCTTAGAACTACTACTGGGAGAGATCCCTACAGGCAGTGATCTCCACCAAAACCCTCGCAAACACAAATATTTTCTGCAGTGTTGCTGTTGTGTCCATCCTCAGTAGAATGCCAACTATGTTGGCTTAGTTTAAAAAGGGCCAGTTCGTTCCAGAGATCTCGCTCCGGTGAGATCAAGGCTCCCATTTCTTCCTTCATAATGACTGGTCTCCTGTCAAAAACTGCCCTTTGAGGGAGAGCACAAGAAAACTTAAGAGATTGGCTGCCTCTCGACCTTTGCACCTGCATACTACAGTGCTTTGCATCTTTTTATGTTACTCAGTTTTTGGGCTATAACTGAATATACCACCACTTCCTTTTTCCTGATACTTTGATTCAACATGTATCACACTTAAATATATATATATCTTCTTCTTTGGCGCTTCAATCTATTTATTTTTGGAGAAGCAATAGATGATGATAAATGCGCTATATTGGGTTTATTCCAAAATCAGTTAATGCCTACTATAAATTAAATTTTGAGGCTAGAAAAACCCTATAGAAGGAGCTTCACTTTGATATGGATCTGGAAATAGTTTTACAATGCTGCCTAGTTTGGATGGTGAGAAAAAGTAGCCAAAAGATGTCTAAGCTTGATGAAGAAATATATGAGCTATAATACTACTAGCCTCTATAGATAAATTCATTTTCTAATATTTATATATCAGATTTTACTTATCGTGTAGCAGTTTTACAAAGTCTACTTTGTTTTTCTAAGTTTCAGTTTCAGTTTTTACTCTCCGGTACTCTCTCTCTCATATTTTCAGATTGATTGAATCAGTCTGAAAAATGTAACATAAATAGCGAGCGCTTCATTACATATATACCTTTGTCACTGAATTTGATCAAACATGAGATGTAGCAACAATGGCCCCAACCCATATCAATAACATGCAAAAATAAAACAATCACGGATGACACTATGATTCAACTTTCTCAAATAGTCCAAAAGAAGAAGAAAAATACTTGTGGTGATGGTTGTTTCGCATTGTACAATATATACAGTTGAAACACCTATGAAACTCTACAGAATGTTTCCTGAGATTTTCACGGCACCACTGCCATCACACAAGGCCATCCGATATGTCCACAGCAGACAGACGTCATTTCTCTTCACCATCAGTATCGTCTTCATCATCGTCGTCATCTGCTATAGCAGCATCATCTCCTATCCCCTCAAGGAGGGCATCTACATCCTCACCCAACTCCACGAGCCTTGCGCTCAGCTTCTCCACCTTGCTCTGCTCCTGGCCCAAGCAAACAAGGAGATCATTAAGCTCAGCTTCGCTCTCCTTCTGAGCTTCCTCCCTCGCCTCTTCCCTTATGGCTTCCACATCCGGATATGGCGTACCACCCTTCCTCAAAACCTTCACTTCCGATTCCAGCCGGATGTTGTCCTGCTCGAGGCTGTTATATGCGTTCGATAAGCTTTTCAGGTCAGATTCCAGCTTTCCAGCTAGATTCTCGTAATTATTAGCGGCTTCTTCAGCCTTAGACTTCTCCAACTTTAGCAACTCAATGCGCCTTGTTGCCTCTTCAAGATCTCGGCGGAGGGCTTCAGTCTTAACTCTGTCTCTGGTGCTACTTGATTTCTCTGCATATTCAAATGTCCCTTTGCTGCCAGTTCTCATTAGTTCATCAGCCAAAGTAGCATTCCGTGCCACCAAGTCCTTGGAACAGATTAAAAAAAAACTGAGTTAGTGATTCTCCTCAAAAAATTCGAGCTGTTTCTATTACAGCACACCAATAAACACCGTATGTTAGAAATTACGTGTGCATTAATAAACGCTGTATGTTAGAACTTACCTGCATCTCATGACATTGCTTCTCCACAAATGACTTGAGTCGTTTTATGTACTCTGTTTCAGTTTCTCCACCCTTCTGTGCAAGTTCAGCTGGCACTGTAGCAACCTTGTTCTTTGTATGACTGAAGACCTCAACAATTCTCTCTCTGATATCCACCTCTAATCTATTAATGAGATTAACAAACAGGGGGTCAAATATTGCTAGGAGGATTGGATGATCATGCTTCTGACTAATTCCACCACTCTCAATCTCATTCATTTCCACCAAACTAGCAGAACTGGATCTTGTCACAGGTTCGTGATGTTGGACGGATGTTGAGGCCAGAGAGAGAATCATCTTATTTAACTCATCAAAATTCAAGAAATAGGAGGCAAGGCCAATCTTTTGACTGATAGCATCAACCACTGCAAATGAATCTCTGTTACTCTCGCTGGATTTGTTGAAGAGGACACATTCCCCCAGAACAACAGCAGCAAATCCTCGAACTGAAACGCTAGCATATGAGTTCCTGACAAGCTCTAGGACATAAGTTAGGTGTGCTGGTGAATGTAGAAAGCAGTCCACAGCAGCTGGGCAATCTGTCAGCCATGTAATCAGCAATCGCAGAATAAGTGGCTGGATGTATGAATCTTCTGCTTGAGTTGTGCTACTTTGGTCAGTATTAGCATTTCTCTTTGCAGCTGCATGAGCCAAGTGCCTTACAATGCGATGCAAAAGTGGCTCTGATGAACTGAAGGATGGTAGGGGTGCCTCAAGCTCAACTTTTAATACCTGCATCACAGCAATTGTCAAGCATACAAGCATAATTGGTGGTTAGAAAGCCCAAGCTTAAGTGGAAATTTTTTGGATTGTCACAGATAATACTTCAAAGATTATAAATCACAAGGCCAGGGTTGAATTCTGTTAATACCATGCAGAAAAAGAAGAAAATACACGGAAAAAATACAATGTCTTCGAGAAACACTCCCTCTGTGTTGGTCACAATTGAAATCACCAGGTCCTTATAATCTCTAGTACTGCGAAGGAAACAAGAGAAAAAAGAGGTTGAGTATACATACAAGCTCCTTTGATTGGAGATTGTCCTTCAGTACATGAGAAAGAACACTAGCAGCTCTGCAACATGCCTGTGTTCAAATATACCAATTTAGCATTTGTTACTGTTAACAATTCAAAGTCAAAACTATCATCTGAATGTTACACACAAATACACAGAAAAAGGAGAGGAATGAGGTGTTGAAGTTTGACTTAAAACTCAATGTACAAAGATAAAGTTCATGATTCAATGATATTTGTTAACTTTCTGAAACTGATCTAATTTCACTATTTTGGGACTAAAGGATGTGTTGTTGTTGTTTTGGTGGTTATTTTTTAAAACTTTTTCAATTGTCACAACGTGAAGGATAATGATGACCTGAGCTTAATATCACTCACGCAAAGATCAGGTCTGAGCATCGCGTATTAACAAAAGAGACCTAAATACCCCTCCAGCATTATATTTGTCCTCAACATCTGCACATCCGAATTTGGTATTTTGATAGAAATAAGTTATTTTCAACTACAATGTGATAATACTATAATACAATTGCTTAAAGATATATTATTCAGAATGCTACCTTTATATAGAATTATGGATAAGCCATCGCCTAGTTTAGAAGAAGTTGACACAGCTTTATGGAGGGGTAACATTGAAATGGACTGCAAGAAGAATGTCTGAGAAGCCAAAACTTCAACTTATGGAATCGGTAGTCCAACACAAAAGAGTGAAAAAGATAAATGTACTTGATAGGGCTGGAATCAGATATTAGTTTTGAGGATACAATAATGTACACCTACAGCCCACATTTCCTCTCAACATCTGCACTATCCAGCTTTGTTTTTCATAAAGTTATAATGTTTCAATTACAAAACAATAACATTGTGATGCAATTGCATAAATAACTATTTTTGAGATGCTAACTTTGATATAGAATAAAGGATAGTATAAGAAATGAGTGCATCCGTGGAAAGTTAGAGGTGGCACCAATTGAGAACAATATGAGGAAAAATCGACTTAGGAGGTCTGGCCATGTGCAATGCAGGCCAATAGATGCTCATGTAAGGAGGAGCGATAATATGTTAATGGAGCTGCTAGGAGTAGAGGTAGGCCTAGACCAACATGGTTCTAAAGTCTTAAAAGAAGGATACAGATCTTCTTAGCATTACAGAGGGCATGGCCCTTAACAGAGCCAAATGGAAGAAGTGGATTCAAACAGACGACTCCAGAAATTTGGGATTAATGCTTTGTAATTGTTGTGAACTTTGATAAGAATAACACATGCAGAAGCTAAAATGATCTATTAAAGGATTAAAATGGACTGTACAAGAAGGGCTTCCATGAAGCCATAACTTCAAGCTATCTAAAGCATAGTCAGTTGACCATGACAAATAAGAGAGAATAATGTACTGTCACGCTAAAAAGGGATGGGTTATGGATGACTAATGACCACATACATAACCAATTATGTTGTTCAGATATGAATACACTCATCATCATCCAGGCTTCCCCCAGGGGTCAGCTATGTAACATAAGAAAGCTCCATAAAATAAATATGATTTATGATCAGTTGTCAACCTGGCGTCAAATCTATGTTTAGGTGCCAAGTCCTAGCCTAGATAGCTATGAACATGAGAAGGTTATGCCTTAAAACCTAGATGATCAATTGGCGGGTAGGTAGACCTAAACATTTACCAAAGCAGTTTAACCTTATGCAACCAAAGACCCCCTCCAAATTCTCTCGATTATATAGTCCAGACGAAGAGGAAAGATGATACAATTTGTTATAGCAAACTACATTCTTCTTCACAACACATTAAGCCAAAAAGTGAAAAGGAATACATCCCAAATCAGATATGAATTATGATATGGGTAGACAAACTAATACCTTGTTAATGATTAAAGCCATGAAATGGATATCATAACATCAATATTGACAAAATGGGATGTTTGTAGATTAATTCCTCCCATTGAATTCATAAATTTATGTGTATTAGATTGTAAGCAATATGGACTGTAATTTTAATATTTGTCATAAGTTATGGTGGGTCATTGTACTATCAGTATCCAGATTCCAGATCTGTATACAGATGAAAATTCATCTCATGATACAGAATTGAAAACTTAATGACATAAACATATACATATACCTTTCAAGCTGGGGTGGGTGGGGGTGGGGGTGGGGTGGCTAAGGGGAGGGCTATGCATATATATTCAACAAAATTGATATACCAAAAGCATATAGTCAGAGCTATCTGATTTCTTTCAGCCCTAGTTATTTAATTGATGGTTCGGAGGAGGTCCTTGCGAAGTTCACACAAACAGACTAGGAAATTGCTAAGCACAAACCAGACCAGGTAACATGTAATTTACCTGAACCTGACCCATCTTACCAAATGATGAGATTGGATCATGTAATGTTTGGATTTATGCAACTAACCATCAAACTATAATGGAAATACTCCAAGAGGGTCTCAGAAAACAAGCATGGCAGCAATAGGGTGTTGGCTGGTCTTTTCAGTAAAAACCCAAGAGCCAAGAGTTGTAACTCTTGAGGGTGTACTTGTGTACCTTAGTGAATAACAGAAACATCAAGGGTTGAAGGGATATGTCTTAAATTGCACTCGCATAAAAAAAAACCTCTTGGAGTGTTCGACATGAATCAGACATGGGAGATCCGCTAGGAGACATAGGAATTGTGAAGGAACAAATCCAAGAATAAAACTATTAGGAAAGAAGGATCATTGTGACAGTACAAATGTTATTGCAGCATTATTATCCCTAATTATACTTAAACTTGTAAGGAAGGACACCAACATACTGCAGGGGAATTCAGTCAACAAGAAACCCAAAGCCATAAACATACCTCAAGATCTTCATTTGATTCTGTTGATATCAAGCCTTGTAAAAGTAAACTGCCAAATCAGAATGAATTTGTAAAAAGAAATATCTTGAGTTATTGAATGGAGAGAGGGTATGTTTATAAATAATGGTGAATACAAGAGAATAACTAGTGAAATGGAAATACAAGAATGAAACTGCTAACAGATTTACAATCACACATGACCGTTTCTAGACTAACCTTCCAGGTGACATGCTGTCATTGTCTTTGAAAGTAGAGTGATTTGTTGGATGTGGCTGAGCCATAGTCGATGCTAGCATTGCTTGCCCATCTTTATTTTTCTGTTTCATGGGGCAAAGAAGCAGAATATTAGAATACAAAATTGTACATTCATCAAATTATTAAAGGGGATAAACAAGTGGTGAATGAGACTATTAGATCCTTCTGTTAGGCAGAAATGAGATAATTCGTATCCACAAAAAAATAGCATGTGGAGATTTAACTGATTTACATGGAATTCCTAACTTAATCAACTCTCCATCATGAAATTTAAGTTACAATATTTTCATCAAGCCATGGTTTAGAGACATTACTGTATTGTTTGTTGAAGTTTACTTGCCTAGGTATGCTATCCTGGTTCAACCGAAAACACGATAATTTATTAAGTGTGGTCCACAGCAACAATAACTTCCGGAAGGGTTCCAACTTTGTGTTTCAAATTTTCCAACTCTATCTTAATCTAGTTTAGGAAGCATCTAATTTTAGCTCGAGTTTGGAAAAGTCTCTAGTTCAGGTTCAGTTAGAGGTATATTCATGAGTTGGAAGCGGTCAACTTAAATGGGCTCCACTTGTGGGTTATAGGCTTGGGGAATTCAATATGCTCCAACCGTACAATATAACAGCACATAGTTCAGGTGAATGATATCCACAGGGGAGAACTTATGTGAATAGAGAGGTCTTAACCAAACAAAACATAAATAGTGTAATTGTCATATGATGTACAAAGTTATATATAGGCTGAATCTTTTTTCTGGACTTATGGGACGAAATAAAACAAAAGTATTTTAGTTGTTTCAAAACACCCGGCTGTTTAATGCTTTTTCCCACTCTCTCCATTGAAAGTAATATATTCTTCATTAAAACTTCCGTATCTTCTTTCAGCTCTCCAATCTTGTTTCCACTTTGTTTCAGTTAGGATCTAACAAGAGCAAAGCCTTCATAAAAAATGATTGGGGTCTGGTACATGAGTCCTTTCAATTCCAGTTAAGGGCTTCCCCTTTGTTAATCTTTACATATCAACTATCATATCCTCTGCCTCAACCCTGATTGTTTAAATATTCCAATAGTCCCAAAGGACTACATTCCTATCTACACCTGATCAGTGCATTTCATATGGTATTTGTTGCACATGTTCAAGCCATCTCAGACTATTTTCTGACATCATATCCTTAGGGGGGATACTTGGCTACTTGCAATTCCCCAAGAATGCATACATTTCTTATTGTTATATAACATTCTCATATAAGCAACACTCATTGTTTGGATCTATTTCACGATTTAACATTTGAGCAAGAAAGCAAATTATATCCATCCTACAGAAGTATTCCTTCAATACAAGGTTAATTATAGTCAAATAGTAGTTAACTTCAACCATTCTAGTTAATTCCATATGAAATATCCATCTTTTAGTCTACCTGCTATGACGATTGATCAATGCAAAGTAACAAAAATAACTACTCTTAGGCATTTCTATCCGTTCAAGTTAATCACTCCCCCTAGTTCCTTCTCTTTTCTCTAACATGATATTCTGTACTACCTTATTTGGTCCTAAGCTCATCAACATACTACATGATCCGTGCCATTTTATATGCACCTAATCAGCTACTTAACCATAACAAAGGCAGTGGGATAGAAAAAGATGTTTGCCTACAATCTTTTTTTCCAAGTAGCCTGCCCCATCTCAGGATATACATATCTGAACAGTCCTAAAAAGTAGATTCATGAAGCAAAAACAGCCGAGTCCTGAATCAGCTTACCTGGACACTTCAACATGAATATGGACAAAGTTGAACCTTAAAAATACTTGTCAGGTAAGATTCTAACTCAATCTATAGGCCTAGCCCAGTCATCGAGACTTCTAACATAATTACATAATTGTCAGCGTCGCCTAATTCGAGGAAATTCACATAGTTAGGCTAAAAGGGATAATGCAAAAAAAAAAAAAATCCAAAATAAAATAATAGCAAGAAGAAACCACATCAATTGAACCGTCCATTTTTCCTACATTTTTAGTAGGAATGCAAGTAAGGCTGGTTGAACCAGATATGACCTGCTTCCAGATAGCATGTGGTGCTACAGTTTTCTGAGACTAGGTAGTGTTCAGGTTGAGAAAATCACAACCTAAGAAAAAGTGAACCCTCTAGGCATCATCATACATAACAAATTACTATGTAGAAGTAGAGTGGCCTAAATAATAAACAAATATAAAATTATGAGTCCTTCAAGAAAATCACAACTATTGTTCATGAAACAGATTTATCAGTCAGAAAATGAAGAAATTTTAAACTGTAAAAGCAAGATACTCTATCATGTAGTTTCTATAAGTTAAATGTATAACTTTCTCAATGAAGAATGACATATAATCAATGGTATCACAGTAGTCAAAAGGGACAACCTCACAGAAGCACTTGAATACGTACTCAGCTGCAATAAACTCCTCAATTATAGATGTACGCAGAACAATGCGTAGAATGCCAATTAGAGCAGGCTCTGCATGAGGTTCCTCTCCAACAAATTTACTAGCAAGGGAATCTTGATTATGAGGATTGCTTGTAACCAAATTGCCAATGCATCGCAATGCCTAAAATGAAGAGGTTCATTCACAATGAAAAAGAGAATTAAGTTATGTGCAAGGTTAAATAGAAGTACAGAAAAAATCAGAGAAAATGAAAGAACAAGAAAGGTTTAGGTTTCTCCAGTCATGTCAATTTTATCATAGCAAATCTTGCAATAAGAACAACAATTTAGTTTAACCACAGCTTTAAGTTTAAGCATTAACCCAACCTAGTCCCAATTATTACAGTCATCTCTTCGATATTCATCATCATAAATCCTACTTGAGAAAATATCCCGTTTCAGGTGAAGTTTTATAACTTGAATACAAAATCTACTTAGAAGCTAATATGGCCCACCTGCCAAGGTTTTCTTTCATCTGATGCAACTCCTAAGCACAATACTAATGATGCACGTTGCAGGAACCACATCATCATCCAATTCTTCTCTCATCAGAAAGCGATCAGCTATGGCGCACAAGGAAACTCCATGAGATACTTGAAAAGTTACTACGACTGGCTGTCAACCTGAAGTTAACCCTTTGCATTGGTGCCAAATTCCTAGACAAGCTGGCTATGAGCAAGATTGGGCTTTGCCATAAACTTAGAAGTTAGAAGGCCACTTGATGGGTAGATAGACCAACCTATTTTCCAGTGAAGTAAGCTCATGCAACCAAGGAGCATCCAATGTTCCACTAGACTAGACAAGAGTATAGATAAAGATGTAAGATGACATAATTTGCTGTAGGAATTGCATTCATCTCTATATGACAAGCCAGAGAGTGCAAAGGAATGACATTCCAAAAAAATGGTTTTGCTGTAGGAATTGCAGGAACATGCTCACCAGAAAGTAATATATGACTTAGGGAGAGGTAATTTGAGGGACATCAAACCAGTTCACCAGGTTCCTAATGCTATAAAGAGGATGGGCTAAAGAAACATCGTATTGGTGCAGGCAAAAAACCAAACATCCAAAAGGTTGAACCAAAGGGAACTGACTTTAATGATAGCATGGACAGTTCAATGAAGGCTACAACAAAACAACTCATCATCGTCATCATCTAAGCCTTCTCCTTCTTCCATCAGAATGGGTCAAGCTATGGAGCATAAGAAAGCTGCTGCAAGAAAACAACTATGAATCTAAAATCTAGTACTCTCCACTTTTTCTCAATCAAAGCTACCAAAATAGACATATAGCCCAAATCTGCTGAATCCACTCAACAGTATGCAAACAGAAGAAGATCAAACTTGAAGCCAAATCCAACTGGCACCAGCTGACTTTTTCTCAGACTGAAACTGGATGCGCGGAATGCAAAGTGCCCTGTGTTCCTCTCAGACTGATTACAATTCTGTCAGACCAAAACCTGCAGACACGGCCATTTTTCTTGTGCTTTCCTTTGCTTTTGTTGGCTATTCTTTGCACCCAGTGAAGCATCACAGGACCACCCTACGCTACTTCTTGTGTAGAGTTAGGTATGCATGTTAGCTTCACATCGGACTATGTTGCATGGTGGAAGCATCAACTCAAACAAGGATCCGTTCTGACCGGGAACCTGGTGGCAAGCCATGTGCTCGGTACTGTACGACCAAAAATATGTAGAAAAAAATGACTAGTCATCCCTGTTATATAGCAAATATCTCAACTATAATTTTAGACAATTTGATACCCTAAAGCTATTAACAAAAAAATTAATGATTATAAAAATCCTTACCCCCTAATCTCACTGCCATGTTGGCCTATTCGAGTTCATTAGAAGAGATTGAATGGAAATCCCAAATCCTGCGAACCCTAAAATTGAAATTCCTCCCTCGTTCCATAATTAATCATTCTCTCTTCCTCTCATTCCAAATCCCCAATGGCAATTGATTTTGCCGCATATGCGAGGAAGGGGAGAGGTGTTGCCTCCATCCAAAGGAAGGAGGGGCGGTGAAGCCGACCGTGGAACAGAGGTGGGCCCACGTAATATGTGCGTTTTTTTGTAGCAGAGACCTTCTTCTGGGGCTTCGAAGGGAGGGAGGGGATCGATGTGTCGAGGGTGCCCACTGAGAGGAGGGAGGCGGACTGCTACATGTGCATCTCTTCATACCTAATAGGCTTAGACTTAGAGCTAAGAAATCCACAGAATAATTCAAACTTTACATAACTGTTTTCGGTCAGAAAAGAAGGATGTTTCTTCTCGGTGAAAACTTTGTTGAACTTGTTGTAAGCTCAAGATTAGTTTACAAGAAGTAAGTAAATACGACAACGTGAGACAAGTCGAGATTATGAAGAGATAGGACGATGGAGGTCGGATCAAAGCGACCCCTTTGCTCCGTTGACGACCAGACACAACTATTGGGATGGGAAGTATTGGGCGAGCAGAAGCTTAGTGTCGAGGCTAATATCTGCTATCACATTGGTCGTCCTTGATACTTGCGAAGAATCAGATATTTATAGAAGAATGACATGCCGACAGTCGTACTTGACTTCCCAGTAGTAATGAGTTGTAGGTGGGAATAAGCCGCTGAGTGGGAAGCATCCATAGGAGATAATGTCATGTAATGGAGGTAGCGTGTCCCATGTACGAGCGATGAGTGGACAAAATCATGGCCCTTGAATAGGGGCGTGTTCTCCCGAAAATGAGGCGAAGATACCACTTGGCTTTTGCCATTGTAGCTGCACATCCCATGACGCGATCATGGAAAAGAAGAGTGGGCCGACGGTTGCAGGCGATACCCACGTAGGCGTTAATCTAGAGCTTCTGGCGGAGTGGTGGCGATCATGGGGTAAGTGGCTGAAGCACGTTCCCCCACATAAGTAGTTGGACTTATGAGAGAATAATGGTATGCATTCATTGTTAAGATATTACATATATAGAGAGGAGAGGACTAGCCTCTCATTTTTCTCTATCCGATGTGGGACTAGCCCAATGACTAATATACTAATACTCAACATCCCCCCTCAAGCTGGAGCATAGATGTCAATCATACTCAGCTTGTTACAAAAAAATGAACACGAGAACCCAAAAGAGACTTCGTAAAGATATCTGCTATCTGGTCGCCGGTTCTCACGTGGTGCAATGTTATCATCCCCTTTTGATATTCATCACGAACGAAGTGGATGTCGATCTCAATATGTTTCTTCTTTTCATGGAATACAAGAATGGTAGCAATATGAATAGCTGACTGGTAATCACACCACATACTTGTTGCTTCATATCTGGCTCATTCTCCTAGCTCCTTTAGAAGATGTTGCAGATATAACATCTATGTTGTGCCATAAGCAATAGCTCGGTACTCCACTTTCGAACTCAATCATGAGATCACACTCTGCTTCTTGCTATTTCACGACACTAAATTTCCGCCAATAAATATCGAAAAGCCAGATGTAGAGCGTCTATTCGTAAGACTTGTAGCTCAGTCAGCATTTGTAATACACTCAAGATGAGTATGTCTATGATTTTTCATCCAATTTCTTTTTCGAATTCTGAGCTACCTAGCGTAAGATTCTAAAAACTGTCTACCAATACGGAACTCGTGAAAAAACCATAAATGTACGCACGACACTTACAACAAAAGAAATGTTTTGACGAATCATGACTGCCAAGTAGTTGAGTTTTTCAACCACACGATGAGACATATCAGGATTGGTCATTAGTATCCCTTCATCGGAGAGTAACTTAACCCCTGAATCCATATGTGAGGTTGCTCCCCTAATTTGCATCGTTCATGCTTCAGTTAGGATGTCGAGTACGTATTTTCGCTGAGACATTACAATGTCTTGCTTTCCCCTTGTGACTTCAATGTCCAAGAAATATTTCAACGATCCAATATCTTTTGTTTGAAATAGTTCACCCAAAAACTTCTTCAGCCCTACAATACCATGACTGTCGTCTCCCATAATCACAATGTCATCAACATAGACACCAAGTAGTATCCGTCCGACTGATGTCTGTCGGTAAAATACCGAATGATCCTTCTTGATTGACACATGTCAAATTTGGTAACGACATTTATAAATCGACCAAACCAAGCACGAGATGATTTTTTGAGACCGTAGAGGTGTTAGCCCAATGATTGTATTATACTTTTTGAATATGGCTAATTGATTAAGTTTATCATTATGATATCACTAATATTCATGCAATTACTATATTACTAATACTTAGCATTGTCCTAGTGTATCATACTACTTTCTTCATCTAACATATATTTGCAGACAAGCAGTAAGCAAGATCGATCTTGAACATGTGGAATCAACAAACTGGTAAGTGGTGTTGTTATGTCGGAGCATCTCGGATGAACCGCTGATAGTAGTTCGCCAAGCCTAGGAATGATCTCAGCTCAGTCGACTTGGTAGGAGTCTCTCACTCCCATATCAACTGGACCATCGCCTCGTCCACTATCTTGCCAGGCCAAATCCAGTGTCCAAAGAACGACACCTCTTCTAGAGCAAAGGAGCATTTCTCTTGCATGATGAAGAGCTAGTTTTCCCGCAGTACCCGAAAAATGCCTTCAAATGCTCGATGTGCTCCTCCATCGTATTTGAATGCACAACGATATCATCGAGATAGACCACCACGAGTCGATCAAGATAGGGGTAGAAGAGCTTGTTTATCAAAGTACAAAATGTTACAGGAGCATTTGTTAGACCAAAAGCCATGATTAAAAGTTCATATGCGTTATACCTCGTGACACACGTCTTCTTGGCCTCATCCCCTTCGGCTATCCGCACCTGATAGTACCCCGAGCGCAGATCAAGATTGAAAAAGTATCGTACGCCTCCCAGTTGATCGAACAGGTCCGCCACCAGCGAGATAGGATATTTGTCTTTTACGGCCATCTTGTTTAGTGCACGATACTCGATGCACAAATGAAGGCTCTCATCCTTCTTCTGAAACAGCACCGGTGTATAAAACGGAGCCTTGGACGACCTAATGAATCTTGCATCGAGTAGCTCTTTCAGTTGCCTTTTCAACTCATTGAGCTCGGACGGGGCCATGTGTCACTCTCCGTTCCCGGTATACATATTATTCTTGTATATGGTATATGGTATATGGTACCTGTAACTTGTGTACCTGCATCTTATATTTACACCTGATCATGACATGGAACAATGTCTCATCGCGAAGTAGTATGCCACCCTTTATCCTTGTTTGGTTGTAGACGTGGTTCGTTGCTTCGATAATGAAATATTGGACCGTGTTGTGATCCGGACTTTATTTAATTATTTGTATTATGTAGCATATAGCATGGCATTAGTATTGGGCTAGACCATGTTAGAGATTAAGGTTTAATGGAGCCACCCCCACCACATATAAATATTCTCTTCCCCTTTCTCTCCTTATTACTCACATTCATTTCCCTCAACCAACCTATGCAAATACATCTTGCACTAATGGAGAGACCAACATTGCTTATTTCACTTATTTAGTTATTTGTATTATGTAGCATGACATTAGTCTATATTAGGCATGTTTACATTCTCTACAAGTTTAGTTCTTAGTATTTTCGAATTTGGTGAGTATTTTAGAGTATATCTAAAGTTTCAAAAGTAGGATTTTATACAATTTTGAGAGAATGCCCTAGTAAAACTTGTTATTTTCGAAAAGCAGTTGTTCCGGGTTGTAGAGAATTCAATTTCATGCAGTTGTGACTTGTGTTTTGCCGGATTTCGAGTTCTAGAAAAGAAGTTATGGCCATGGCAATGCAAGTTTCAGGTTCTTCTATGCCAAAACATGTTGTTTGGGACGACGATCTATATGCACGCAAGGGGCCATGTGACAGTAATGCCAAGTGACCTCGGAAGCTTGCCGCATACTTCCCTCTGACAACATGCGTGTTGTGCGCATAGGCTTCCTATGCGCGTTGTACGCATAGGCTTCCTATGCGCACAGATGTCATGCGCCTGCTTGTCCTGCCATACGGGCGCCTATTGGTGTCATGCGACAGTTTGCCATACGGCAGATTTGCCATGCGACAGACTTGTCATGCTCCTATTGGTGCCATGCGCCAGGGTTGTCATACGCCAGACTACTATGCGCTAGTCTGCCATGCGCCGGGTTAGACTTGCATGTCCCGCTGTGCTTATGGCACATGAGCCTACGTTAGTTCATGTGCCTAGATGCTCATGCGTCTGGACGTATCCATGCGCCGAGCTTGTCTATGTGCCTAAATGTATCCATGCGCCTACTTTCCTTCTAGACCTGAGTTGCTCATATGCCTGACTGTCTCATGTGCCTGAGATCCTATGCGCCTATTTTGCTGGATTTGTATTTTAAGTGATATTCTTCCTATTTCCTCTTAATGACTTGATTTCTTGTCCCGACCCTAGTATACTATGAGTAGCTTGGACTATGAGGCCCATGCGCCTATGACCTATGCGTCATTGATTTCTAAGTGACTGCATTACTAGCCCATACTCCTGCTTGACCACGTTTCTGACTTGATTACTTGTACATGTGTTGGCCCTATTCTGTGTGTACTGAGGTACAATCTACGTGAGCACTGAGGTGCTATCCTATGTGTGCACTGAGGTGTTATTCTACGTGCTATGTGATCATACGCGTTATATGTCAGTACATTCATATTTCCAGCACAATCATGGTAAATAGACAGTAACATTAACGTGGTACGATGATTGTTTGCTTGATGCATTACACTAAGGATGAATCTAGAATTGGGACTCTACGAGCCAAGATGGATTCATGCTTGGGGTACCCATACTAAGGAATGACATCTAAGGGCACGTAACCACGGCATGTGATTCCAAAACCAACATAGGGTTAAAATAAGCAACTTAAATTTGTAGAAGTATTGTGAGGGAACGGAATCCCGAAATCGTGTAATACTAGCCACCTCCCAAACATCAGTCATGGCGTGCAGGATGGCCACCACGAATATGGCTTAACATCCTCAATTAGTGTATGACAATATCCGACTACTATGTGTTATGTGTTATATGTTCCACACGGTGGCCTTGCGAGGGACCTGTGCGTATTCTATGTGCTAAGTGTTATTATTGGATTAGCTAGTCCTATTGGGACCAACACGATCTAAGGATTCCCATGTATATAAGCATTACTAGGATAACCCGGACAAATCGTAGAAAGTCGTAGGATTGATTGGCCACTTATAAACTGAATTGCTTGTGATATGTTTCTTTGGTTAGTAGCTGAGGAACGTGGACTGTAGTGGTGCGTGGTCTAACCCATGTCATTGTTTGGTTGTTGGGTTGGGCTATAGTGATATGATAGGCTATGGAGCGAAGTTGCAAAGCAGAATCTATTAACCTGACCGTGAGTTTATGATGTATTCTATCTCAGAGCATTTAAGATGACATTTGTCATTGTTTGGTTGTAAGGGTGTCACATTGTCTCGATATTATGGTATAAGCCTATAACTCATGGCCCAAGTCAATAATGCATACTAAAAGAATGGCTGTCGGAGGACTTGAGTGGGTTTCTTCTCCACCACTCTGATATTTTCAATTTTGTACTTGGCATTTAACCATAGGCACATGTTCAGCCGGATGTTCTGGATATTTAGTTTCCTTACATAATTGTAATTAATCAAACTGCAACTGACTATGGTTATGTACTGTTGACTCTATGTGCTAGATGGTATTTGGTAAAGCTAGTTCTCATGATCATTTTGATGAAGCGTCGGAGATGTAGCGCCCCGCTTTCGATAGGCGACGGAACTTCATAATATGCTTGTGCCGAGTCAGATCGACCGGGAACTTAGATGGTCATCTGACTCGATCGCTAAGCTTGGTAAACGAATAACGCCTTGCGGCATCGATTCAAATCGATTTGGACGGAAGTTACGAGAATCGATCCAACTAATGGAACGACTTCTGTTGGAATAAGTCCTAGATGCAGCGGGCTGCGTCTCGGCGAGTGAGCTCTCTATAAGAGTCCCTTCGACGGGACCGGACCGCTGTATGGTTTTCTTGGAGCTTTGCCGCTGGGTTTGATGAAGTGCTTTCGCGTCGTTTTCATGGATGTAATTACAATTTCGATGCAAGGGGAAAAGAAGGAATTCTAACAAAGCGTTGGTGCCATTGCAGGAGCTCGCGTAACTAAGGATTGACGTTGCGTAGCGCTTGGACGATCGGCACGAAGCAAAGTAATCGGTGGGTGATTCGACCCTTCTTTTCTACTCTGACCCGCAAACTTATTCCTTGCTTCGAATTCATTCAAATCGAACGATGCCAAGTTAATTGCATGTCAATCCACTAAGGTCAAGAACTCGGAAAAAACGTATTGATTTTGAGTAATCTACTCTGAAAAATACAAGTTTCTCACATAAACAGAAAAGTTTAAGGTTCTAGTAAAAAGATAGACTATTTCACGTGCTGCAAAAATAATGTGAAACGTCGATCATGGGTTATGATGCCTCGGACAATTTGGTGCCCACGGGACGCTAAATCGGTGTACGGCTTTGGGAAAAATGAATCGTTGCATGAGTTGCGAGAAATGATAATGCCGTTCGATACTATCCGCGCTATACGAAACTGGTTGCATATATTAAACTGTTCGCACATAGGCATGGTCATGGACAGCTTGTGCACAAGTTCGTTTTCCTCGAAACGGTATCCGGGACATCGGAACCGATTCGTCCTAGGGGGAATAATTTATCGTGCTTCGGCGCGAGGCATGCGGGACCTTCAGTAAGGCTTGCAACCTAGGCTGAAAAGGTAGCGTCGCATGCCAACTTCGATTAAGTCCCTAGTGGTGCGTAGCACCAATGACCGCATATAAGATAGTTGCATGCTCACCTATTGTCTTATGCAGGTGTAAATATTATCTCTGTTTTCATGCAGGGACGAGCACGGCCGTGGTAAGAAATATGATAAACTGCGATGTTATGTTGTATGCTTTAATACTCAAAGACGGCTATCGAATATGAACTGAATTCATTTAGTTCTAATAGAAAGACAACTCTAAAGCATGCCTACCCTAACAATCAGAGTCGGTTTAGACGAGTTGGTTCGTCTCGTCCACTTAACAAGTGTGCTAATCCCCTCCCCCAATTTCCCCAGGTGCGGCGGGCGCTCCAACCTAAAACGAAGCTGAAGTGCGGAGAGGCGTTTTGAAGCTCTTCCTATGCTGAAGTATTTTGAAGCCAATTCAAGTCGACGGCTTATGTATAAAGGGGCGAATGTATGGGACGGCAAGCGTAGTTCAGGCAACTTGTCGAATGTATTTTCTTTCTGTTTTCAATCAATGTAGCCGCAACGGCATCCAATGTAATTACGACTTGCACTTCGTTGCAAGCTATGCATGAAAAGCATTTCTATCTTCCTATACTGCGTCTTTAATTCTGATGTAATTTGTGAAGTTTCAACTTGGCGTATTTATATCAAATGCAACGTAACGTTCTGCCTTGTACGAGTGCAATTCCAGACTCGTACGGCATCACGCCTTAGCGAGGACGATCGAATCGGCAAAAAATTAACATCGGGGACGAACGTTGCCGACTCGGGGTGTGACAAATTGGTATCAGAGCTCAGTTATGTTTCCTCGGATTTTCGAAAGATGTTTCATTGTTGGAATGTCCGTTGCGATGGCTTGATTGAATGCTTGTCGACATGTTGCGTGAAATACAAGTTCCATACAGGTAAGCCCGTAGATATTTTTGAAAAATACTAACGGGTTTATACTGTTTGTAGGAATGACTAAGCGAGATAAGAAAATCGCCGGCCCAACAACCCAAACCGTGGATAGTACGTCGAGCACAAAAAGCACTGGCCCTAGCGAGACGACTATGGAGAAGATGCTACAGTTGATGGAACTGCAGCAGCAACAGCTTCAGATGCAATTCAAAACCCAATTTGATGTGCAGCAAAAGCAGATGACCGCCCTGACTCAGATAGTGAGCAGGATGGCGGGCGATACCAAGGCAACGGACGCGGTACTCGAGGGAGAGCACGGTGATCAAGAAGAAGACGAGCAGGAAGAAGTCTCCCCGCAGATGATAAATTCTTCGTCCATGCTCAAAGTGAAGGAGTTTCGCAAAATGAACCCGCCGAAGTTCAACGGCCGAGCAGAGCCCGACATGATAGTAGGATGGCTCGCAGAGATGGAGGACTTGTTCGATCCCCTCTGCATCGAAGGGTCCCAGAGGGTGGCCTGTGCGGCGCTGCAATTACAACTAAGAGCACATGACTGGTGGGCGGCGAAGAAACAAGAGATCTGTGAAACCGATTCCAACAAAAAGATTTTTTGGGAAATGTTCAAGACAGCCTTCCTTGAGCAGTACGTTCCTCGCGCTATCCGTCGACAGAAGGGGGATGAGTTCATGATGTTGAGGCAGGGGAATATGAGTGTTGAAGATTATGATGCAAGCTTCTCGAAACTTGCAAAATTTGCCGGCGCCTTCCTGCCCAACAAAGAAGAATGGTGCGAGCGTTTTCAGCAAGGCCTCAACGACGAACTGCGTAGGGACGTCATGAACCAACGATGTCAAACTTATCGTGAATCCTACGAAGCCGCACTTGATAGTGAGCGAATCTTTGGCCGTATGTCACAAAGGGCCGTGCCTGTCGTTCGCAACAACTTCAACAAGCGTCCTAATGACGCTGGAGGATCGGGAGTACAAAAGCGCCCAAACACGTCTGAGAATCGTGGTCACTTTGCCGCAGTAAATTGCAACAGATGCGGCAAGCGTGGGCACCGAGCACCCGATTGTAGACTGAGAACATGCTTCAAGTGTGGCGAGCTAGGCCACTTCAGTCAATATTGTCAGGCGGGGAAGCCGAATCAACACAACCCACCAAGGAACACTCCGAATCCATATAAAGCGCCTACACTACAAGGCGCAAATGCGGTGCCTGTGACGCCGCAGAATCAACGCCACGGAGCTCAAGGCCGAGTTTATGCCTTAACTCGGGACGAGACGTACGCGTCCGATACGGTTGTAACAGGTATATTACTCTACAAAGATATACCTGCTCGAGTCCTATTCGATTCGGGTGCGACGCATAGCTTTATATCTGCTGATTATGCGAAAGAAAATAAAATAACCATGCAATCACTAGATATAAATATTAGCATTAGCACTCCGTCGGGAGTCGATATGCCTGCGAACTTTATTTGTAGGGATGGCCACATTTGCGTCGGGGGAAGATATCTATCCTTGGATGCCGTCGTGCTAGACATCAAAGATTACGACATAATCCTGGGCATGGATTGGTTGGGCGCTTGTCGTGCAACGATCGAGTGCGCGGAGAAGAGAGTGGTGTTTCGTCTTCCTGGCGAGACAGAGTTCTCATATTCGTGTGGCACGGCCTCGAAGACGGCGATGATGGTATCGGCAATCTCGGCGAGACGTATGCTGCGTTCCGGCTGTGCGGGATACTTGGCATCAGTTCGAGACACGCGGACGGATAATACAAACACAATGCAGACTGATGTTGTGGCAGATTTTCTCGACGTTTTTCCTGACGAGATGTCCGGGATGCCGCCGGATCGAGAAATTGAATTCAGCATCGACACCTTTCCGGATACACGGCCGATATCAAAGGCGCCTTACCGAATGGCTCCAGCAGAACTGAAGGAGCTGAAGGTGCAATTACAAGAGTTGCTAGACCGCGGATTTATTCGCCCTAGCGTCTCTCCGTGGGGAGCTCCCGTATTGTTCGTGAAGAAGGATGGGTCGTTGCGGCTATGCATCGACTATCGGGAACTCAACAAGGCGACCGTGCGAAACAAGTATCCTTTGCCGCGAATCGACGACTTGTTTGACCAACTGCAAGGCGCGGCAATATTTTCAAAAAATCGATCTTCGTTCAGGCTATCATCAATTGAAGATCAAGTCCGACGACGTATCGAAGTCTGCCTTCCGCACTCGATATGGTCATTACGAATTCCTCGTCATGCCGTTCGGTTTGACGAATGCCCCAGCCGCGTTCAAGGATCTGATGAACCGAGTCTTCCGACCTCAAATAGATAAATTTGTAGTCGTATTCATCGACGATATCCTTGTCTACTCAAAGAATCGGGAAGAGCACGCAGAACACTTGAAGACGGTACTGCAGATTCTGCGTGAAAACAAATTGTACGCCAAGCAGAGTAAGTGCGAGTTCTGGATGAGTAGCGTGACATTCCTCGGGCACGTAATCTCTGCCGAAGGTGTCGCGGTGGACCCAAAGAAGATTGATGCGGTGGTGGATTGGAAACGACCTGCCACGGCTAGCGACATTCGGAGTTTCCTGGGCTTAGCGGGCTACTATCGTAGGTTCGTGCGAAACTTTTCAAAACTAGCGTCGCCTCTGACTCGCCTCACCCAGAAGGGAGTAGTATTTGAATGGAACGACGACTGTGAATCCAGCTTTCAAGAGTTGAAGCAACGGCTCGTCTCAGCTCCAATCCTTGCACTTCCAGACGGTCCAGAAGGCTTTCAGATATTCAGCGACGCATCGGGAACTGGTCTCGGGTACGTACTCATGCAGAGAGACAAAGTCATCTCCTACGCTTCACGGCAGTTGAAGCAGCACGAGAAAAACTACCCGACGCACGACCTAGAATTGGCGGCGATCGTCTTTGCGTTGAAGTTATGGCGACACTACCTCTATGGTGTGGCATGCAGAATCTACACAGATCACAAAAGCCTGAAGTACTTATTTACGCAACGGGAACTCAACCTACGACAGCGACGTTGGCTCGAACTCATAAAAGATTACGAGCTAACGATCGAGTATACACCGGGCAAGGAAAACGTGGTGGCCGACGCACTCAGCAGAATGTTTATGGGAACACTGGCCATAAACAAGGAGATACGGTGAGACCTTGAAGCGATGGGTATCGAACTCGGAATTGAGTATCGACACCAGCACCTAGCTCAGCTGAAGTTAGGATCGAGCCTGCTTAACAAGATAAAGACCGCACAGAAGGACGACTCATTCCTGAAGAAAATGCGCGAGCTGATATCAACGGGAAGGGCGACTGACTTTGCGGAAGACGGAGACGGGACGATGCGATTAAAGGGAAGGCTCTGCATTCCTGAAACAGCCGAACTCAGAAAAGAAATTCTGACGGAGGCGCATTATGCGAAGTACTCGTTACATCCTGGAAGCACCAAGATGTACAAGGACCTGCGCACAAATTTTTGGTGGCACGGCATGAAGAAAGACGTGGCTACGTTCGTATCGCAATGCATGGCGTGTCAGCAGGTGAAGGCGGAACACCAACGGCCAGGCGGCGAGCTGCAGAACATCGCCATTCCCGAGTGGAAGTGGGACAATATCTCGATGGATTTCATTTGGGATTTCCGAAGACGCCGCGGGGGAATGACGCGATTTGGGTCATTGTTGATAGATTGACCAAGTCGGCTCACTTCATCGCAATTAAAGTAGGATGGAGCGTCGATCGGTTAGCACAAATCTACGTCGATGAGATTGTTCGACTGCACGGGGTACCGGCCTCTATAATTTCGGACAGAGACGGGCGATTCCTATCGCGTTTCTGGACGAGCCTCCAAGCAGCGATGGGGACCAAACTGAACTTTAGTTCGGCGTACCATCCCCAAACAGACGGTCAGACAGAGAGGGTCAATCAGATCTTAGAAGATATGTTGCGTCTGTGTGCGATCGACCTAAAGACTAGTTGGGATACGCATTTGCCGCTTGCGGAGTTTGCGTATAACAATAGTTATCAGTCGAGCATTCAGATGGCTCCATACGAAGCGCTCTACGGGAGGAAGTGTTGTTCGCCGATATGTTGGGATGAAGTCGGAGAGCGACAAGTGCTTGGACCGGAACTGGTGGAGCAGGCCGTCGAAAAGGTCCGCTTGATTCGAGATAGACTCCGCATCGCGCAAAGTCGACAAAAGAGCTACGCAGATCTTCGTCGACGACCGCTAGAGTTCTTGGTCGGGGACCATGTGTTTCTGAAAGTAACGTCCATGCGCGGTGTGATGCGGTTCGGCGTTAAGGGCAAGTTGAGCCCGAGATTTGTAGGCCCCTTCGAGATCATTGAGCGAGTTGCGACGGTTGCTTATCGGATCGCACTACCTCTTGCCTTAGCTGATGTGCACGATGTTTTCCATGTTTCACAACTTCGAAAATACGTGCACGATCCAAGTCATGTGGTTAGCTTCGATCAGTTGGAGCTACGTACTGACTTGTCTTACTCGGAGGAGCCTATTCAAATTTTGGACCGCAAGGAGAAAGTGCTACGCAATCGGTCGATGTCATTGGTCCGCGTGCTTTGGCGGAACCATTCAGTCGAGGAGTCGACGTGGAAGATGGAGGCGGAGATGAAGGAGAAGTACCCTGCGTTGTTTCTCTAAATTAAGGTCAGACCCTTGTTCTTAAGTTTCGGGACAAAACTTTTTCTTAGTGGTATATTATGTAGCGCCCCGCTTTCGATAGGCGACGGAACTTCATAATATGCTTGTGCCGAGTCAGATCGACCGGGAACTTAGATGGCCATCTGACTCGATCGCTAAGCTTGGTAAACGAATAACGCCTTGCGGTATCGATTCAAATCGATTTGGACGGAAGTTACGAGAATCGATCCAACTAATGGAACGACTTCTGTTGGAATAAGTCCTAGATGCAGCGGGCTGCGTCTCGGCGAGTGATCTCTCTATAAGAGTCCCTTCGACGGGACCGGACCGCTGTATGGTTTTCTTGGAGCTTTGCCGCTGGGCTTGATGAAGTGCTTTCGCGTCGTTTTCATGGATGCAATTACAATTTCGATGCAAGGGAAAAAGAAGGAATTCTAACAAAGCGTTGGTGCCGTTGCAGGAGCTCGCGTAACTAAGGATTGACGTTGCGTAGCGCTTGGACGGTCGGCACGAAGCAAAGTTATCGGTGGGTGATTCGACCCTTCTTTTCTACTCTGACCCGCAAACTTATTCCTTGCTTCGAATTCATTCAAATCGAACGATGCCAAGTTAATTGCATGCCAATCTACTAAGGTCAAGAACTCGAGAAAAACGTATTGATTTTAAGTAATCTACTCTGAAAAATACAAGTTTCTCACATAAACAGAAAAGTTTAAGGTTCTAGTAAAAAGATAGACTATTTCACGTGCTGCAAAAATAATGTGAAACGTCGATCATGGGTTATGATGCCTCGGACAATTTGGTGCCCACGGGACGCTAAATCGGTGTACGGCTTTGGGGAAAATGAATCGTTGCATGAGTTGCGAGAAATGATAATGCCGTTCGATACTATCCGCGCTATACGAAACTGGTTGCATATATTAAACTGTTCGCACATAGGCATGGTCATGGACAGCTTGTGCACAAGTTCGTTTTCCTCGAAACGGTATCCGGGACATCGGAACCGATTCGTCCTAGGGGGAATAATTTATCGTGCTTCGGCGCGAGGCATGCGGGACCTTCAGTAAGGCTTGCAACCTAGGCTGAAAAGGTAGCGTCGCATGCCAACTTCGATTAAGTCCCTAGTGGTGCGTAGCACCAATGACCGCATATAAGATAGTTGCATGCTCACCTATTGTCTTATGCAGGTGTAAATATTATCTCTGTTTTCATGCAGGGACGAGCACAGCCGTGGTAAGAAATATGATAAACTGCGATGTTATGTTGTATGCTTTAATACTCAAAGACGGCTATCGAATATGAACTGAATTCATTTAGTTCTAATAGAAAGACAACTCTAAAGCATGCCTACCCTAACAATCAGAGTCGGTTTAGACGAGTTGGTTCGTCTCGTCCACTTAGCAAGTGTGCTAATCCCCTCCCCCAATTTCTCCATGTGCGGCGGGCGCTCCAACCTAAAACGAAGCTGAAGTGCGGAGAGGCGTTTTGAAGCTCTTCCTATGCTGAAGTATTTTGAAGCCAATTCAAGTCGACAGCTTATGTATAAAGGGGCGAATGTATGGGACGGCAAGCGTAGTTCAGGCAACTTGTCGAATGTATTGTTTTCAATCAACGTAGCCGCAACGACATCCAATGTAATTACGACTTGCACTTTGTTGCAAGCTATGAATGAAAAGCATTTCTATCTTCCTATATTGCGTCTTAAATTCTGATGTGATTTGTGAAGTTTCAACTTGGCGTATTTATATCAAATGCAACGTAACGTTCTGCCTTGTACGAGTGCAATTCCAGACTCGTACGACATCACGCCTTAGCGAGGACGATCGAATCGACAAAAAATTAACATCGGGGACGAACGTTGCCGACTCGGGGCGTGACAGGAGACACCTTACTACTTTATCTTATATGCTCATTAATTGTTGATTCTTGATTGAATTATTGAGACATAGATGTTCCGAGTGACCCTAGGAGCCCTGAGTGTAGCATACACCCCCAAGTCTAATGACAACCGTGATTGTCGTATGACGTCTTCGTACCTTATATGAGGTAGCTGGCCATGTCCGTTTCCGTATACCGGTACTAGGTCATGACACCATGCGATACGGGGCCATAGCGGGCGGCTTCGTGCCCGGTTCCAACTTGATGGCGTGGTCCTCCGCGGAGGTAGCCACTTCGGAAGCTCTCGCGACATGACATCCCCGAATTTCACAATGGCGTCGTCGATCTCGGGTAGAAGAACCCCTTGCACGAGCACCTCCTCCCTCTTCAGTACCGCCAGATAGGTCGTCTCTCCGTGTCTCATCCCCTTCGTCGAGATCATAGAAGAGGGCTCCCCGTGCATGGTAAACGTTGCACGAGGCGTGTCCACGAATGGAAAGGCTCACAAGTGGTGCAGCCGTAAGACTTGTGACACTCGTCTAGTCTCCCACTTGGTCTTCACCCCCTTTGCCACCCCTGCACGGGACGAGCCTCTGAGTTGACCATCTTCATCTTACTCGAGTCTTTTTCTAGCACTGGATCTCCGTGTCCGAGATGAAGTTATGTGTTGCCCCCGTGTACACCGTCGCCCTCGTGTTGTTGTCGTTGATCTTCACGTCCACGTACATGACTTCCCCTACTCGGGACTTTGGTTACAGCAGGCTTGCTCTGCAGAGCATTGAGCAGGCACAAGGCGCCCATGTGAGCCATCACAGGGTCCTCGTCCTCGGATTAATCTCCTTGGAGTACGTTCATCCGCTTGCCTTTGTTTTTGCAATCATACGATGTGATTTCCTTCGCACACAAAACATTCAATCTTGCGCTCTGTCTAGGGCTTCGCACGCTGCTTGTCCTTTGACGAGGCTCCCTTTTCGTTATCTTTCTTCTCCCCCTACCATTGAACTTGGTGGTGGCCTTTGCCTTAGGCTTGGACGCATTGCTTCTTGGCCTCTGAGACAACCATGTTCAGATCTGAGACACGTTGCCTCTGCAGCCCTTGTGCTGCCCACTGTTGCAGACCATCAAGGAAGAAGAACATGTGACCTTCTTCGCCTATATTGGAAATGGCAAGCATCAAACGGATGAACTCCACCACATTATCTTTGATTGATCCGATATGCTTGAGTTGATGTAAGCTCCTTTTTGCCACAAACACAATGTTCTACGGGACGCCAACTAGCCAAGGACTCGTTCCATTGACGGCTCCTTGCTCCTCACCTTCTCCTTGGGCGATGTAGGTTGCTCCATGTAGACTACGTCGAATGTCGACATAGGGACAATCGACCTTTGCTCTGATACCATCTGTCACGGACTTAGTGTTTTTGCCTACACTTCGTCGCGTGCGGTGAACTATCTTCCTACTCGAAAACTCGTGCAAGCCTTCCCGAACCTGCTTAACTAGAATGCTAAGTAATTTAAAAAGAGTGGAGCAATATAGGACTTGTAACTATTCTTTCATTAACTTGGAGAATGTTTACAAGTTTTGATGGTGAGGAACAAATGAGCCTATCAATAACGCCTCAGGGCGTACAAAAAGCTTGGAGTCGGCATATTCCAGAAATTATTCTAAAAAATTCTAGAGCCTAGATATTTACAATGAAGCTTCTAGTCTATCCAGAAAGATCTTGACTCATCTAGAAACAACTTGGGTCTTCTAGAAGATCTTGAGCCTTCTGGAAGATTCCATCATCTTCTATAACATTCTGGAAGCTTCCAACATAACTCCGGTCCGTAGAGGGTTATATGAATCCGTCTTGGTGGGACGCAACATTGGAAGAAAAGAAGTCTCTTGTATTTTTTAACTTTGAATTGTATCCCTATGAAAGGATTTTTTTTTTCAAAAACCATTTAATCGTTGGGTGCAACAACATGATGAACAATCAGATTTGGGTACTACTCGTGGTGAATTCCGTGGTGGTCGACGTAGTGGCCAGAATGATGGCCGAAACGGTGGTCGCGATAATGGTGGTCGTAATTGAGGCCGACCACGAACATGTTTCAACTGTTATCAACAAGGAGACTTTCAGTGGCAGTGTCCCAAAGCACCTGCCGCCAATGTTGCCTCTGATGCTCCTGACAATGACAGACTATCTGTCATATAACAGGAGATACCTATGCAGAATTAGCTAAATTCCAATCTCAGCGTCGTGGTGAAACTTCTACATCTGAATCCACAACCGGATATTCAGCAACATGTGTGGTAAAGTCGAGACAGTGGGTAATTGACTCTGCTGCGTCTGATCACGTGACATGATCGCATGTCAGGAGACACAAGTATGTTGCACAATTATGAATCGGTGGATCGTGTGACCGATATTACTGTTGCGAATGGCAGTTCATTAAAAATTTGTGGAAAGGGAAGTACGCGTCTTTCTTCGGGTCTACTACTCACTTCACTATTATATACACCTGAAAATCTATTTAGTTTACTATCAATTAGTCGGATAACTCATGACTTGCTTAGTAACATTTTTTTTCTGAAGGTTATGTTTTTCATGTCCTGAAGATTGGGAAAAGTATTGGTAGGAGGTATGTGGCTGGAGACTTGTACTTGTTTGACATAAATTCTTATGTTGCCTGTGTCGGCATGTCACTGGATCCTTTTGATCGGTTAGGTTACACATCTATCCAAGATCTCCAAAAAATATGTCCATCTTTAGATTCTCAAATCTGTTTTCATTGTAAGTCATGTAGTTTGGCCAAACATCACTGGATACCCTATATGGTGAGTCTAAATAAAGTTGCGTCAGCTCTTTTTGAGTTACTACATTCTGATGTACGGGGACCTTGCCCTATTAAATATGTGATGGGTTATAAGTATTTTGTTTTCTTTGTTGATAACTACTCACGAGTCACCTTTGTCTATTTGATAAAAAAAATTGCTCATAGTTATTTGCTATTTGGTGCAATTCTTATGCAAAAATCAAAACCCAATTTGAGGTTCCTATTAAGTGTTTTCGGAGGAACAATGGTCATGAGTATTTGTTTCGTGAGTTCAATTCTGATGTCTAGATATGGCATCATCCACCAACTTCTTGTTCATACACACCACAACGAAATGGTGTGGCTGAATGCAAAAATCGCCACCTTTTGGAAACAACACGTGCTCTTATGTTTCATACACATACTACCAGAAAATTTTGGTCCGATGCAGTCATTACAGCTTGCTATCTGATCAATCGCATGTTATCTTCTGTTTTTAATGGAGATATTCCATTTTCTCGGTTATACCCAATTGTATTCCTCTTAAAAAATTTGGATGCATGTGTTACGTTCGGAATACTAGACCTACCATTTCTAAATTGGAACCGAATGCAATCAAGTGTATTTTCCTTGGGTATCCTAAGGATGAGAAAGGATATCGTTTTTCTCCAACCTTGAAGATGTATTTTATGTCTCGTAATGTTACCTTTGTTGAAACCAAGTTCCATCCACTCCCACAAAGTACAGATTTTGTTCCCAAAGTCTATCCGGAAGAGAGTTTTCTGTTATATCCGGTTCAAATACAGTAGCCACCCGTAAGGATGCCTGTCCTTGCCGAGTGAGTCTCTCGATCTGACGGTCCGCAAATATCAGCACCATCAGCACAAGCTTCACCAATGGTATCCACAACAAACGAGTCGTTGTCGTCATCAGAGACCTACAGCTCCACCGGTTCCTCACAGCCGGATATACAGACTCGACCTCGTCGTGCATATCGCGACCATTTTTTGTATGTTGACAACTATAAAGAACTTGCGAGCCACACTCAGTCTTTGGTGGCTACTTTTGATGGAATTCAGATTCCTAATTTTGCAGAGGAGAGACTTCAACATCTTGGGTGGCGTGCCGCTAGAGGAGAAGAGATGAAAGCACTTCGGGAGAATCATAATGGGACTTGGTAAATTTGCCTTTGTGGACTTGGTGGATCATTAGACCATACTTTGTTTCTTGTTTTTCCATGATACTAAGTTACCGCCAATAAATATTGAATAGCCGAATATAGATCATCGATCTGGAATACTTGTACCCTAATCAGCATATGTAAAACACTCGAGACGAATATGCCCATGATTCTCCATACGAATCCTTTTCTCGGATTATGATTTAGATAGCGCAAGATCCTGAGAACTGTTTGTCAATGCGGAACTCGTTGAGAAGCCATAAACCTACTCACTACACTTACAACAAAGAAAATATCAGGACGAGTCATAACCGTCAAGTAATTGAGTTTTCCAGCCGACGATACTGCTCATGATTGGCCATCAATATTCCCTCATCAGGAAGTAACTTTACCCATGAATCCATTGGTGAGGCTGCTCTCTTAGCTTGCATCATTCATGCTTCAGTTAGGGTATCAAGAACGTACTTCCTCTGGGATAGTACAATGTCTTGCTCGCCCCGTCTGACTTCAATGTCCAAGAAGTACTTCAATGCTCTCATATCTTTGGTCTGAAATTGTTCGCCAAGAAACTTTTTCAGCTCGGCAATACCTTGATTATCATCCTCCGTAATCACGACGTCATCAACATAAACCTAAAGTAGTTTCTGTTCTGCTGATATCTGTTGGTAAAATACTGAATGATTCTTCTTCGATTGGCACATACCAAACTGATTAGCTACATGTAAAAATCGACCAAACCAAGCACGATGTAATTATTTTAGACCATAAAGTGCCTTTCTCAGATGACACACTTTACCCTCCCTTGCAATGAACCCAGGAGGTTGCATCGCATACACTTCCTCGTCAAGATCTCCATGGAGAAAAACGTTCTTCATATCCAACTGCAATAAGGGCCAATCATATCGGACAACTAACAATATGAGCAATTGTCTAGATGTTATCCTGGCAACTAGGGAGAAAATATCAAAAAAAATCACGTCGTAGGTCTAAGAATATCGATATGTTTCGGATTTTATAATTTACTCAATTTCGTATCGTTTAAACTAAATTATTCGAAATTTATTTCGTTACAGTAAATTTTATGTATAAATTAATACTACTTTCTATTTACTTGCATGTTTGTCAAATGAAGAATATGAAGCACGTAGGATTTACAACTAAAGTAATAATTTTCATCCAAATAAAAGAAAAGTTGTGAAAAGTAATATGAAGCAATTATAATCCAATTGTTTTTTTTCAAAACCATACATCTATCTTTTTTATTATATTATATGTGATCATTAAGTTACTATTTATTTTCTGAAACAAACCCATAGAATAGAAACCAAATCAATATCAATATTATATTGTTGCAGAAACAGAAAATCATTAACTTTGCTACCCTTTTGTCACAAGACGAGTCTTCAGACGATCAAGAGTGCCATATGATTTCACATTAATTGTGAACACCCATTTGCAACCTATCGCCTTCTTACCAGAAGGCAAATCCACCGAGTCTCGTATATGGTTCTCTCGAAGCGCTCGCATCTCCTCTTCCATAGCGACACACCAACCAGGATGTTGGAGTCCCTCCTCGGCAGATTGTGGGATTTGAATTCTATTAATAGTAGCCACCAAGGACTGAGTGTGACTAGCGAGCGCCTTGTAGTTGTCAACATACAAAGGATGGTCGCAGCATACACGGCGAGAGCGAGTCGGTATATTAGGCTGTGGTGAAGGTGGTGAATCTGTGGAGCTGGAGAAGGACTCTAATGACGACACCGGCTCTATGGTTGTGGACACCATCGGTGATTCCTGTTCTAACGAAGCTGGTGTTCGCGGACTGTGGAACGATGAGACTGGCTCGTTAGGGAGGGATACCCTTATGGGCCGCTGCTGTGGTTGAAGCGGATACAAAAGAAATTTCTCAGGTAAGTTTTGGGAAGAGATTCTTTAACTGGAGAGGATAAGGAAAACTCAGCCTCGACAAAGGTAACATCCTGAGGCACAATATACCTCCTCAAAGTTAGGGAAAACAATGATACCATTTTCTGATCCTTAGGATATCAAAGAAAAATACACTTGAGTGCCTTCGGATCCAATTTAGAAAGTATAATACGAGTATTATGAACGTAATACAAGCACCAAAAATCTTGAAAGGTAGAGGAAATAGCAAACAATCGGGATATAACCTAGAAAAAGGAGTAGCATCATTGAAGACACGGGACGACATACGATTAATCAGATAACAAGCCGAAAGCACAGCATCCAACCAAAATTTTCTAGGTGTATTGGCGTGAAAAATAAGTGCTCGACTTGTTTCCAAGAGGTGACGATTCTTACGTTCTGTCACACCATTTTGTTATAAGGGCAAGAAGTTTGGTGGATAATTCCATGTCTCACAAGATGAGAAATGAACTCTCGAGGCACATACTCAAGACGATTGTCGCTCCGAAGACTCTTAATTAAACCCCAAATTAGGCTTTTTATATCCGTAAAGAAATTGCACCAGATATCAAATAATTTGGAACGATTTTCATTAGGTACACATAAGTAACTCGTGAGTAGTCATCAACAAAGGAAACAAAATATTTGAACCACATTACCGATTCAACGGGACATGGACCTTATATATTAAAGTGAACTAGGTCAAAGGGAGTTGAAACATCTTTATTCAAGCTCACTGGATAAGGTGCACGATGATGTTTAGCCAAACTACATAACTTACAATTAAAAGAAACTCGAAGATCTCGTGATGGACACAATTTTTGGAAAGCTTGCATAGACGGATGACATAGCCGACAGTGCAACTCAAACAAGTGGCGGGACACGCCGGCACATGCAACAGACAAATTCAATTCAACCAAGTACAAGCCTCCAACCACATGCCCCCTACCAATAGTCTTATCCGTCTTCGGGTCTTGAAAAACACAACCATCATAAAAGAATATTACCGAGCATTGCAAGTCACAAGTTGTCCGACTAATGGACAATAAACTAAATGGGTTTCCAGGTGTACGTAAAACTGAAGTTAGTAGCACGATGGGAGAAAGAGTAGTACTTCCTTTACCACAAATTTTTAGAGAACTGTCATTCGCAACAGTAATATCTGTCACACGAGCACGACCTATCGATACATAATCACACAACTTACATGTATTACTTGTCATCTGATTATACGCACCCAAATCGATTACTCATTGCTTCAGTCTTACCACACATGTTGCTGAGTGTTCGAATGTGGATACAGATGTAGAAGCCCCACCAAGACACTGACTTTGGAATTCACCGAATTCTATATAGGTCGCTGCAGTCATCTTCACGGATCGCTCTTCATCATAAACATCCGATGAAACATTGGCAGTAGTAGCTCTAGGACATTGTCACTCAAAATATCCTGCTTGACCATAATTGAAGCATATATGCGGTTGCCCTCCATCACGGCCGCCATTACCTCGTCAACCATCACGGCCAATATTTCGGCCCCCACGTCTACCTCCACGACCCGAACAGAATCCACCATGAACAGCACCTAAGGCAGATCGATCAGCAGGTGCATCGCTCGTATCAGTCCCAACTACTTTCATTGCTCGTATGACGCAAAAGTAGACTTCCATCAGAGATGGAATCTCCGTCCCAACAATAATTTGAGACCGTTCAAAGTCGGCATCAAGACGAAGTGAAGCTAGATATGTCGTGACATAGAGCTGCTGATGTTAAGTCCTCGCCTCATTAAGATTCGTTGTTAAGGGTAACACACGGTCCACCTCATTAGTCAGGACCTTAAAGGCACGAAAGTAGTCCTTATGTAACTTGTCTACTTGATCAGCTCGTAGACGCCGACTACCTAAGTCATAAATGTGAGACAAATCATGTTTTCCATCAAACGTAGCAACTAGGACCTCCCATAATTTCTTTACCGAATTCGTGTTCTGAACCACGTTTTTGCATGATGGTTCCATCAAATTCATCAATTGTGTAAACAGTATGCTATCATCTGTCTCTCACTGCTCGTATATGGGATCGTCCGCCTTCGGAGGGTTGTCCATGAGATGCTTTGACAACTACATTCAACGAAGAATTTTCTCGACCTTCTTATGTCACGTGGAGTAGCCATCCGGATCCTACAGCCACCGATTGACAAATTGAATCGATAAAATCGTCGTACTAGTGCTCGATGTTCCCGCCTTTGTGTATCTGACATTGTATTGCCAGCACTGCTATTCACCTCAGTGTTTGACATCCTTCAAGTTCTCAATTCGAGTATAGTTGCTCGATGCATAATGTTGTACGGTCCAGCTCCATATTCACATCAACTCCACTAATGCATGATGTTCACATCAACTTCATCAATACTAGCTCGTACATGTTTGGCATAGATCGAAGATGAATCACATAAGCCAGGAACATAGATTCACGCAAAAACTAGTTTGTTCTCTGTTAGACCATGATGTGGATATCAAAGGAAACACCAAGGAAATGATTTCATTTCCTTTCCGCGAACCAAATGAGGCCTAAGAGACGAAGGATACTAACAAGGTACAAACATAAGAGGTTAGTGAATCTTCGTGTGTGGAAAGAAATGTATGTTCCTTTTTATTTCAATGTGCATTTTTTTCATGTGATGTCATATATTTACATTCTGAATGGAATCCCTCGTCTTCCATCTTTTGCTTGAGTTGATAATGGTATACTTTGAAAGGTTGGGACAACTAGTGTAGCCTAAAGCAAGGTTAAAAGTCAGAGTCGGTTTCGGACCCTTCCTATGAGCATCAATATCGGCAGCTTCAACAGTTTCACAGTTTTGGATCAGAGTACTGGGTTCTTCAAAAATTATTTCAAAAAGCTAGAAAAAATATTTGATAAAATATTTAGACAGTTTTATATATTATTCTTGTTAGTCTTAATGGAATAATATTCAACATTGCTAAATCGTTCATCCGCAAGTGATATTATTGTTTATTTATTTGCCTTTTGACATAGTACTACCACACTAAATAGTTTTGAAGGAAATAATATTAACAAGGATGAATGTTATGAATTTATAGATATACAACTTCGACAAATGGTATTGGTTAAGGTGTCAATAAGGAATCTTATAAACACATTGTTTGTCGATCTTCGACACAACTAAATCATTGTGTGGATACTATTTTTCCATTCTCTCTTTATTCAATTATTCTGTGTCGATTTAACAGGGTAAGAGAACCCCAATGCATCGGTATCGGCCAATATCAGTGCGGAGGGTATTGGATCGGGACAAGCCAAAACCAATACTATACGGCCGATAAGTATCGGTATCAACCGATAGTGCAAACTATGGCCTAGAAATGGTCATATTGGTTCATAGAAACGATTGTCATGCAGGATCTCTTAAAAGTTTGGATACTGCAGCCTAAAGTGTGACAGTTATGTTGGTTGTGGTGCAATGGTGCATCAGAACAAGAGTAGTGTGTCGTGATGGTAGCGAGTAACAAACAAGGCAGCAGACATACAAGGTGCTGTAGGTGTAGATTGGCGAGCAAAGGTGAGGTTAGTATGACCCTGGTGTTGCAATTTTGGTTGCAGCACAAGTTCAAGTGTAGTAGATCAAGAGATTGATTTCCTCTTTTGGTCTCTCTCTAATGTGCTTTATCTTTCTTTTGGCTTCTTGCAAGACAAGAAAGAGGATGTGTGGAGAGAAATATGCATAATATCATGTGTTTTCTACTAATAATCTTATAATTCTGTTGTACTTTGACTTTCTTTGCAACGTGCATCTTTCGGTTTGCTAGAATAATCAAGAATGAAAGTTCTGGAATATGACTTCAGATTGCACTGGTTCTGTTGTACTTTGTGCTTTCTTCCCAACATGCATCTTTTGATTTGCCAGTATAATAAAGAGTGAAAGTTCTGGAATATGACTTTTAGATTGCATTGGTCAAATTTGACCTTCCAAGGAACTTCAGCTAGATGAACCAAAGAAACATGTAGAAGTTGGAACTCTAGTTTTGTGATGTTCACAACCGATCTAATTTTCTCTCCTAACAGCTAAACCAAACCTTAAAAGATAAGTACAAAGAATCATCCAATTAAATTTTATCACATCACAAATAAATCATTGATTATTCGTCCATATTGTTTGGATCAAAACAAAATTATTCAATCAACTAATCAAACGTATCTAAGAATCCGTTCTTATATTTTCTTATATCCCTTCCTAATTTCTTAGTGTAAACAGCTACTTGAATTCTTAAATCTTAACCATCTATATAAAAAAAATTATATTATTTTATTTTACAAGTAATCTTATGTATACTAACTTTACATAAATATATTGTAGAAGAAAACTTTTTACAGAGAATTGAATTGTTTAACGCCACAGCTGTTTTTTGCTAGTAAAAGACAACTAACAACAGAACAGATGAACAAAAAGACAAAATTAGACATTTCTAGGTATTTACGAAGCACATATGATTTTAGGCATGAACATAAAACTTATAAATCTTTGCCATGAAATAAAAACGCTAGAACATAGACCACACGACACAATCAAATTATCTTACCAAACATCGTACAGCAACTGAAGCCCATGGGCTTTCGACCCCTAATGTTAAGAAATGATCCAGGATGTTCTTCTGCAGTGCAAATAAAAAAAGAGTTAAAGTTCACATCAGAGTCAGAATTGCCTAAGAATCATGTAGTAAACAAATTTAGCAGGAACCTGAGCCAATGCATTTTGATTTGATAGCCTATTAACATCTTTTCCAGGCTCACCATCTGGACCCCCCGTGAGAAGCAATTCAACAGTTTCCATTGACTTTAGCAAATTTATTGTCTACTGCCAACAAGTTTTATATGGATGAAATGATTAGCGAGAAAAGACAGTAGTACGCAACAGCTAACATCTATATAGCATTCTCATGACAATTTTGAAGCTCAAAAAGCCAGGTCCGTTATACCTTTTGCTGGGTGAAATTGTAAGCAGTGCCCCTTCGAAGCTTTAGCATTGATGCTAAAGGCTCAAATCCAATTGTTTCCCTCAGTAATACCTATACCGCAATTCAATGGTTACAGACAATAGAAACACCTTAAAAGGTAATAGCTTGAATATCACCAACCTGATTAGATGTATTTTTGCCGATAAGATTATTCAGCAATTGGAGACAATCCTGTTCAACGACAGCATAAATGAGCTACTTGTGCAATAGTTAATATTCGAGCAGAGATACATATGATATTCTTACTGTTGAAGAAATACAAGTATCCATATAAATAATTGGCATGAAAAACATCAAGAAATTTAAGTCTTGATATGGAATAAAATGTGGTGTCAATTGGCTCTAATAAGTGACAGCTAAAGAACTGCATCTACGAAAATAAACTTATAACGTGAGTTGATTACTGTCTTCTTATCTATATATTGGCCAAGTATATTCTAGCATACTCAAGAAACAAAACTTGATGGCAATTATATATTGAAAATTTCCACCAATGCTTAGAGCCAGTTAAAGCAAAGCGTTACTTACTGCAAGTTAACTAAACCACCAAACCGAAACAACCAGTAGAATCAATAGAACGGGAAAGAAAGAAGAAATTTATTTTCCTTGATAGAAGATAACTAGAAAGAGTTGCAGTTCAGTTTCAAGTCAAGTGAAGAGTAAGACTTGGAAGTGCTCAGTAAGAGAAGCAAGACATAATATTAGGTATAAAAGATCTTCAAAGAGAACATTTCAACTCAAGTATAGTTGCATCCAGCTTTTAGTTCCTAATAGAAACCCGAGTCCTACCGACCAAACAACTTCCGTAACTCAAGCAATTGGATAAAACCCACTAACCTCTGACCCTTGAACAACAACAACCTTGTGACTCTTGATCGGCTTACAAGTCCTCTTTTCAAGACATAAAGATATGTTCAGACATCGACTGATGATGTGTAATGGATTATTATTCAGAATCAATATATCTTCAATATCAAATAACACAAGCAAAGATATAATATCCATTTTTGAATTCTGAAAATGGCACGATATTTGATAAAAGATCAAAAAGTATATGTTTGTACAAAGAAGTGGTTAGTGGAAAATGGAATATAGTTTCAATTTTAAAACTCAGTAGAAGATAAGATTATCAGAAGAAATTATCTGGTTCGTAGAGGACATCAAAAGAATCACCTGAACCACAACACCTCCATCAGAACCTCCTTCCTCTTTAATAATGCTAAATATCTTCTCAAATGCTCCCTCAAAAACCACGATCTTTTGAATTTCCTGAACTATAGAAATGCACGTTTAGAGACTTGTAGCAAGCTTATGAACTGGATATGAAAAACCTTTAGGAGTGAAACTTCACCTCTGCTTCACGAGTCAGATATGTAAGAAGTAGTAGGGCTTCATTTCTTATAACCTAAGAAATAGATGGAACCATCAGATAACAAATAACATCAGTACCAATGGAAAGACAATCAACAGTATCAAAACACAGATTTTACGTACATTTTCAGTCCAGCAATAAATTCAGAAAATATCAATCACATGCATTCTAGAATATGACACAGGTAACAATTTAATTAACTCCAACATGGTAATATCAAAAACAGAAAACCGGTAAAGTTGGAACAATGACACGGTCAGGTGTGCATCTTACCTAGCATCATAGGGAACTAACAATTTAATGTAGAAAGAAATTTAATTTTTAGTATTAGAATAACAAAGAATGTCAACAAACAAGTATAGCATGTTGATCAGGGCATCTCGATCTAGATCCAAACCAAGAAGTACTTTTGCAACAAATCAACACTTGATTGAAAAAGATATGGCTATGCAGGAGACATTCTTGTAAACAAATCCTCCAAATTCCAAAGACTAAAGAGGTGAAATACACTGCATAACAAATACATATATAGACTATAATACCAATTAACCTTCAGTCACACAATGGAATATCAAATATGTACCAAAATGTGGTGAGTTTAAATAGAGTGGCCTAAATGACAAACCCAATATTAGAATTCAACTGTGTTAGGGAAATGGGTCCAAATCTACATTTTTCACTCAAAGAAAAGACTTGAGACCCTCCATAACAAATGCTCTAAGTTTTGTTGTTTATAATGACTTTAAAACATTTCATTTTTTAGCTAGCATTGTTGGATCTCAAACATCTGCCCTGGTACTATTGTCGGGTTTTTCAAATAACCACGCACATATGGAGAAGACGATGAGAGAGTAGAACCCAATAATAACTTTTTAAATGTCTTTTCTAGTTATGGTCTTTTTTTAGTATGTCTTTTTTAGCAAACAAGATTAGGTTGTTAAAGGATTTGGAATGCATTCTTCCTCGTAGATACAAAGATACACACACACACAAACAAACCGCTCTTAGTGAAATGAAGTGTATTGTCATAACCCTTATGCATACCAGTACTGCCTACCGAAGCAAATATGACCCACATAACTACCATTAGGATACTAATATATCCATGCAAGTACATATAAAAATACTCCTACTCGAAAACCAAAACCTATTCAAACTAACCCTTTAGCTAAAAGATAAACTCAAATAAGAATCAAATTTCATAACTGTAGTAGGATTTGGGTTATTATTTCAAAGCTCCTTGATCAAAATCCTCCATCAAACACATCGAAAAATCTTCAGAAGTTCACAAAAGTCTCTTACTTCAATGGCTTTTGCTTCACAAACACTTCTTGCTTCAATGACTCTTGCTTTACGAACGTCTCTTGCTTCCAAAACCAAGATGGATAATAGTACATCAAGGTACTCGGCTTGAGCAGTATAAAAGGCAAAATAACAAGTCAAGATGAAAATCAAGTTTAATTCCCAACACCCCCTCTTAGACATGATTTTTTATCTTTCCCATTCCTCCCAACCAATTTTTGGTTTTCAACAACTATGCTAAGTTGCTGACTCTTTATCTTAAAAACTATTTGTCGATCTTGATTCTTCTTCATAGAACTTTTCATGAAGATATTCATGTCCAACCTTTTGCATTGAACCTTTTCTTTATATTTAGTAAAGATCCTTTATTTTGTTTCCATGAACTTCTATTCTGTTTCCATGAATTCTGCTCTTTTTTAACCTTTTCTCAAGCCTTATTATGTTAAATAAACAATCTTCTCATTCGCCCTCTTGTAACAATAAAATCTTGTGCTTTTCGTTTTGTACTTTGTAGGCGTTTTCATTTTTTAAACATCCATGTCCATGATCCTAAGTAGCCCAGCCACCACCTCAATTACTTTTACCTCTACATTGGCTTCATTCTTTCAAACCATCAGAGCCTCTCCTCAAATTGTTTTTTTTCTTCCAAGGACTTCCTGCACTGGTTTTTGCTCCTTACTCTCTTTTCATAGACTTGTAAAGATCCTACTTCTTGGGATGCTTTAGGACTATCAGATGTGCTATCCAATTCTAAAACTTCGGGGTATTGATCATCAACCCCTCTTGATAGGGTGATTGTTTGTAAGGCGATGGCAACTTTTGCTTGATCAATACTCGAGTGATTTAACTTCATAGTTTGATCATAAATCAATGACTCTATTAGATCGTATTTGGTCGAGTATCTTCTATCTTGTCTCCCCTTTCATGTATCCTTTGAATACGCTTACAAGCTTCCTTTGATATTCGAGCACGTAATATAGTTACAGAAGTATCTTCGTCGAGTCTTTGATTAATGAAGAAAAGAGTTTTCTTGTCCTTCCTCATTGAGTCCTTTGTGATTGTGGACGCTCCATCGCTAGGTTTCTCGTAACCTTTCTCTACGATATTCCACATGTCTTGTGAGATCAACAAATTTTCTTTTAAAAGCTCCAACTTTCATAAATTTCATTTGGTCAGACTATACTCTGAAAACTGGAACAGCATGTCAACTTCAAAAACTGATTCAACTAGGAGAACGAAAATATCTTCATAAAAATCACTCGCCAAATCACTCCCCAACATAAACATCATCTAGCTAAAACAAAGATCACAATCACACGCTTACGACAACAAGGGTCTCCAAGCTCTGACACTACTGTTGGTTCTCAAAATCCACTCTGATACCATTGGTGGGTTTTCAAAATTCAAATAACCCTTTCTATATGTAGATGAAGATGAGAGAAATAAATAAAACCCAATATAACTTTATTGATCTCTTTATCTAATCAAATGTTTACAACTATTAGGAGTTTGAAAAAACTTATATAGTTCATGATATTTAGTTGCTTAAAAAAACAGTATGAGGTATTAAAATGAAAAAAAAAATGATAGTTTAGGGTATTTAAGTGAAAATTAGCTCCAATAAAAATCAAATACTACCATAATTGTAGTAGGATTGGATTATTATTTCAATCAAGCATAGCCACCAATTTTAGATCTCAAGAAAACTAAAAAATGAGAGAGAACCAACAAAAGCATCGAGTCCCTAAAAATATGTGACTCATATGCAAGCAATTTCATCTTTGTTAAACAATCCTCTCATACTTGTATATGTCATCTACAAGTATCATGGCAACATAAACGTAAGTGGATTCATTAGATCCTGGGAAACCATGGCAGGTAAGGTCGGTCAATAGAACAAGAATGTCATATCATCCAGCCGAATTTAGAAGAAGGTAATTCGGAACCTAACAAACTCTAGAAATAACAAAAGCTTAATTAGAAAATACAACATCTGACAACAGGGATCTGCCGAATAGAGATGGATCTACTCCGCAAAATTGTCTAGGTGGATACCATGTCTTCCATGTCGGACTTTTTTGGTGCATTTCTAATCTTTCAGGAAAATAGTGGAAAGAAAGCATGAAAAATAAGCAGGATGTTAAGATAAGTAATGTCCGTTTATAAGATATTATCATGTCAATGAAGCGAACGGATAATAGGCTAAATTGCAACTAAATACCCTAAATTTTCAAGGATTTGCAAGTTGCTATTCTAAACTATTAAAATTGACAACTTACTACCGTAAACTGTTATAATTAGCAACAAAATAGAAAGGACGCTGTTATTGACACTCCTAAAATGTCATCTTGCACTCCTCTTTAATTTTCTATCATTCTAATTCCAAATGTACCCATGCATTAAATATGACATTAATTTGTGCATGTATGGAAGGAGGAGTGCAAGATGACATTTTAGGAGTGCCAATAGTGTTAATACAAGGACAAATTTGGAATTTGAATGTTAGAAAATTAAAGAGTGCAGGATGACATTTTAGGAGTGCCAATAACGACATCCAATAGAAAATACCTTGAACTTTTCCAAATTTGCAAGTTCATGTCCTTAGGCCGTTAACAATGGTACCCTTGATATTTTTATATTTCTTAATGGCACCAAAACTTTCTGCCCTGGTATAGGGTAGCAAGTTGCAAATCAATGAAAGTTCAAGATATTTAGTTGCTAATTTCAATAGTTTAGGGTAGCAAGTTATATATTTTAGAGAAAATTTGAGTTGCATCCCACTTTATTTATCCATATTTAAGACGTACTCCACACAATTATAAGAATGTAAGGTACCCCCTACTTTTGACGGAAACCGCCTCCAACTCACGGTCAACCCCTTTGACAAAAAAATTTGACCAAAATACCATGTCTTCTTCCCCGTACCCTTTTTGCTGCCCCCTTCCCGCCGCGTGCCTACGCTCCCCCACCGTCGCGTCCGCCGGAGCCTACCACCCTCTCACTCCTCACGTGCCCACCCAGCTGCCACCCTCCCCGCCACCGCCGTCGCAACAGCAGTAGCAACAGCAACAACAGCGGTAGCAACAACAACAACAGCGATAGCATCAGCAGTTGCAACGGCGGCAGCAACGGCGCGCGGCGGCAGCAGCGGCGCGCGGCAACGGCGGCGGCGGCAGCGGCGGCGGCGGCAGCGGCGGCGGCGGCAGCGGCGCGACGACTGTAGCAGCAGCGGCTATGCACCCCCCCGGCAACTAGGACTGAAAATCGAACGAACGAGCTCAAACAAAGAGCGTTCGAACTCGGTTCGAGAAAACTATCGAACGAGTTTGAATCGAGCCGAGCTTAAGACCGAGCCAAAAAATGATGTTTGAACTCGGTTTGATTAGATAGTCGAAAGGATCGAGCTCGACTCGATTTAGCTCGCGAGCTCGGACGAACACGAACCTAGCACGAGCCAAAACAGAGCAAAGCACCGTTAAATTTGTTGAAGCAAATTTGACATGGGACAAGGGCTGTTATCAACATCACTGAACCATTTATATATATATATAAATTAATGCCATATGGGAACTTGGAAGTCGAAATTTAGGCAAAAAGTAAGAAAAATAAATTGAGATCACAAAAAATCGTAGTAGTTTAGGAATCAAAGCGTCACCGAGGACCGAAGTTGATAAATCAAAGAGTCCGTTCCTTTCTCAAAGCATCTGAATGGGAGAGAATAGAGAATCAGCAACCCTACGTGTTTAATTATACTCTTTTATTAGGGGCATCAGAAACTAGGAGACATACACTTTAGTACAGTTAGATTGACTCTTGGTCTTTCCTACCGGCTACTAGCCTACTATGATGTCATAATGAGGACCCATTGTGTGGACATGTGGCAATGTACTGTTACATTTCATTTACTCCACACATTAAGTTCTCCACATATTATGATAATTCAAACAATATGTCAATTATCATCTACTGACTACTATGTCATGTCCTCCAACTCCAAACAATATAAATAGGATTAACCCAGCATTTGGTTTTTTTTATCACCTACTATTTTAATTATCACTAATATGTTTTCCTAATTTCAGGATACTATAATCAAGTAACATAAACAAATTAAATAAACTTGGTCCAAGTTGACCCGCCTCGCGGCTGCGCCTCCCGCACCTCCCCCCTCCCGCCTCGCCACGCGGCCGCGGTTGCGCCTCCCGCCCCCCCTCCTTCCCGCCTCGTCGCACGGCCGCGGCTGTGCCCCCCGCACCTCGCCAGACCCCCTGCCATCAGCCCCTTCTTCCTTAAGGAGAGAGGGGAGGCAGGGTGGGGGGGGGGGGGGTGTGGAGGGGGGTGGGTTGGCGGCGGCCGGAGAAGGGAGAGGGGGTCTGCTGTTAACCGGAGGGGAGGGTCGGCTGTTGGCCGGAGGGAGGTCGGTGTGGGTGGGGTAGGAATTTGGGAAGAAGAGATAGGAAGGATATTTTCGTCAAAAAAATGCCGGTCAAAGGGATTGACCGTCAGCTATGGACAGTTTCCGTCAAAAGTGGGTGGGGGGGGGGGGGTCCTGCTTTACGGTAAAGCAGTGGGATGCACCATGAATATGGGTAAATAAAATGGGGTGCAACTCAAATTTTCTCTATATTTTAATTGTATAGGGTAGCACCTTGCAACTCCGTGAAAGTTCAGGATATTTAGTTGCAAATTTCATAGTCAATTAGAAATATAGAATGAAAGCGGAGAAGATTAGAGCAATTCAGACCTCACGATCCATTAGCATGTCCATAAGACGCGTTATGCCACAAGGAATAGAAAGAACTGCTTCCTGTAACCTAAGTCAGTAAGAACAGCAATTTGATTAAGATGACTAATAATATTGGAAACCCAAACTAGAAAAAGTAAAACAAAAACAAAATGTATTAGATTACCTACTAGAAGAATGGGTTAGAAGGGCTGTTAGAAGCTGAAGTGTATAGTATCTGACATAGAAGTCGTCCTCTGACTGTCAGAATGTTAATTGTTTATCAAAATCAAGGCATATATTGGGAAAACAAGAACTCTCTGGATACCATAGACCGGGATGAGTACAGATAAAAATTACCAGCAGATTTAGAAGAAGAGAAATGCTCTCTGATTCTCGAGAAAGAAGTTCCGAGTTCATTAAAGCTGGTTGAACCTCATTCTTCTGTGTGTGAGTAGTATCTGTAGGAGTCAGTGCACTGACAAGTGTCTCAAGGGCACCTCGGATCAATTCAACATCATCACGTTCATCCTTTAGAACAGATAAGAGAACAGGAATTCCTGTACCAAAATAAAGAAACATATATCACACCTAATGAAATTCTGCCTCAGGATATTAAGAAAATCTCAAAATAACAAAGCGCTCACCTATAGCCCCGATTGCCAACTGAGCTGAACGGCTTTCTGCTACAAGTGACTGCAACTCAGTCATAGCAGCACGTCTATCCTCCGCTAGTACACCATTGTTTATACGATCTAGGTAGCGTTCAACATGGCTGTTGAAAGAGGCTAGTAAATGTGCGCCAAAGATTGAAAACATAAAACTTTACCATAAGTAATAAAACATCTATCAACCCCGATGCATGCGAAAGAAAAGCAATTTCTTTATCTATGATTAGCATGCATTGCCAATGGGTGCAACTTCCAAGTTATTTAGGATTACTTCACTATGAAAGTTTATTCGAAACCTTTATGAATGGATGAACTAGTTTGTGCTAGATCGCCACAAAAAACATTTTCCCGAAGTATCCCCAGAAAAATGCGCTAGATCACCACAATGAAACCAGATTAAGCTACATAATTGCACATCCTCAGCCAAAGATTGTTGACAAAAAGTCTATTGGAGGTAAGTCCACTTACACTTGCATTCCATTCAGTTATTTGAAAACCTCTCATCAAAGTTCTCTCAACTTGCATTGATTGGAAAAATCATGTCATCATATATTTCTGGGAATGAGTACATGTAAGACAGTTTTCATCCAAGTATTGCATAAATCATAAAGAGATGTTTCAGGCTCTCAGTGAACTCTGCTTAATCAATGAGATACCTTTCGTTTTATAGTAACTAAAGCTTTCCATTATTCCCTCGTATTTCTTGAAGCTCTTCAAAACCAAAACAGGCAGATACCAAGTAGCCAATCTGGAATTACAGAAAAGTAGAAAATATACATTTTTCAAGCGTGTCCAGAGGTGCAGGAATTGTAATGTTCCTTTGCAACAGCACTTGGAGGTGATAAACCAGGTCCATCCTCATTAGTATTGTCATCATAAGAATGGGATCAGCTATGGGGGGGAAACAAAGCTAATGACACTTCTTATGACCGGTTGTCACCTTAGGTTAACCTCTATTGATAAAACCTAGACGACCACTTGCAGTTTGAGCTCAAGCAACCAAGGAGTAACCTCCATTAGTTCTCATCAAACATTATATCGTACTAACACGGTGCATAATCTTCAACGAAGTCCGATTTTATTTTTTAAGATGAACGAAAAATATCAACAACAACGGGAGATAGAAATAGAAAAATAAACTAATTCAATATGGTATAAAATATGAATAATTATATCAAGAAAGGTTAACTAAAGTGCTTATCCCTGCCTCCACTGCGAGCGGGTTAACTAAAGTGCTTATCCCTGCCTCTACGACGAGCGGCGGGCTAACTAAAGTGCGCGAGGGGCAAGGGTTTGTCCTCGTATAAGTAATTAGGGATGAAGGATTATTTGCAGTTGTAGCACTTTTAGGGATTCAGTTAGCCAGGTCCGGAAATTAGGGATAGAAGGGTTATGTAGCAGTTGCAGCAATTTTCCGGCGACGGTGAAGGCGGCGGCGGCGGCGGCGGCGACATAGTTACATGGCAGGCAGCTGAAACTGCTACTAGTTGTAATGAATGAAAGTCCATTTAGGTTTCCTAATAGAAATTGGGTACCTCTCTTCCCTGAACCCGGAATCGCTGTCGTTTCCGAATAGAGCACCGAAAACTCTCCCACCAACTCCCTGCACCAAAGAAAGAGCGATCAAATACCAGAAAAAAGAGAGATCGGAAATTGGCCGGTACCGATGAGTATCGGCGGGGTGGTACGAGACTGACCTGCATATCAGCGGCGGCGAATCGGCGACCGGCGGTGGCGGAGATGGAACCCCCCTTCTGATCAAGTAAGTACTAGCACGAGGCGAGATCTAAACGGGGGATGGCCGGATAGGTAAGCTTCACAAGAAATTGGTTCAAATTATGAGTCGCAATCGGGTCGGGTTCTGATCGGTCTTGTCGGGTCGGGTCGGGCAAATGGCGCTGACTATTGCCCTATTGGTGATGGAGGTTAAAGGGGGAGGGAAGTAGAAGCAGCAGCTTCAAGAAAAGGGGAAGAAAAAGACAGGAAGACGATGATAAGAGGCTCGACGAAGAAAATTAAAAGATAAAAAGAAAAAAGAAAAAAGAAAAAAGAGGGTTAGAATTTGAAACGCAAACTAGATATCCCCGTGTATTTCTATTTTTGAAAAAATATTCGATTTTGTTAAAAAAAAATTACAATTAGAACTTGAACATGTATTCATCATCTAGGTCTTCTTTTAGTGACATCACGAACGGTATGATATGATTTTTTTTACATGTTTAATGATTAAAATTGTCCGGACCAAAGCCGGTTGGGTGGCACTTTATATATATATATATATATATATATATATATATATATATATTATAAATTGAAATTATGTAGCATGTGGATCAAGTGAATCTGTTCATTTTATTGTTTCAATGAAGAAAAATTCATTTGACTACTCGACGAAGAGATTTACAATAGTGCAGGAAGATTCTTCGAGAGTAATTGATTTGACTGATGGTGAGGATCCTTCAAGTATATTATTTATCTCATTTTTTCTTCAAGTCTGAATAAATTTATATAGGTATAGATTTTAGTTAATAATTAGCAACCATATCAATCAAGTGAAAAAGATTTGTATTTTTTGGATCTTAAGTTAGATTCATGACAAAATTTGCGTTAGAAGATAAAATTTTACTCTCGTGCATATTATAAACATTCTTTTAAAATAAAACAATATTAGATACATATTCCGTGCATCGTACGGTTGCACTGCTAGTTAAAAGGTAAAAAGAAAAAAGTAAGAAGAGGGCTAGAATTTGAAACGCAAACTAGATATCCCCGTGTATTTCTATTTTTGAAATTATTTTTCATTTATATTATTTAATAATAATTTTGATAATATTTCAATAATTTATTTTCTATTAATATATATAGATGTCATATCTATTTGATATACCTCATATCGTTTAATTAAAAATATCACTCCGCTCTATTATATACTAGTTGGTAAGCTTTATTATATAGTAGCTGGTGATCTGTGACTCTCGGTACTCTTTCGACACTTTTTTGAATATTTTATTTTATCTACAAATGGTGTCTGAAAGATGTCGTCGTCGTCGTTTTGGTGACTGAGGAATGTCGTGGTCGTCCTTCTGGTGATTGAACTTTTTTGGGTTAATTTGTTACCTAAATTTTTTATTTTTGTTTAAAGAGTGCCTGAAATAGGTTTCGTTTGTGCTTTTCGATAAAAATCATTAAAAATAGACATGTGATGGTCAAGTTACTTTTTTCATGGTTATTTTATCAAATTTTTGTTGTTGGACTAACATTTTCAGAAGAATATTGATGAAGAAATTCTACATAAACAAATAACTTTTGTCAAGTACAGCTCTACAATCAATCATAGCCGACATAGCGACTGGTCATGACAAAAACAACCATAAAAATAGGCAAATGTTAAAGGCCATCCCCTTTTTACTAAGGGCTATGATGTGCTGTCGTAGGCACCCAAAAATAAAACCTTTACTTTTAAAAATGTAGTAGTGTAAGTAAGGATCGTTTCCACAGAGAGTAATTAGTTTAGATTTGTACTATGTGAATAATAAAAGGGGGGATGAATAAAATGAAAGAAAATGAAAAAGAGAAAGTAGAATATGAAAATAAATCAAAATAACAAATGTTGGTCTAAGTCTACGTCTACCATCGGAATCTTGAAACTGATCATAGATGCAAATATATATTGATTTGTATTATGAATATTCATCGTTGGAATTATTTCCTATCTCCTTTAGCCACAATTAATTAGAAACAAGCGACCTAATTAACATTAACTACTAAACAACCACAGACAAGCGCTAAAGGTTTAATTTAGTAGCGTATTAAACTTAATGAGATCGATGAAACAAAATAACACAAGCACAAGCGGTTGCATTTAATTTTGTCGAATGGTTTCTTCCTAAGATTTAATAATACAAAGCAGTAATTTACTAAATCTTGGTTGCTTCACAAATTAGAGGGATCGAACAATTTCGGATTCGATATCTAATTTAGCAGTAGAATATCAAGAGTAATAAACTAGTATGCATCCTAGTAATTAAACAAGATAATCATGAAATATGCATAAGAAAACATTTGATACTCAAATTACAAATCAAACAAATAAACATAAATTAGATCTCACAAGCTTTTATTGATTCCGAGGCTTCCGTACACTTCGACCAACAAGACTTTAGCCGAACATGTTCTTCAAAACTTCAAAAGAAAAGTTGGAGAAAGAGAAGAAGAGTTGTGTTGTGTGTCTTCTCTTCTCATGATTTCTACCCCTTTTATACACCATAATTAGTTTTTTCAAGCCCACAATATCTCCCACATATCCTCTAAAGGTTACAACTTCTCAAACCAAAAAAGACTAAGTCATAAAGCAAGTACAAAAATGGTTATTTTGGCTCCTAATTCTGTTCACAGCATCTTTGACCTGACTTCATGCCTGATTTCGCCATGATGCAGCTAGAATCTCGAAAATCACAAAATATGAAAGTTCCAGCCCTCTGTCTTAGCTTTCCGAATCATTTTGAAGGACCTCAATTGCTCTTCGGATGAGGAAGTTATGCTCATTTTGGTGAAAGGTGTCAAAATTGTCCAGAATTGCATTTTAGCTCTATTTTGCACATAGTGTCTCCAAATGCATCCTAGAACAAAATATAATTATAATCAGTACCTTTAGTCATAAAATGAGCATAAAATGGTGAACACTAAGGGATAAAAATATAACATTTTACGTTCTCATCAGGCTACCAACTTAAAACTTTAAAAAAATTACAAGTTTACCATTTTGAAAACACTAAGGGCCACCAAATTAGAATATAACAAAAATTACAAGTTTGCATTTCTTCTTCCTTTGTCTTCTTCCTCTTTTCTCAATCCCCAAACCATTTTTCTCAATCTCCATCTCCATTGTTGTCTCCACCTCCATTGTTGTTATCCCTACCTCTATTGGTGTTATCTATCTTCCGTGATTCTCTATCTCTTTTTTTATTTTATTTTTTTAAATTAGGTTATTTTGTTGACACTCAATCTTTGTTTAGAATTATGGACAAAAATATTTTTGAAGAAGAGATTCGGTCATCCAATCCCATTATTGGTCCCCAAGAACCAACGATTACGTGTGAACCATCCTCGGTAAGTACATGAAATGTCAATTTTCGAGATTTCGTACGCCTGTACAAAGATAGGACTGTAGGACTTGCCTGCAGTCCAAAGTGAAGACAGGACTGCAGTGCTTGCCTGCAGTCCTCGATTGACAGAAGGTTTTCTCTTTTTGTTTAAAACTTCCAACCTACAGTGACTGCAGGACTTGCCTGCAGTCCAAAGTGAAGGCAGGACTGCAGCGCTTCACTACAGTCCTCCATCTTACAATTGTTGATCATTTTATGCATTATCCGTTAGACAGGTGATTTACTTTAGTCCTGCCCCCTGCTCTTATCTCTGCCACCATCTGCTTTTGTCTTGCCACCACCTGGACCCGTGCTTTTGTCCCTTCCGTGCGCGGCTCTCTGAAACTAGTACCTCTGAGTGGTGGGATGTGGATGAAGTACCCTGAGAACGTCTGTCACGACCCGCTACCCAAATTGTTGGGCCAGGCCGAGTCATGTCCAGCCTACGTTGAGATAAAACGTAGTAAGCTGTTCTAAAGACAACAGGATAAGACTAAATGTGCTAACAGTTCTATAAGTGAAGAAGAATCATAAATGCTCCAAACACAAAAGCCGTCGTATATAGTAAAATGTCCAAGTACAAGTAAACTGAAATGTAAAACTGGATACATGTCCAGTTACAAAATGATATAGTCTAATACATGTCTACTCTCAAAAGTCTAAGTAAACAAAAGATAACTAGGCGAGGTTCCCTGCAGGAACATCCTCGTAAAGCAGAGCCGGGTCCTCGACAGTAATCCCATAATATGAGTCGCAGAGTAACTCCTCCTCAGTAAGGACACCTACAACATTATCCTGTCAGGACGGGAGCAAGTACTAAATCTAGCAAACTAGCATATGAAACATGGAAATGAACATGAGAATAAACATGTGAGGAATAACTGGAAAGCATGGCATCACATAGTCTATCATGGCAAGGACACATATGTCATAGAGACAGATGTATATGTAATGTTTAAAACTGTAGCAGGTACGTGATCGGTCAATAGATGTACAATGCGCTGTGGCACATAATGAAATGTACATACGTACAAGTAGACAAGCATAGGTGTACATCCGTACAGAAAATACGAGATATTTACCTGCGACAAGGTATGCATATAAAATGCGACCAAGCTCGCTACTATAGGGGGGGTCGTGATCACGTACACTACTATCAGTTTCCCCATAACCCATATTCTAATCATGTGAGAGATACATCAAGACTGTTCTAAGCATGGTAGTAACTGAAAGTACAACATGTAGAGATCTAACTTGCTACCCCAAGGATCAGCATTTAACATGGTGGGGTTGGCAGTTCATTTATGTGACAATATGTAAAGTTCGTAGAAAGTACTTGCCTCTAGCAAAGCAAAACAAAACAAGCTGCGATAATAATGCTATGGATGTCCAGTAACTCGTCGCTGTAGAAGTAAAATATAATAACTTAGTTTTACACTAAGCTAAAATACTAGGACACTAAATGGTGCGACACGACTTGTGACTGGGCACCTAGCCAAAATGATGACTTGGCATAGGAGACCAAGGTGGGGTGACACACTATGTTAACTAACCTTCTAGGGTCTTTATACTAGTGAGGGATGGGGTTCAACACGACTAAAACTCCAAATAACACAAAAAGCTACAAGTCGTAATTAATCAATAAATAAATCAAAAGATCATTGTGTTCTAACAATTTTTGAAGTAGACAAAAAACCTAGTTTTCCTTAAAGTAAAGTACCAAGGTGATCCTTGTTAATCATAGAAATTTATTATAATTTTTCTGGAATTTATTAACCAGTACAAATATTTTATAAAAATCAGTTTTCCTAAGTATACAGAAAATGAGTTTTGGTTTCATGTGCCAAACTAGTGGCAAAACAGTAAATTAAGTACTACAAAAATTATACTAAATTAGCCAACTTAACATAGTATCTAAAAACTATTTTTCCATAATTTTAGCAATACTTTAAGTATTTTTAGAAAATCAAAAACAGCATTGCACACAATAATTAATTATCTGCGTATTTTGTCCATGTATATAATTTGAACCAAAGTTCAAATACAGGACCCAAGGCCATGAATCAAGTCCAATATGACTTGTACAGGTCTTGAATGTGTGAAAACACATTTGAGCCCAAATACCCATGCTAGGCTTGGACACCAAATGGTTGCAGTAATTTAATTACAATAAAAATATAATTTGGTGATAGTGCAAAATAAATATTATTATTTTAATAAGGCTAATTTGTACAAAATAATATATACATACCTATGCTAAAGTATATATAGATATATAAGGAAAAATACTTAATTTATAGAGTATATATATATATTTACAAATATATATATATATATATACATAAGAAAACACTTAATAATATAGTGTATATATATATATAATATATATACGTATGAAAATATATATATTAACATATGAATATAGAATTTACTAACTATAAAATATATACATATATATTAAATACTGTTAAAATACAGTATATATATATATATATATATATATATATATATATATATATATATATATATATATATATATATATATATATATATAGGGTTAATTAGTTGTACCTCCCTATGGTTTGTACATATTTTGGTAACTGTCCCTGTTGTTTTAAAAATAAATAACACCCCCCTGATTTATAAAGTTAATTAGTTGTACCCCCCTGGTGCATAGAAGAAAATGAGTGAAAAATTAAGCAGCCAGGGGGGTGTTCTTTATTTTTGAAACAACGGGGACAATTACCAAAATATGTACAAAACATAGGGGGGTACAACTAATTAACCCTATATATATATATATACTAATATATAAAAAATATATATATATATATATATATATATATATATATACTAATATATATATATACATATATATATAAAAAAAGAAAACAGAAAAGAAAAGAAAAAGGAAACAGAAAGAAGAGGGGGCTCGAACCCTATCCTCAGGAAGGGGGGATGTTTAATCGGGTCGGGCTGGCCAGGGGGTCAGCCCGAGCTCAGTGTTAGGGTTAGAGTTTAGGTTAGTTTTATTAGGTTTAGGTTAGATTAATAATAAAAAAAAATATAATTATCGGTCCTGTGTCCTGACAGTTAAGGACACAGGTATCAACGTGTCTTCGCTTAGCACGACACGTACGACATGAGTTTCGTGTGTCCTCGTCTGCGTTCGTGTTCGCCAGGACACGGCGAACACTTTCGACCCAACACGAGACACGCACGACACGTCGTGACACTTGCAACTTACGTGTCCGGCCGTCGTAGGGGGGTTCGATGGTGCTGACGGGCGGAGGAGACGTCGGGGTCAGGGCGCTCCGGTGGCGACGTGTTCGCCTCACTGCGGCGAACCTTGTGACGGTGGTGGTAGGTGGTGGCGTGCGTCGTAGGGGCGGCGCTCGGGTCTAGCCGGAGCTAGGGTTCCGGTGGGGGAAAAGTGGAGGTGATGGTGGCGTGGGCGGTCGTGGTGGGGTGTAGAGCTAGGGTTTTGACTGGGGGAGAGAGGGCGGTGTTTTATAGGGGAAAAGGGCGGTTGATAGGTCGGTCGGGCAGCCGGAAATGGCGGGGTCTGCCCGTCGGCTTGGCGGTCGTCGGTCGGGGGGGTAGGTTTAGGATTAGCCTTTAGGTCCCTGTAGTTTAGGTAATTGCAAATAGGTCCCTATAGTTTCTAAGTGCAAAATTATATTTACATAATCCATCCCGCACTGTTTATGTGCAAAAGAAATTTGCATATAACAATTGAAAAATTGCAAACCAATATATTAACAATTCTAATAATTGCAAATTGATATTAAAATATTTAAATAAATTACAAATCAATATTTTTGTATTTTAAAACTCATTTAAAATCATTTAAAAATTCTAGAAAAATTCCTAAAAATTTCTAATAATTATTTAAGGCTATAAATGACATTAAAATTTAATTAACACAAATAAAAATGAATTTGAAAATCAGGGGCTTACAAGTCTTCCCTCCTTGAAAAATTTCGTCCTCGAAATTCACAAGGATTGAAGACCCGACAATATTCTAACATAGCAAGCAATGCAACAAAATGACTAAGGATGCGATCGAAACTAACCTCTAAGGTATCAAGCGGGAACGGGTGGTTCCCTCGCAGCGGTTGGATCGAACAAGTAAGGGAATCTCTCCCTCATGTCCGACTCCCTCTCCCAAGTAGATTCACCTGGGGAGTGACGGCTCCAAGCTACTCGCACTAGGGGTATAACCTTGTTCCTCAGCCTCTTCTCTCTCCGGTCTAATATCTCCACCGGCTGCTCAGAAACTGTAAGGCTCGGTCCGACCTCCAACTCTGAATGATCTAGCACATGACTGGGGTCTGGAACATATCTCCTCAGCTGAGATACGTGAAAGACGTCGTGAACTCCTGCTAGGTTGGGTGGAAGTGCAACCTTGTAAGCTACCTCTCCGATCCTGCCAAGTACCTCGAATGGCCCGATGTATCTGGGGCTCAGCTTCCCTCCTCGTCCGAACCGGATCGTCCCTCGAGTAAGTGATATCTTCACTAGCACCATATCACCGTCTGCGAACTCCATCGGCCTGCGACTAGCATTAGCCCAGTGTTTCTGCCTATCCTGAGCTACTCTGAGCCTGTCTCTGATCATCCTGACTTTCTCTGCTGCATCCGTGATCATCTCTGGCCCAAGCATAACTCTGCCTCCGACATCATCCCAAAAGAGCAGTGTGCGACATCGTCGTCCATATAGCGCCTCGAAATGAGACATATCAATACTGGCCTGGTAGCTGTTGTTGTATGAAAACTCTACCAAGTGCAGATGGCTCTCCCATGATCCTCCGAAGTCCAGTACGCAAGTCCTCAGCATATCCTCCAGTGTCTGTATCGTCCTCTCGGACTGCCCATCTGTCTGTGGGTGGTACGCCGTACTGAACTTGAGCCTACTGCCCAACTCCTCTTGCAAGCTCCTCCAGTAGTGGGATGTAAATCTACTGTCTCTGTCTGACACGATGCTCACCGGCACTCCGTGTAGGCAAACTATCTGCTGTATGTATAGCTCCGCCAACTTCTCGGTGGAAAGCCCCACCTTGAAGGGTATGAAGTGCGCACACTTCGTCAGCCTGTCTACGATGACCCAGATGGCATCCTTCCCTCCTTGGGAACGAGGAAGCCCTGAAACGAAGTCCATCGTAATATGTTCCCACTTCCACTCGGGAATGGGTAACGGCTGCAACAAACCAGCTGGCCTCTGGCGCTCCGCCTTGACCTGCTGGCAAACTAGGCATCTCGAGATGAAACATGATACATCCCTCTTCATCCCGTACCACCAAAGATGTTCCCGCAAGTCACGGTACATCTTGTTAGCACCAGGGTGAATAGAATATCTCGATCGGTGCGCCTCCTGCAAGACTGCCTCTACTAGCTCTCCCTTCGGCACGCACAATCGGCTGCCATGCCTCAGGGATCCATCCTCTGCTATAGTGAAGTCATCCAGCAATCCAGCTAATGCCTGGGGTCGAAGTCTGCGAAGACTCTCATCTGTAGACTGTGCCTTCCGGATCTGCTCCATCAAACCTGACTGAATGTCAAGCGCCATCATCTGTATCACTGATCCTGGCCGAACTAGCTCGATACCGAGCTTCTCCAGATCCTCCCGCAAATGCCGATCAATCATCAGGTACCATGCCATCGGATGCCTGCTCAGCGCATCCGCCACCACATTTGCCTTCCCGGGGTGATATTGTAAATCGATGTCGAAGTCCTTCATCAACTCCAACCATCGTCTTTGCTTCATGTTCAGCTCTTTCTGCGTGAACACATACTTCAAGCTTTTGTGGTCAGTAAAGATTTCCACACGCTCTTCGTATAAGTAATGTTTCCATAACTTGAGTGCAAAGATCACCGCAGCTAACTCTAGGTCATGGGTAGGATAATTCCTCTCATGAGTCCGCAATTGCCTAGATGCATAAGCAATTACTTTCCCATGCTGCTGTAGGACACATCCTAGCCCCTTCCCAGAAGCATCACTGTATATGGTGAAACCTCCAGAACCTGAAGGTAAAGTCAGAACTGGAGCGGTCGTCAGCCTCCTCTTCAGCTCCTCAAATGCCGTCTGGCAGTCCTCTGACCAGATGTACTTTGCGTCCTTCCGCGTCAGCTTCGTCATGGGTTCAGCTATCCTAGCAAAGTCCTGGACGAACTTTCTGTAATAGCCTGCTAAACCCAGAAAGCTCCTGATCTCTGAAACTGACGTCGGAGCCTTCCACGTCTCAACTGCAGCAATCTTCCTGGGATCCACCGAGATTCCATCTTCAGTGACTACATGGCCGAGAAACTCCACTCGGTCTAAAAAGAACTCGCACTTCGGCAATTTGGCAAATAACCTCTCCTGCCTCAGAATCCCCAAAACTATCCGCAAGTGCTCTGCATGCTCCTCTGGCGTCTTTGAGTATATCAGGATGTCGTCGATAAACACTACGACGAACTTATCCAGATACTGGTGAAATGTCTTATTCATCAAGTTCATAAAGACAGCTGGCACATTTGTGAGACCAAATAGCATCACCAGAAACTCGTACTGCCCGTACTTCGTGTTGAACGCCGTCTTCTGGATGTCTGCTGGCCTAACCTTCACCTGGTGGTACCCGGATCTCAAGTCTATCCTGAAAAACACCTTCGCCCCGCTCAATTGGTCGAACAAATCATCTATCCTGGGCAGAGGATATTTGTTCTTGATGGTGATGGCATTCAAGGCCCGATAGTCAATACACAACCAGACTGTACCATCCTTCTTAGGCACAAAGAGCACTGGTGCTCCCCATGGAGAAGCACTGGATCGAATGAAACCCTTTTTCAACAGGTCATCAATCTGCTCTTTCATCTCTATGGCCTCCTTGGGATTCACTCTATAGCAAGCCCGGGATACTGGTGATGAACCCGGCACTAGATCTATAGTGAACTCCACATCTCTGTCAGGCGGAAGTCCTGGAAGATCCTCTGGGAATACATCCATAAACTTCCTAATGATAGGGTGTGGCGGTGCTGCGTTGTAGTGACCCGCTCCGTCCTAGCGGAATGCCGATTCCAAACGGCGTGTGCAACGACTCAAAACGAGCCGTCGACCCGAAGAGTTGCCTCGACCCGATGAAGTATCGATGCAAATCGATGCCAGACTTGCCTTGGCCCGTCAAGATGAATCCAGACTTAGACTTCCAAAGGCGCGCTCGGAGTATCGCTCGGCCAATGCAAACATCGCTAAGGTGGGTGGCTCCGATGAACCCGTCTGTGCTTAGCCTAGACACATAACAATGCGGACACATTCACGAGAATCGCTAGGCGATAACATCTTGCATGCTAATAAATGACTCAACGCACCTAGCTAAGGGAATAATCCCATCTTGCATGCTTGTTTAGAACATGGAAAAGAACTCGACAATAATAGAAACGCTCGCACCGCGCTCTACGCTCGTGCTAAGGCACAAGCCCACGTTCATGTCCCTTATACGTTCAAACAATGAAACAATGAATGGTTTACAACAATAAAACGGAAAGACTATCAACATAGTCGCTCCGAGTAGAGTTTAGCAACATTGAAAGGCTATGGGACCGATGGGTCGCCAAGGCGACTCCCACACTGGGAGTTGCGTAATGCGTGAATGAATGGATCAACAAATGAACGAACGAATGAATGAATGAATACATGAATGAATCGATGAATCAAATGAACAAGTGAAAGAAAGAAAGAAAAGAAAGAATACGTGAAAGATAAGACATGGAAGACGCTAGCGACAAGTATGACGGGCACGTGCAACGGGGCTCGCTACCCGCGCTGTACGGACGCCAACCTGGTCGTTAACGCATTATGGCTAAGGGTTAGCCTACGGCTCGGAGATAGCCGCTAAGTAAAAGACAAGTTAATACGAAATGGTCGTGGACAAACGGCACGGGCGATGGGGGAGAATACCGTGGCCGTCGTGTGGAAGGATTCTGCGGCACGGGCGTTGGGGGGGTAAACCGTGGCCGGCCTAGGCGAAATCAACGGCGCTTACGGGCTGCTTGGGTGCGGGCTTGGGCACCAAGAGACGTAAGTAGGAGGGTATATTCAAGAGACTTAACGGGGTGTACCAGCCATCACCCTACGCTAAGTTGAGAATTGCCACAGGGGAATGTCCTAAATGGCTTGTAAAGCCAGCGACCCGTGTATGTAGATTAAGTGGACTATGCTGGTGGCAATCCACGTGCAAGTTCTTGCATTGAAATCAAAGTAGTCTAAGTTAACTAAATGAAGTGTTTCCTGAACATGCTCGATATGTAACACTCCTGAACATGCTTGAATGTAATATCCGGAACATGCTTGAATTGTAATACTTTAAAACGTGCCTACGACGTGCTAGAACATGCCCACGACGCACTAGAACCCGAGACATGGACACACACTCGATATTGAATGTGTACATGAATCGTGTTATGTTATTATACATGAAGTGTTGTTTAACTTGGTTTACCTTGAACAGGGAAGGCCGAATGGTAAGTATGGGTAAGTCGTACATATATTTTCATGCGACACTTGAGTTCGGTAACACGAGATAGGCTATGCAATATGCTATGAAACTGATCCTAAGGCAAGATTAGAAAGACAATGAATGATAGAGATGCACAAAAGTAAATGGAACGTGTTTGGTAATGATGGCATTATGGGCGAGCTAGCCTCCCCACCAGTGCATAACAATGTACTGATAACCCCACAGTATGCTTGCAGGATAGCAGGAGACGCCGGCGGGTGCGAAGCTTCCATCGAACGTGTCAAGGCGCGGAGCCAACTCTGGGGCCTTGGAACGTTGCAAGAAGCTGAAGCACCCTATACAGGACATAATGTATCGGAACATCTCCATGTATCATTCCATGTTGTAAGCCACTTGGTACGCCTTTTATGTTTCAGAGAGAGAGCTTGAGCGATTTGTAATATCGGCCTAGCGCCGCTTGTAAACTTCTTGAAATTCAATAAAGAGATTTGGATTCGCTTCTACTTGTGTTCATTTTTACTTCCGCTGCAAATGGGGACACTCTGTGCGACTCTGTGGCCTAGACTCAAATCGGCCGTTTCTGGACTTGGCCTTGCACGGGCGCAACCTAGGCCCGTACGGCATCACGCCTTAGCGAGGACGATCGCTCCTACGGGAGCGGAGCATGACAGATTGGTATCAGAGCACGGCTTTACGTCCTTGGACTTCATTTCGATTATCTCAGTTTTGAAAGCTCGGTTGGAAGAAAAGAAGTGTACGCTCTCTCTCCTTGTGCCTTGGGATGTTCCATACAATAAGTCTAATATTTTCAAAAGCTCGTACAAGTACTCGGTTGAACGGGATCAATAGGCGAAGGCCTTTGTGCCACTACGACAGACTTGATAGGCGAAGGCCTTTGTGCCGAACCACGACGGACTTGAGTTGGAAGGAACCGATGCTAAAAAGTTAGCAAACGCAAGGCGTGCTTGAATAAGCTTATGCTGACGATAGCAAACGAGTACACGAGATCGAAGTATAGTTCGAACGGGATGGTCATGCACGCAGCCTTTTGGCTAAGTAGTGCGGAGTATCGCGCACCTAGACCCTTTGGTGCAAACGAGTTGCGAACGAGAACGAGTGAGCATGCAAACTTGAATGTAGTCCGTGCGGGATGGTTAAGCGGTACAACTTAGTCCGCATGTCGCGCACCTCGACTCTTGGGTGCAATCGGGTTGCGAGCGATATCAAGTATCGTTCGATCGAGAACGGAAATACACTTTGAGTGTATATCGATAGGAATGCTATCGAGTTAACGCTTAGGCACACCCGAAGGATTGACTTGGATTTTGAGGATTAGTACGAACGACTTAGTACGTCGAGACGACGCGAGCGGTTATGCTAGAGATTCGTCGAACGAATCTGAAGGACATCTTAGCGTATGACGCGAACGTGATTGAGGATTAGACCGTATGGCTTGAACCCGAGTGGTGTATGTGATAGGTTCGAATAAGAATAAGAATGAGTATCGACGACTAGTCGAGTGGCTCGAATCCGAGTGGTGTATGGATGTTCTTGGAAAAATCATTCGAGCAAAACTTGAGGATTACGAAACACAACGAGTACGTCGACGAGGCGATGCGATCGCGCAAAGCCTTAGAACGTGTCACGCTTAGTTGGCCGTGACTTTAAAAGTCCCGAACGAGATGTCGCTGGGCAACTTGTGAATGGGTAACGCATGTTAGAAAACGACTCGGAACGACGAATGGAAATAAATGGTCTTGATCGAGGAAACTTAGAGCATCGCACGTACGATTTCGGATTGATACAAATGAAATGTGACTTGAATCTTGAACAACGATCTTGAAACGAGCTCGAGGAATAGCAGATGAACTTGATCTTGAATATTAAATGAAATGGTGGAATATCCAACTCGGACAACGGCATCGTCGCATGACTCGAAATTGGTTGCAAAGGAAGATCGTCAGGTTACGCATATCGTCGATGGTATTGAGGCGTATCAAAGATCGATATACGATAACTCGGGGGTACTCTGACTCGGCGAATGACGATCGTGCAAATGTCATTGTTCCGTTGGATGCTATACTCAGGATATTAAAATGCGTCGAGGAAAATATAGACGTGGCTCGAGGATTTTCTGGTTGAATGAAGGACGGTCGGACTGTCGAATAGAGATCGCAGCTTGGATGAAAATGAAGTGTTTGGATTTCTTCGATGAAAATCCCAACGTCGACATTCTTGTCTTATGCGAGTGCAACTCCAGCCTCGTATATGCGTCACGCCGATTAGGGCGATCACTCCGCGTGAGCGCTGGTATGGTGATTCATACAGCGGGGGTGATCGAACTTGCACGGCGTGACAATTTGATTGTTTCGACTTGTGGTTTGACGCGAAGGTGACTTGAGAACGATTTGGTGTGCTTGTCGGTTGAATTTGAGGATTAAGTAGGTCCAATCCGCGTATCAAGAATAAGTTAGTCTAAACTCAAACAAGAGTTCGCCCCGATGAGAATGATTATTCCGCGGGAGCGTTGCATGGTGATTCATGAACCACCGTGGATAATCGGACTCGCATGAGATTGGGGCGCAACGTATTGTCGAGCTAGACGACCTCGTGATCGAATACACGTATTGGTTAGAATTGGTAAACTGAATGGATTCGAATTCGTTGCGCTGCGCAACGAATGTCTTGATGCGAAATAGGCGATCATGCTCGATGTTTAGAAATCAGTGTGACGCGAGCTTGGGTAGAAAATCCCGTACTATCGACTTTGGTTTGACCCTAGGATTGGGGTCAGTGTTGGCATTATTGTTGGGGAACTATGATTTCAATCCTGACATTGACTTAGCCTCGCAAAGATTGGCCTAGCGGTTAGGCGAAACGCCCCTGTTGTAAGAGTTATCAATCGAAGAGTTGATCTTGAGGATTGGTATGAATGGATAGTATGAATCGCGAATGTAGGAAACCCTGCTCACGAGACTCGGCTGACATGCATATATTTCAGGGACGCCTGAGTATGTGCACGATGCGACTCGAGTGAGAATGACAAATTCTCAATCATGCGGCTTGGCTAAATACATGTATTTTGGGGACGCTTGGAATGCGTGCACGATCCAGCCCAGTGATACGTTGAGTTCTAGCACGACTTGGGGAGTGAACGAGTATCGCGAACGTGAAATCGTGCTAGTAAAAGTTGGTACAACGAATTAAACCGTTGATAGGAAGTTATGCTCGATGATAGTGCAATACGTAGTATTGAATTGGACGAGAATTTCTTAGACTTGGTCGACCCCGCTAAGAAGAAATCATACTGATTTCATGGACGAGAACGCTTGAGAAGCGAATCGAGTCATCTCGATGACCGAGATGAACGAAAGTGAATTTGCCTTAGCCTACGACCCTCGCATTTGACGAATTACAACGTGCCCCATACGGCCATTCCAGTCTCATGACACGACAAAATAGAAACCAATACGAAGAATGCTTGAATTGAATAAGTAACAACAAGTCTAAAATGAACGAGAAGTAATTCGATAAAATCGACCAAACGTATGCGACACGGAACTTAGAAAGAAACCGAGTACAGTTCGATGCCATCGAACGATAAAGCCATTCGATAGGAAATTGCCTAAGATGTGTACACGATCCGAGTTAAGAAACGGTAGGATGACCTGCACTCAAGAAGTCTCGAGGACGAGACTTATTTTGAGTGGTGTATTATGTAGTGACCCGCTCCGCCCTAGCGGAACGCCGATTCCAAACGGCGTGTGCAACGACTCAAAACGAGCCGTCGACCCGAAGAGTTGCCTCGACCCGATAAAGTATCGATGCAAATCGATGCCAGACTTGCCTTGGCCCGTCAAGATGAATCCAGACTTAGACTTCCAAAGGCGCGCTCGGAGTATCGCTCGGCCAATGCAAACATCACTAAGGTGGGTGGCTCCGATGAACCCGTCTGTGCTTAGCCTAGACACATAACAATGCGGACACATTCACGAGAATCGCTAGGCGATAACATCTTGCATGCTAATAAATGACTCAACGCACCTAGCTAAGGGAATAATCCCATCTTGCATGCTTGTTTAGAACATGGAAAAGAACTCGACAATAATAGAAACGCTCGCACCGCGCTCTACGCTCGTGCTAAGGCACAAGCCCACGTTCATGTCCCTTATACGTTCAAACAATGAAACAATGAATGGTTTACAATAATAAAACGGAAAGACTATCAACATAGTCGCTCCGAGTAGAGTTTAGCAACATTGAAAGGCTATGGGACCGATGGGTCGCCAAGGCGACTCCCACACTGGGAGTTGCGTAATGCGTGAATGAATGGATCAACAAATGAACGAACGAATGAATGAATGAATACATGAATGAATCGATGAATCAAATGAACAAGTGAAAGAAAGAAAGAAAAGAAAGAATACGTGAAAGATAAGACATGGAAGACGCTAGCGACAGGTATGACGGGCATGTGCAACGGGGCTCGCTACCCGCGCTGTACGGACGCCAACCTGGTCGTTAACGCATTATGGCTAAGGGTTAGCCTACGGCTCGGAGATAGCCGCTAAGTAAAAGACAAGTTAATACGAAATGGTCGTGGACAAACGGCACGGGCGATGGGGGGGAATACCGTGGCCGTCGTGTGGAAGGATTCTGCGGCACGGGCGTTGGGGGGGTAAACCGTAGCCGGCCTAGGCGGAATCAACGGCGCTTACGGGCTGCTTAGGTGCGGGCTTGGGCACCAAGAGACGTAAGTAGGAGGGTATATTCAAGAGACTTAACGGGGTGTACCAGCCATCACCCTACGCTAAGTTGAGAATTGCCACAGGGGAATGTCCTAAATGGCTTGTAAAGCCAGCGACCCGTGCATGTAGATTAAGTGGACTATGCTGGTGGCAATCCACGTGCAAGTTCTTGCATTGAAATCAAAGTAGTCTAAGTTAACTAAATGAAGTGTTTCCTGAACATGCTCGATATGTAACACTCCTGAACATGCTTGAATGTAATATCCGGAACATGCTTGAATTGTAATACTTTAAAACGTGCCTACGACGTGCTAGAACATGCCCACGACGCACTAGAACCCGAGACATGGACACACACTCGATATTGAATGCGTACATGAATCGTGTTATGTTATTATACATGAAGTGTTGTTTAACTTGGTTTACCTTGAACAGGGAAGGCCGAACGGTAAGTATGGGTAAGTCGTACATGTATTTTCATGCGACACTTGTGTTCGGTAACACGAGATAGGCTATGCAATATGCTATGAAACTGATCCTAAGGCAAGATTAGAAAGACAATGAATGATAGAGATACACAAAAGTAAATAGAACGTGTTTGGTAATAATGGCATTGTGGGCGAGCTAGCCTCCCCACCAGTGCATAACAATGTACTGATAACCCCACAGTATGCTTGCAGGATAGCAGGAGACGCCGGCGGGTGCGAAGCTTCCATCGAACGTGTCAAGACGCGGAGCCAACTCTGGGGCCTTGGAACGTTGCAAGAAGCTGAAGCACCCTATACAGGACATAATGTATCGGAACATCTCCATGTATCATTCCATGTTGTAAGCCACTTGGCATGCCTTTTATGTTTCAGAGAGAGAGCTTGAGCGATTTGTAATATCGGCCTAGCGCCGCTTGTAAATTTCTTGAAATTCAATAAAGAGATTTGGATTCGCTTCTACTTGTGTTCATTTTTACTTCCGCTGCAAATGGGGACACTCTGTGCGACTCTGTGGCCTAGACTCAAATCGGCCGTTTCTGGACTTGGCCTTGCACGGGCGCAACCTAGGCCCGTGCGGCATCACGCCTTAGCGAGGACGATCGCTCCTATGGGAGCGGGGCATGACATGCGTCCCCGACTGTAGCACAACAGTTCGGCTCTAGGCTGATCTCCGGCCCTGTCCTCCTGACACTGAATGGTGCTGTGCCTGGGGGACTAAACACAATACTACCCTCATAGCAATCTACAGATGCATGGGCATAGCTAAGCCAGTCCATCCCCAATATGATATCATAACCGGGAAATGGCATCACAAAGAATCGCCCTCTGAACTCTCTCCCGGCTATAAAAATAGAACATCTATAGATAGATCTAATAGGCACTGGTCCTCCTCCCGTCATCACTCTACTAATCTCCGCAGTAGGTGTAGCTACTAGATGATGTTTATGCATAAACTCTAATGATAGGAAGCTATGAGATGTACCAGAATCAAACAAACATACAGCTAGAAAAGTATGCAAATAAACATGACCTGTGATGACGTCAGCTAAGTAATCCGGCTCCGAAACCTGCTCCGGCTCCGGCTCAATGGCTAGACTATAAACCCTCCCCTGAGGTCCCTTCTGCTGCTGCAGATGCTGCCCAAACCTCTGCTGCTGAGTCGGAAGCGGTCCTCTAGGTCCCTTGGACGCTGGGCAGTCCCGAAGCTGATGGTTGGCAGACCCACAAATCAAGCACTGCTTCAACCTCTTCCTACAGATGGAGATGTCGTGCCCTGGTCTTCCGCAGAAAGAACATATGGCTCCTTTCTGCTGCTACTGTCGGGGTCCCGGGGCTCTAACTGGCGGGGTCTGATGATGTGGTGTAGGGGGACGGTAAGTCTGCTGGGGTGGCATTGGCGCTCTCTGCTGGAAAGCCTGACGCTTGGACGGACCCTCATGGTGTACAGAAGCCGGCCTCTTGCATGACAGAAGACGCTTCTCGATGCTCCGGGCTAACTCTAGGCTCTGGTAATAGTCAGTCGTACCGTTTGCCACTATAAGAATGCCAATGTCTAGAACTAGACCATGGCAAAACCTACGGGTCATCTCCTCTGGATCAACAACCAGACTAGGAGCAAAACGGCTCAGGCGACTAAACTCTCCCGCATAGTCATCAACAGAACGGTTCCCCTGCTGGATGTTCTGGAATCGTAGCCCCATGGCTACTCTAGCAGTGGTCGAGAAGAATTTCTTCTTGAACTGGGTCTTGAACTGGTCCCAGGTGGCTCTACCTCTCGCGAACAACGGCTCATTCCTGAACCAGACTCCGGCTAAGTCTATCAGCAGAAATCCTGCTGCCTCGACCTGAAGGTCATCCGGCATCCTAACTCCCAGAAGCTTCCTCTCTACAGAATCTAGCCAGTCATCAGCTACTACTATGCCCTCAGTCCCTGAGAACTCCTTAGGATTCAGACCCATGAAGTCCTTGACCGTCCCCGCTCTCTGCCGTGGCTCTACATATGGTGGGACCGCGGGACGTCCCTCAGAACGCTCCATGCTCTGGCGGAGTAGGGTAGTCTGCTCCTGATGGGTTGTTAGGAACCCCTGGATCAGTGTGAGCAGCTGGGTCCCGTCGAGTGTGACGGAAGCCTGGGTGGGTATAGTGATAGGGGGTGGTGGAAGTATCGGGTCCTGCCGGGCCTGTGATGTGGAAGGTGGTATCTGGGTCTGTGGATCTGTGGAGTGGGGAAATGTGGTAGGTGGAGGTGTATCAGTCAACTGGTCAGCTGACTGGATATGGAGGGCCCCATTCTCGGGGGTAACATACTGGGATGAACGAGTAAGCACCATCTAAATTACACATAAAAAGACTTATAAGGACTTATTTAAAGTAAGCAATCATATGCAAGAAAATCTAATTATAATAGCAAACATGTGATGTATTTCCTATGTTGCAATCCTAGCATTCCTCTAAGTGTTCTAAGCGTCTTTCCTAGTGTTGTCTAATTACCTTAAGTTCCTAATTGCAGGCATGCTTGGTACAATAACGTAACCAAACAGTTTAGTCAGGACCTGCATGGGCCACCACTAAAAACATGTCATGACCCGCTACCCAAATTGTTGGGCCAGGCCGAGTCATGTCCAGCCTACGTTGAGATAAAACGTAGTAAGCTGTTCTAAAGACAACAGGATAAGACTAAATGTGCTAACAGTTCTATAAGTGAAGAAGAATCATAAATGCTCCAAACACAAAAGCCGTCGTATATAGTAAAATGTCCAAGTACAAGTAAACTGAAATGTAAAACTGGATACATGTCCAGTTACAAAATGATATAGTCCAATACATGTCTACTCTCAAAAGTCTAAGTAAACAAAAGACAACTAGGCGAGGTTCCCTGCAGGAACATCCTCGTAAAGCAGAGCCGGGTCCTCGACAGTAATCCCATAATATGAGTCGCAGAGTAACTCCTCCTCAGTAAGGACACCTACAACGTTATCCTGTCAGGACGGGAGCAAGTACTAAATCTAGCAAACTAGCATATGAAACATGGAAATGAACATGAGAATGAACATGTGAGGAATAACTGAAAAGCATGGCATCACATAGTCTATCATGGCAAGGACACATATGTCATAGAGACAGATGTATATGTAATGTTTAAAACTGTAGCAGGTACGTGATCGGTCAATAGATGTACAATGCGCTGTGGCACATAATAAAATGTACATACGTACAAGTAGACAAGCATAGGTGTACATCCGTACAGAAAATGCGGGATATTTACCTGCGGCAAGGTATGCATATAAAATGCGACCAAGCTCGCTACTATAGGGGGGGTCGTGATCACGTACACTACTATCAGTTTCCCCATAACCCATATTCTAATCATGTGAGAGATACATCAAGACTGTTCTAAGCATGGTAGTAACTGAAAGTACAACATGTAGAGATCTAACTTGCTACCCCAAGGATCAGCATTTAACATGGTGGGGTTGGCAGTTCATTTATGTGACAATATGTAAAGTTCGTAGAGTACTTGCCTCTAGCAAAGCAAAACAAAACAAGCTGCGATAACAATGCTATGGATGTCCAGTAACTCGTCGCTGTAGAAGTAAAATATAATAACTTAGTTTTATACTAAGCTAAAACACTAGGACACTAAATGGTGCGACACGACTTGTGACTGGGCACCTAGCCAAAATGATGACTTGGCATAGGAGATCAAGGTGGGGTGACACACTATGTTAACTAACCTTCTAGGGTCTTTATACTAGTGAGGGATGGGGTTCAACACGACTAAAACTCCAAATAACACAAAAAGCTACAAGTCGTAATTAATCAATAAATAAATCAAAAGATCATTGTGTTCTAACAATTTTTGAAGTAGACAAAAAGCCTAGTTTTCCTTAAAGTAAAGTACCAAGGTGATCCTTGTTAATCATAGAAATTTATTATAATTTTTCTGGAATTTATTAACCAGTACAAATATTTTATTAAAATCAGTTTTCCTAAGTATACAGAAAATGAGTTTTGGTTTCATGTGCCAAACTAGTGGCAAAACAGTAAATTAAGTACTAACAAAATTATACTAAATTAGCCAACTTAACATAGTATCTAAAAACTATTTTTCCATAATTTTAGCAATACTTTAAGTATTTTTAGAAAATCAAAAACAGCATTGCACACAATAATTAATTATCTGCGTATTTTGTCCATGTATATAATTTGAACCAAAGTTCAAATACAGGACCCAAGGCCATGAATCAAGTCCAATATGACTTGTACAGGTCTTGAATGTGTGAAAACACATTTGAGCCCAAATACCCATGCTAGGCTTGGACACCAAATGGTTGCAGTAATTTAATTACAATAAAAATATAATTTGGTGATAGTGCAAAATAAATATTATTATTTTAATAAGGCTAATTTGTACAAAAGAATATATACATACCTATGCTAAAGTATATATAGATATATAAGGAAAAATACTTAATTTATAGAGTATATATATATATATTTACAAATATATATATATATACATAAGAAAACACTTAATAATATAGTGTATATATATATATATATATATATATATATATATATATATATATATATATATATATATATATATATATATATATATATATAAAATATATATATACGTATGAAAATATATATATTAACATATGAATATAGAATTTACTAACTATAAAATATATACATATATATTAAATACTGTTAAAATACAGTATATATATATATATATATATATATATATATATATATATATATATATATATATATATATATATATACTAATATATATATACAAATATATATATAAAAATACAAAACAAAAAAGAAAAGAAAACAGAAAAGAAAAGAAAAAGGAAACAGAAAGAAAAGGGGGCTCGAACCCTGTCCTCAGGAAGGGGGGGATGTTTAATCGGGTCGGGCTGGCCAGGGGGTCAGCCCGAGCTCAGTGTTAGGGTTAGAGTTTAGGTTAGTTTTATTAGGTTTAGGTTAGATTAATAATAAAAAAAATATAATTATCGGTCCTGTGTCCTGATAGTTAAGGACACAGGTATTGTGAAACCCATAATTTGTATTTATTAATTAAATAATGTTCTGGTATTATTATTAGCGTTTTCTAAAATTATTATTATTAAATATTACTATTAATTATTTTGGGTGAAAAAGGATTTTTGAAAATTAACAACTTGGATTTTTGATTTCGGACCCAGACCCGAGTCCGAGCCCAGACCCAGGCCCGAGCCCAATCCCTTCTTTTTATTTCTCAATTCTGATTTGAATTTGGTTTAATTAAAAAAAATGTTTGGGAGAGCCGGTCCAATTTGGACCAGCACCTCTTCCCCTTCCCACGTTCAACAACTCACACCTCATTTTCGTAACTCCTCACAACCCCTCGTTTCACATTCTCAACTCCTCATTAACTCTCTCCCCTCCCTTTGCTACTCTCCACACACCTCACAGCCACTCCTAATTATTTAACTCCCCTCTTTTCCCATCTCTTCAACAGAAGAGAAGCTCTCATCTTACCAACTCATTCTCTCCCTCGTACTCTCATTCTCCCTCTCACTGGAGAAAGAAACCCACTCCCACCTAACCCTTCCCAAGCCCTAGATCCGGTCTCTCCGGCCGCCACCCGTCGAGTCTCTCTCCGAGGCCACGTCTCTCCGTGCGTCCTCCTTGCTGTCTGCCGCGCCCCGACCGACGGAAGCCCCGCGCGCGAGCCCCTCTCCCGCGGGTTCAGCGCCTTTCTGGCCGACCGCCCCGTCGTCGACCGCCCATCTCCGGCGATCTCTCCCCACCGCGCGACTCCTTCCGGCCGTCCGCGCCCAGCGTTCGCGGCCCCTCCTCCCCGCGCCGAGCGCCACCCCCGGCGGAGTTCCTCCCCGCTGCGGTTTCCCGCGCTCCTCCCGGCGGACCCCCGCCGTCAGCGCCTCCGCGCGACCGGCCCGTGCCGCCGTGCGCGCCCCCTTCTCTTCGGCGAGGCTTCCCTAGCCAGCCATCCCGAGCCACCCTGAGCAACCCCGTCCAGCGAGCCCTTCCGGCGAGGCGTGCCCTAGCCGCCGCTGTCCGCGCGCCCATTCCCGTGGCCGCGCCCTTCCGGCAAGGTCCAGCACCTCCCCGCGTCAGTGCGCCCTTCCGGCGATCTGCTGCCGCTTTCCAGCGGGTCAGATCTGCTCGCGAGCTTTTTCCGCGGACCCTCTTCGGCCCGATGTTCTGTTGTCCGGCCCGTTCCTGGTCGTAGACCCGCTGTCCCCGCTTCCCGCGGCTCGTCGGCTCCCTGACCCGCTGTTCGGAGACTCTCGAGTCCATGACGGCGCGTCCCGAGTCCGAGGCCACCCTTCGGACTCCATCTTCGAGCCTCTCGGTAAATTTCTTGATAATCAGAGTAGTTCGTCCCTCCCGTGTCGAGTCCATGATGAGGATCGGTCCCCGGTTTCCCTTTGGGAAATTCGGTTAGCAGCGTAGTATTTTCGGTTAGCTGCGTTAGCTTATTTTTTTCTGTGATTTTATCTGCTGGTTTGTGTGGATTGGTTTGATTATGGAATTCCCGGATATTTCGGGAAATTCGGTTGTTTGGGAATTATTTCTGGTGGCTTGAAAATATTTTGGTGGATATTTGCGGGATTATTTTGGGTTGGAATAATTGCAGGTTTTTCGTGGCGTATTTCCCAGTTTTGGGTTTGTCCCGAAATAGAGGAAGTGCTGCCCAAATTTTTACAAAAACTATATTTATATTGATTTCAAAATTGGTTTTCGAAAATGAATTTCTAAACTGATTTTTCGGGCGACGACCGTACCGGTCTGTGGGCCCCGGCAAAATGCAAACGCACCGGTCCGACCGGACGTTGGGGTATTAGCCGAATTTTGAGGAATGGACCGAGTCTGAGACTCGTAGCTTTCATTTTTAATTATTTTATTTAATATTTAGGCTATATATTATAGTTATTTAATTACTGCACTTTATTTATTAATTAAATCACTTTTCTCTTATTTGATGTAAAAGAAAATTTTACAGGGCATAAGCCCACCCTAGGACCATTAGCTGTGCCACTGTATTGTGTAGCGTAGTTTATTTTATTTTTCTTTTTCTGGTGGATGTAATTTGGGTGGTTTTTGGTTAGTCGCATAAATCGTAGATTAGATCGTAATTACTGGTTAATTACGAATTTAGTTAAAATGAATAAAATATTATTAATTCACGGTTTATCGCTAAAAGAAATTGTATTTTTATAAATATATTACAAAACACAAAGTTTTCCAAATTGTAATTGATTCTCGTGTATTTCCAAATAATTCAATTAACCGGCTTAATCAACGCACGTAGTTGCGACGTAATCGTTAGCTGTAGATTAATACAACTTAAAACCTGATTAGGACATTACTACTAGAGATTGTAACTAGCACATCTAGATATGGGTTGAATATTGTTTCTAAGTTTGGAATCTCAAATGTAGGATTTCGAAGAAGTGTTTGACCTAGTTCCCCGGTACAGACTCTCGATCCAGTCACAATAACAAAGGCAAGTGCAGTTATGTCTATTTGGTAATTTATCTAGTAATTGTTTTATTGCAATTTTAAACCACATTGCTACACGGAACTCTCTCCTAGAGTTCGAATATTGACTCATTGATTGAATCTGATTGACTCGGGATATTGGGGGAGTAGTGTAGCGTCTATGACCAATACCCCTATATTGCATCATTGATTGTGCGAGCTGATTCCTCCTATACACGAGGATAGGCCGGACCGTATCAATAGGATATAATTGAATCATCCCAAGCCGGTCATAGTTCGTTACCTACTCAAATCACATTGTTTTCAATTGTAGAATTGTTGAAAAATATTGTTAAAGTATTTCAAATTGTTTAACATTGCAAATTTCAAATTATTATTTGAATTATTGGATATTCGTAATTGTACTTTGCTCCCTCCTGACTGGAGACCCAACATTTTAGGTATCGCTGATGATGCTTTGTTCCACGGTATTTTTCCTGAGATTCTAACTAGAGGACGATGATCTCGAGACTGATGAGCTGGATGCCTAGATTTTTCTTCTTCTTTTATAATTCATGATGTTGTGGAAAACAGTGTATTACAGATGTATCTTTCATTTTATTGTAAAAAGTTTTTTTAAACTATTCGAATTATTAAAGTTGTGACAATTAGACTGTATTGTTTATTTACCTGCATGAGTGATACAGCTTACTGCCGCCGTCTCAACAACGGTGCAGGCTGGGCATGATCCGGTTCGACCTAATTATTTGGGATCGGGTCGTGACATGTTTTTAGTGGTGGCCCATGCAGGTCTCAACAACAACTTAGGAAAACATATTTAGAAACAATTAGAACACTAGAACATCAATTTGTCACAACATAGGACCGAAATATATTATAAATAAATATTTTTGTTTGATTATAGACTGGTAGGATACCTTGCTTATGTTTGCATCCTAAACCATCCAGAGAATGATCGTTGACCAAATTCTGCTGGCGATAAGGTGTCATCTCCGGATCATACCCCATCTCCTCAACCAAGCCCAGGGTCCTTTCCCTCGCGGCTGTTTGACCGCCCTCATAGTGCACCCAGTGAAGTTTTCCCTACACTGGCGATTCCTATCTCATCTCAACTGAGTTGCATTTCCTTGGTGGAGTATCCATTTTTGTTGCTCCACCAGTACCAGCAAATATCTTACAAATGGTTGCCCTATTTCAAGTAATCCTGGAGTTCCAGAAAGCTCAAGATGAAGCCCAGCGGGAATAGAAGAATATCACGAGGGAAGACATGAAGAACGTCATGATGTAGCCTTAGTTATTCCCAACCAAGTTAGAGCAGAACTTTTGTCCTAGGAAGGATACCCCTAAATCTAGAAGATATTTGGGTCCCATCAAGTACCCTACTTTCCGGCAGTCTTGTCGTAAGACACTATTGGCTTGTAACTATTGCAAGAGGCCTGGTCATCAGGCCGTTGGTTGCCGAAAGAGATTGGGACGATGTTTGGCATATGGATCTGCTAAACATCGGGTAAAGGACTGCCCCTTATCTTTCCATCAAACCAGAGCTCATATCCCAAAAACACCTGTTAGGCCACAATCTAGGGACTCTCTTTCTATCCAGCAGACCCTGCCTCCTACAATAAGGCATGATTCAGACTCGAAGATCATAGAAGATGAAGGACCAGATCAATAAAGGCTCTAGGATTTATTCAGGGTGGAACTTCACCTTAGGGAGCACATATCTTATTTTTGCCCAAGAAGGATGGAACAACGGATGTGCATCGGTTACCAGACACTAAAGAACAAGTACTTTTTGCCGGATCGAGGATCTGTTTGATCTGGTTGTGTGGAGTTAGGATGTTTCGAAGTTTGACTTAAAAATTTGACTTCCATCAAATCAAAGTCAGGAAAGAGGACATTTCCAAGACGGCGTTCAAACACCAAGTATGGGTAGTTTTCTGTGGTCAGGACGTTAGACTGACAAATGCTTCTGCTGTGTTCATGAATATCATGAACAGAGTTTTTCATGAGTATTTGAATCAATTTATCTTCTCCATAGATAACATTCTGATATATTCGAAGACTGAAAAAGAGCATGAAGAACATCTAATGAAAGTTCTGGAAACTTTGAAGAAAAAGAAGTTTTATGGTAAGCTATCTGAACGTAGATTTTTGACAAGGTGGATTTTTGGCCATGTTGTCAAGAAAAGAAATTTCGATGGAAGATAGCTGCTGATGAAGAGTGGTATACTCCAAGTTCAATTCGGAAGTTTCTTGAACTTAGCCGGCTACTATCAAAAGTTCGTGAAGGATTTCGCCAAGATTGTTTAGCCGATGGCGAAGCTCACTTGGAAGAATAAAGAGTTCATCTGAACAAAAGATTGCCAGGCGGCATTGAGGAGCTGAAGAAGAGACTTACCACTACACCAATCCTTGCGCTACCCGCAGGAACCGGTGGGTTCTCAATTTACAGTAATGTCTCTGGAAAAGGACTGGGTTGCGTTCTTCGACAACATGGGAAAGTAATTGCTTACACGTGTAGGCAACTACAGACTCATGAGAAGAATCATCCCACACCTAAATTTGAATTGCTGCAATTATCTTTACTTTGAAGCTATGGAAGCAGGATTTTTATGGAAAGGGAGTGAAAATATGTACGGACTACCAAAGTCTGAAATATGTCTTCACTCAGGAAGGGCTGAATGTTAGACTAAGAAGATGGTTGAAGCAGATGAAGGATTTCGACATCAACCTGCAGTACTATTCAGGTAAGGCTAATGTGGTCACTGATGCACTTGGTCGATACTGATGGCGAAGTTCTTAGCCAAGGAGTGGCACCTGCTAGAAGACATCGAAAAGTTTGGACTGGAGGTTATACTACCTGGAGATAGAAGGACGGAGCTGGATGCTGATTCAGTATTGATGAAGTTCGAGGCTGATGGACAAAAATCAAGAGGACGTAGTTTCAAAACGAGGCACTTTGCAGGCTTAGAGATCAAGTGTTGGCAAGAACACTTGAGGGTTTCTAAATTGATCAGCAGTGGAACTCTGAAGAATGGTGCGAGACTTTGCGTATCGGCTGACAAACGGAGGAACGAGTTGATGAAAGAAATACACCAGTCACAGTATTCCATATATTCAGGAGATAATAAGATGTATCGAAATATGCCTCCACTGATTGGTAATATGGAATAAAGAAGGACAATTCCAGGTATAGGATTAGATGTAAATTTGTCAACATGAGGAATTTAGCAAGAGAACAACAAGTTTGTTGGAGCCGCTGGACAATTTGGAGTGGAAGTAGAAGCATATAACAATGAACTTTGAGTAAGGATTGCCTTGTTCCCAAGGAGGGAAGGGCACCAATTGGATTTTAGTAAACCGACTGACTAAGTCAGCACACTTTCAAAGTTGGTTTATCCACTAAGAAGTTGGCAGCATTGCACGAGAGGCACATCTACCGGATTCATGGAGTACCGCGGGACGAGCAAGCAGAGAGGTCAATCCAGACGCTTGAAGATGTATTGAGATTTTGCGTCTTGGATTTTGGTAGGTCTTGGGAAGACCAAATTGCTTTGGGTGAAGTTTTCTCCTACCAGAGGAACAATCAGTTTTGACGGAGCTGGAAATTGAGGCCAGGTACATCAGGCCATTTGAAGTTTAAGACGCGTTGGTAGTAGCGTACCAGTTAGCTCTACCAGCTAATCTTGAGAGTGTGCAACGTCTTCTACGTCACAGCTCAGACGTTACATTTCGGATCCGAGTCACATTTTGGATAATTCAGAACTGAAGATTGGAATCAACCTTTTCAGTGCCAGAGAAACCAGTTGCAAGCCTAGTCAGAGATGAGAAGAAAATCAGATTTTGAGCCATCACTTAAACTCCTATTCCTTATCTTTTCTTTTTCCCGTTCTAAATTTGACTAATGCTGCTAAGTTAGCCTAGTTTTGCAAGCTATCTCCTTATCAAGCTTGATCATGACGATATTTTATTGGGTGCACCCACTAATATATTGTCTAATCAGAATCGGTGCATGATGGTCTGATCAACCTCGTGTACTTTGGTTCGCCTTTGTATTTTTCTGCGTGGATAATATCATAAAACTTGTCCCTAAACCGTCTCATCCATGACTGCCTTGAAAATTCTTATTGTTGGACCTGAGTTACGGACGTAGTACCCGTAACTGTTTGATTCTCCTACCCTGCCTTTAATTTCGAGGACGAAATTTTCTAAGGAGGGAAGATTGTGAAACCCATAATTTGTATTTATTAATTAAATAATGTTCTGGTATTATTATTAGCGTTTTCTAAAATTATTATTATTAAATATTACTATTAATTATTTTGGGTGAAAAAGGATTTTTGAAAATTATAACAACTTGGATTTTTGATTTCGGACCCAGACCCGAGTTCGAGCCCAGACCCAGGCCCGAGCCCAATTCCTTCTTTTTATTTCTCAATTCTGATTTGAATTTGGTTTAATTAAAAAAAAATGTTTGGGAGAGCCGGTCCAATTTGGACCAGCACCTCTTCCCCTTCCCACGTTCAACAACTCACACCTCATTTTTGTAACTCCTCACAACCCCTCGTTTCACATTCTCAACTCCTCCTTAACTCTCTCCCCTCCCTTTGCTACTCTCCACACACCTCACAGCCACTCCCCATTATTTAACTCCCCTCTTTTCCCATCTCTTCAACAGAAGAGAAGCTCTCTTCTTACCAACTGATTCTCTCCCTCGTACTCTCATTCTCCCTCTCACTGGAGAAAGAAACCCACTCCCACCTAACCCTTCCCAAGCCCTAGATCCGGTCTCTCCGGCCGCCACCCGTCGAGTCTCTCTCCGAGGCCACGTCTCCCCGCGCGTCCTCCTTGCTGTCTGTCGCGCCCCGACCGACGGAAGCCCCGCGCGCGAGCCCCTCTTCTGCGGGTTCAGCGCCTTTCTGGCCGACCGCCCCATCGTCGACCGCCCATCTCCGGCGATCTCTCCCCACCGCGCGACCCCTTCCGGCCGTCCGCGCCCAGCGTTCGCGGCCCCTCCTGCCCGCGCCGAGCGCCACCCCCGACGGAGTTCCTCCCCGCTGCGGTTTCCCGCGCTCCTCCCGGCGGACCCCCGCCGTCAGCGCCTCCGCGCGACCGGCCCGCGCCGCCGTGCGCGCCCCCTTCTCTTCGGCGAGGCTGCCCTAGCCAGCCATCCCGAGCCACCCTGAGCCACCCCGTCCAGCGAGCCCTTCCGGCGAGGCGTGCCCTAGCCGCCACTGTCCGTGCGCCCATTCCCGTGGCCGCGCCCTTCCGGCAAGGTCCAGCACCTCCCCGCGTCAGTGCGCCCTTCCGGCGAGCTGCTGCCGCTTTCCAGCGGGTCAGATCTGCTCGCGAGCTTTTTCCGCGGACCCTCTCCGGCCCGATGTTCTGTTGTCCGACCCGTTCCTGGTCGTAGACCCGCTGTCCCCGCTTCCCGCGACTCGTCGGCTCCCTGACCCGCTGTCCGGAGACTCTCGAGTCCATGACGGCGCGTCCCGAGTCCGAGGCCACCCTTCGGACTCTGTCATCGAGCCTCTCGGTAAATTTCTTGATAATCAGAGTAGTTCGTCCCTCCCGTGTCGAGTCCATGATGAGGATCGGTCCCCGGTTTTCCTTTGGGAAATCCGGTTAGCTGCGTTAGCTTATTTTTTCTGTGATTTTATCTGCTGGTTTGTGTGGATTGGTTTGATTATGGAATTCCCGGATATTTCGGGAAATTCGGTTGTTTGGGAATTATTTCTGGTGGCTTGAAAATATTTTGGTAGATATTTGCGGGATTATTTTGGGTTGGAATAATTGCAGGTTTCCGTGGCGCATTTCCCAGTTTTGGGTTTGTCCCGAAATAGAGGAAGTGCTGCCCAAATTTTTACAAAAACTATATTTATATTGATTTCAAAATTGGTTTTCGAAAATGAATTTCTAAACTGATTTTTCGGGCGACGACCGTACCGGTCTGTGGGCCCCGGCAAAATGCAAACGCACCGGTCCGACCGGACGTTGGGGTATTAGCTGAATTTTGAGGAATGGACCGAGTCTGAGACTCGTAGCTTTCATTTTTAATTATTTTATTTAATATTTAGGCTATATATTATAGTTATTTAATTACTGCACTTTATTTATTAATTAAATCACTTTTCTCTTATTTGATGTAAAAGAAAATTGTACAGGGCATAAGCCCACCCTAGGACCATTAGCTGTGCCACTGTATTGTGTAGCGTAGTTTATTTTATTTTTCTTTTTCTGGTGGATGTAATTTGGATGGTTTTTGGTTAGTCGCATAAATCGTAGATTAGATCGTGATTACTGGTTAATTACGAATTTAGTTAAAATGAATAAAATATTATTAATTCACGGTTTATCGCTAAAAGAAATTGTATTTTTATAAATATATTACAAAACACAAAGTTTTCCAAATTGTAATTGATTCTCGTGTATTTCCAAATAATTCAATTAACCGGCTTAATCAACGCACGTAGTTGCGACGTAATCGTTAGCTGTAGATTAATACAACTTAAAACCTGATTAGGACATTACTACTAGAGATTGTAACTAGCACATCTAGATATGGGTTGAATATTGTTTCTAAGTCTGGAATCTCAAATGTAGGATTTCGAGGAAGTGTTTGACCTAGTTCCCCGGTACAGACTCTCGATCCAGTCACAATAACAAAGGCAAGTGCAGTTATGTCTATTTGGTAATTTATCTAGTAATTGTTTTATTGCAATTTTAAACCACATTGCTACACGGAACTCTCTCCTAGAGTTCGAATATTGACTCATTGATTGAATCTGATTGACTCGGGATATTGGGGGAGTAGTGTAGCGTCTATGACCAATACCCCTATATTGCATCATTGATTGTGCGAGCTGATTCCTCCTATACACGAGGATAGGCCGGACCGTATCAATAGGATATAATTGAATCATCCCAAGCCGGTCATAGTTCGTTACCTACTCAAATCACATTGTTTTCAATTGTAGAATTGTTGAAAAATATTGTTAAAGTATTTCAAATTGTTTAACATTGCAAATTTCAAATTATTATTTGAATTATTGGATATTCGTAATTGTACTTTGCTCCCTCCTGACTGGAGATCCAACATTTTAGGTATCGATGATGATGCTTTGTTCCACGGTATTTTTCCTGAGATTCCAACTAGAGGACGATGATCTCGAGACTGATGAGCTGGATGCCTAGATTTTTCTTCTTCTTTTATAATTCATGATGTTGTGGAAAACAGTGTATTACAGATGTATCTTTCATTTTATTATAAAAAGTTTTTTTAAACTATTCGAATTATTAAAGTTGTGATAATTAGACTGTGTTGTTTATTTACCTGCATGAGTGATACAGCTTACTGCCGCCGTCTCAACAACGGTGCAGGCTGGGCATGATCCGGTTCGACCCAATTATTTGGGATCGGGTCGTGACAGGTATCAACGTGTCTTCGCTTAGCACGACACGTACGACACGAGTTTCGTGTGTCCTCGTCTGCGTTCGTGTTCGCCAGGACACGGCGAACACTTTCGACCCAACACGAGACACGCACGACACGTCGTGACACTTGCAACTTACGTGTCCGGCCGTCGTAGGGGGGTTCGATGGTGCTGACGGGCGGAGGAGACGTCGGGGTCAGGGCGCTCCGGTGGCGACGTGTTCGCCTCACTGCGGCGAACCTTGTGACGGTGGTGGTAGGTGGTGGCGTGCGTCGTAGGGGCGGCGCTCGGGTCTAGCCGGAGCTAGGGTTCCGGTGGGGGAAAAGTGGAGGTGATGGTGGCGTGGGCGGTCGTGGTGGGGTGTAGAGCTAGGGTTTTGACTGGGGGAGAGAGGGCGGTGTTTTATAGGGGAAAAGGGCGGTTGATAGGTCGGTCGGGCAGCCGGAAATGGCGGGGGCTGCCCGTCGGCGTGGCGGTCGTCGGTCGGGGGGGGGGGGGTAGGTTTAGGATTAGCATTTAGGTCCCTGTAGTTTAGGTAATTGCAAATAGGTCCCTATAGTTTCTAAGTGCAAAATTATATTTGCATAATCCATCCCGCACTGTTTATGTGCAAAAGAAATTTGCATATAACAATTGAGAAATTACAAACCAATATATTAACAATTCTAATAATTGCAAATTGATATTAAAACATTTAAATAAATTACAAATCAATATTTTTGTATTTTAAAACTCATTTAAAATCATTTAAAAATTCTAGAAAAATTCCTAAAAATTCCTAATAATTATTTAAGGCTATAAATGACATTAAAATTTAATTAACACAAATAAAAATGAATTTGAAAATCAGGGGCTTACAACGTCTCCATACCTCTTCATTCAGCACCCCGTTCTTGGCAAACTCCAGACTGACCATGCATTCTGGAGCAGAAGCGATCATAGATACTCGTACGGTCTCCCACGAGTCTGGCAATGTACACATCAGCCATAGTCCCTGAACCACGTCGTCGAACTTGACTTCCATCGAAAATAGCTGGTCAACCACGTCCTGGAAATCACTCAAGTGATCTGTAATAGACGCCCCATCTTTGTACCGCAGACCCATCATCATCCGGATCAGGAACAACTTGTTTACCCCGGTCTTCTTCGCGTACAAAGATTCCAGCTTATCCCATAACGTCTTCGCGTGCTCAATATTGGCAACGTGGTTGTACACGTTCTCGTCAACGAACTGCCGGATATATCTGCACACATGTATGTGCTCGAATTTTCAGTCCTTCTCGGATTTATCAACTGGTCGCTCGGAAGCAAATACGGGCAGATGCAGCTCTTCACAAACATCAAACCTTTCATCTTGCTCCACTAATAATGATAGTTTGTGTCGTTCAGGTTCACCATGCGCACCGGCTTCGCGTCCATCTCTCATATCTAGTTTTTCTGTCAACTCCTGACACCCTTCTGAATTCCAGAACCTGGCTCTGATACCACTTTGTTGGAAAAGAAGCGCAGAAATATTTCCCCAAACTAAAGAGTGCTTGCGAAAGAACCGGGCAATACAACGCACGAACCAAACACCAAATACAATCCACGCAGATACAGAGAATTTTTGACGTAAAAAATCCTTGCGGAAAAAAACTACGGGACGATCGGAGTCCAACCCTTGAGAAACTTCACTAATGAAATAAAGGAGTACACCCTCTACAAACTTCTCCCGATCCAATACGGATCCCCACAACACTTGAAAGTAAGAATAATTGATTACAAGGCTAAAAAGAACAAGGACGACGAGTAGAGATTACCCGAACACGAACCTCCTTCGAAAATGACCTTAAATCCTCCTTCGAAAATGGCATTCAATCCTCCTTCTTCTCTCCCAAAGTTGCAATGGCACTCTTGCCTCTTTTCTCTCTATTTTTTTCATGTTGTGTTGTGTTACACTTGTGACTAGGGTTAGAAAAAACTATATGTAAACACCCTAATCCTGCAACAAAACCTGGATCGTAGGATACGATCCAACGGTGATTAAATCACCTTGAAATTAGCCTCAGCCCGATGATACAGAGTTCGGCCAGAACTCTGTGTTTTGGTTCCAGAACAGTTCTGGAACTAAGGGGGCAGAGTTCGGCCCGAACTCTGCCTCCCCTGTTCCAGAATGGTCTCTGGTAGCTCCCGAGTTTCTTCTTCGTCTCCGAATGGCTTCGTCACCTCCCTGAGCTTCTCTGACACACAGACGATACTCGTCGTACTTCGGGATCTTCTCCATATAGGTTGGGTACCCCTCCCACTCCAAAAAAAAGAGGAAGGAACTGAAAAGTGTTGGAAATATAAGCTAGAGAGTTACAAGTTTTAATTAAAGAGAAGAAACACCCTATGTTATATGTCATGTTCATATGCATGACAAGTTTCATTTCGGTTTCTCATTTTCTATTTAACTTATACCTTTAATAAACATGTAACTTATGCAAATACATATGCTATATAAAAGCATCATCTTGTATCCATTTTTATCAAGCAAAATCAATAAACATTATTCCACTTCAATATTTTGAGTATCCTCTTCTAGTGTTTTAGAAATAAGAGAACACATTCCTCTTGTGCTTTCACATCTCCTGAAGAAGTTTATCTCCATCAAAGTGGTATCAAAGCCAGAGAGGTGTCATGGCTTCCAACAACAACAACAACATGTTGCAGCCCAATGTCACTCCCCGTTCCCAGAATGCATATTTTTTTATATACATACAACTCATATATATTTATTTAATATTTATCATGTATCATCCTGTATTTAAATTCCTTTAATTTCATGGTAATTAATTATCTGTATTTTATTTCCTGCAATTTTATTTCTGCATTTTATTTTCTGCTTTTAACCTCTCTGCTTTGCTTTCGGGTTGGCCTTGGATGGATCCGATTGAAGCCGACGCAATAAAACCCCACCTACCACCACCCTTTCTATTTAAGGCCCCATCCCCTTCTCTCTCCTCATAACTCTCCTTCTCCATTACTTCTTCTTCCTCCTCACCACTCTCTTCCACCAACCAACAGCAGGCAAGTACATCTTGCTTCTTGCTTCCACTTGAGAACCATTTTTATGGTTCATTTTTCTTTCTCTCGTGATTCTAAGAGAGTTTAGTACTTAGCATTTTTGATTTCTTTGGCTTGTTTCTTCTCGGTTGTCCATGGGTTTTGATCTCCCAACCTGGCGTGTTTTCGGAGTAGATGGTTCTTATGGCAGAGCTTCTCATTCTTCATCATTCTGAACCATGGGAACTTCATTTCTGGCTTGGAACGGAGGTTCAGTCACGCACACGTCTTTACGTGTTAGCGTGAATTTTTAGTCACGCTCACGTTCTTACGTGCGTGCGTGAATTTTTAGTCACGCTCACGTTCTTACGTGCGTGCATGAATTTTTAGTCACGCTCACGTTCTTACGTGCCAGCGTAAATTTTGAGTCACGCTCACATTTTTGTGTACGTGCGTGAATTTCTTATCACGCTCACGCTGTGCGTGCGTGAATTTCTTATCACGCTCACGCTGTGCGTGCGTGAATTTCTTATCATGCTCACGCTGTGCGTGCGTGAGTTGCTTTTCACGCTCACACTGTGCGTGCGTGAATTTTCTATCACGCTTTTCACGCTCATCTGTGCGTGCGTGAATTACCCTTCACGCTCACGCTGTGCGTGCCAACGTGAACCACTTTTCACGCTCACGCTGTTTATACGCTCACTCCTGCTAGACTTAGCATAGACTTGTTGGCGTGACTTGTTGGCCTTAGCATAGACTTGTTAGCGTGACTTCCTGACCTGGGTGTTTCTATTTGTTCTATAATTTATTCATTTAATGGTGGCATGATAGTCTCCTATTATATCCTTACGCCTTTTTATGAACTCGATAATCTTAGCATGTTAATATTTTTGATACATATGGTTGTGTAGAACGTGCCTTGTGTCTTGATTGGTTTATGGATACCCAGTAAGACTGGAACTTAACCATGAGAGTTATAGACTCGACCCCATTTAATACCAATTGACTTTCATGCCTTGTCACCATTGATAATAATGGTTATCTTGACTAAAATTGATCATGCGTTCCTAGTTAGAACTAAGAGACTGGCTAGTCGTCTTATTGAATTGAATGAATGAGACACGTTCATGTAATGAACTATTGTAATCGACTGGCTGATCCCGAATATTGACGTACATGCACATGCAGGCTTCAATTTATTTATTTATTTATTTATTTATTTTACAAAAGCAGCATGTGTACTTTATGGTCAAGGCATGATTACTCCGTGGTTAGATTTGATTGTTGCATTACGCTATGTAAGACCTACAACCTAGCCGCACGGGTATCGTTGTAGAGTTGCGCATATCGTACCCCGTACGAAAGTACTCATTTGAATGACTATGATCCACGACATGGGATTTCACTCAACGTATGGACTATTAAGTTAAATAAAATAATAATTGCATGGAGAGAATGGATCCCCGAGTTCTTACATGGCAGCCCTCTTGGGACTAGTAGTGCCCGACAGGCCGGCTGGTTCCCACAGATACTGTAAACCTGCCACACGGGCAGGGAGCGGTATCTGCTTATATTATTATTGTATATTGTATATTGATGACGGGCGTCCCGCTGGGACTCGTCTAATTCATGATTGGCGCAATTGATTGACTGGATAGACTAGCCTTGCTCGCACATAGTAAGAACTGAGGAATCCCTATTTGCATAATTCCAGGATAACTTGGGACTCACAATAGCAAGCCGTAGGAGTTGATTGGCCGTTCAAGATGATTTGTTTGTGTACTGTACCTACTCTGTTGCCTAACTGAGATGATCAGAATGTCATGACATGACGGGCCAACTTCTGTCCTTGTTTGGTTGGAAGGTTGGTTCGAAGTGTCGTGATGTTATGTGAATCCTAGTGGAAAGCAGAGATCTATTATTATATTCTCTTACTTACTGGTTTAATCCTTCATATCGTGCTTCCTTGTGGTACTTGCTATTAGAGGTCTAACCTCTCTGGTTTTGTATGGCCAGATTTAGAGCCGGTTCCCGAGGACTCAGCTTACTTCCACCTCCAAGATGGTCAATACTAGGGGAATGATCGCAGGAGGACTCGAGTGGGTTCCTTACTTCACCGCTCGTTTTGTTATTTACTTTATACCTAGCCGTTTGGCACCGACATGTTAGTCGAATTGTCTTGCACTTACTCTTACATAATTGTAATTAAGTCAGACTGCAGCTGATAATAATTGTGTATATGTTACTATACCATCTGGCTATGTTTTGTAAAGCCAGATCTCAAGAACATTTTGACTAAGCGTTTGGGACGCCTTACTGCTTTATCCTACATGTTCTCTATTTTTGCTTCTTGTTTGAATGATTGAGACAATAGATGTGAAGTGACCATAGTAAGACTTTCATGTAGTATGCACCCCCTCGTCTGGTTAGACAGCATTGATCGTATTATACGGTATTCATCTACCCGTAATACGTAGCTGGCTGAGTCATTCCTCCGCTCTCCAGTATTCTGGTTCTGGGGCGTGACAAGGTTTTAGTGGTGGCCCATGCAGGTCTGATTTCAGACTTGTGGGGTGTTTTGATTTATAGGATGTCTCAATCACACGTGTTTCCCCCTTGATCTCATGATTCGTTATTCTCAACCTTTGCTTGACATTCCGGTATCCTTTGACTTCATTGATCCTTCATGTCTGGTTGTTTGATTGTTCTCTTGTTCATTTTCTTAGTGGCACTTCGTCCGCATCGGTCAGAGCTGGACAACAGCATGGGCAATATGGGCAACATGACCAGGTTGGTCAGCAACAAGGGCCAGTCTCAACTCAAGAGGTTATTCAAAAAGAAGTGATAGTGGAACCAGCAGCTGAACCGCAGTATCCGGATGTTCTACCACCACCAACAGTTCTACCTACCCAAGTGGACATACCAGCCCTTCTGGAGATCATGAGAGGAATGATGGCTACTCAGCAACATCAGATGTTGGCCCAGCAGCGCATGCACACTCAGCTACAAGAGCAGAATGTGTTGCTCAACCAAGGATTGCAGACGGCTTTGGAAAGAGAAGTGAGGACTGATTCAGGAGCATCAGCCAGGTTTTGCAAGTACAACCCCCGCCGTTTCGAGGGTACGGAGGATGCCATCTCAGCAGATGCATGGCTTAAGGATATTAAGGCTATTCTGACAGCAGCTAAGGTACCGGCAGAAGAACGTGTGGATCTAGTGAAGTTGTTACTTCAGGATCTCGCACGTGATTGGTGGGAATCAGAGGAAGTGGGCATCAGACGTCCTGTGGCTTGGGACGATTTCACTACAAGATTCAAGACCAAGTACCATGGAGTTGTGGCACGGTTTGAGCTACAACAGAAGTTTATCAACCTCAGGCAGGCCGGCAAGACTGTAGATGCTTATGCAGCGGAGTTCTGCAGATTAAGTAGATTCGCCCCAGAGATGGTAGCAACAGAGAGCCAGAGGGCCATGAGGTTTCAGCAAGGGTTTCATCTTGAACTCTTGCAATTGATAGAGGGGTACAATTACCAAACTTTTGACGAAGTATTGACGGCAACTCGAAGGCATGAGATCACTATTCAGAGGCTTGCGGCGAGGACTGGGGGTCAGAAGAGATCCCACGGTCAGATTGAAGGAGGAGGGGGAGCAGCGCCCCGAACAACAGCACCATCCACTGACATTCGTATCCACGATGTGGCGATACGAGGACCAGCACCACCACCCAGGCAGCAGCAACAGCAACAGAGAAAGAACCAGCAACCCCCGGCGGGCTGCACTTATTGTGGGAAGATGGGGCACACTAGAGATGTGTGTCGGACATTGAATGGACTGTGTCTGATATGTGGAAATCCAGACCATCGGGTTACCACATGTCCCATGAATTCGAGGTCAGGAGGACCAGGGTAACAGTTTACTGCTCTGCCAGCACCAGGGGCAGGCCAGTACCGAGGACCAGCGGTGGCAGTAAGGCCATTGGCACAGCGTCCGTTAATGCCGCAGGCTCAGATATTTCGGCAGCAGGGGCCGCCGATGCAGCAACACCAGCATAGACCACCCCAGCATCATCAAGGAAGGGGCCAGCAACAGCATCAGGCTAGGCCGCAGCATGGAAACCAGCAAGGAGGTCGAGGGCAAGCATTCACTCTGTCCTTGGAGGAGGCATTGGCATCGGGAGATGTTGTGGCAGGTAACATTCTCGTCGCCTCATATTCCGCAGTAGCATTGTTTGATTCGGGAGCATCCCATTCATTTATATCTGTACAATTTGCGACACGACTAGGAATGGAGTTCGAGGCATTGCCAGGAAGGTTGAATATACTCACTGGTAATGGGCTCGTAGGAGTTAGTAGAGTTATTTTAGCATGTAGCGTTGTAGTTTGCAGGCATTCCTTACCTGCCCGGTTGATAGAATTTTCTGTTGGAAATTTCGACGTTATCTTAGGCATGGACTGGCTGAAAGACAGTCATGCGACAATAGATTGTCGTAGAGGGAGTGTATCTTTTGATATTCCATGCATGAAGCAGTTCACCTTAGTCAGATCAGAGGCAACTCAACAAGAGCAGGGAGTAATAACGGCAATGGAAGAAGTTCAGGTTCCGAAGGTAGTTGAAGAGTTTCTAGACGTATTTCCTGAAGAACTTTCAGGTCTACCACCGGTTAGGGATATTGAGTTCAGTATAGAATTGGTACCTGGAACTAAACCGATATCAGATCGAGTTTACAGAATGGCGGATTCAGAGCAGGCCAAGGTATATCAGCATATAGAGGAACTGAAGGAGAAGAAGTTCATCCAAGCTAGCGTGTCATCATGGGCAGCACCAGTGGTACTTGTGGGAAAGAAGGATGGGTCATCCAGATTGTGCATTGACTACAGGAAGCTTAACACGGCAACAGTGAAGAACAAGTACCCATTACCCAGGATCGACGACTTATTTGATCAGTTGAGCAAAGCTAGAGTTTTCTCCAAGATAGATCTTCGTTCAGGGTACCATCAGGTGAGGGTTCGGAAAGAAGATATTCCCAAGACAGCATTCAGGTCGAAGTATGGGCATTATGAATTCTTAGTAATGCCGTTTGGTTTGACCAATGCTCCAGCAATATTCATGGATTTGATGAATCGCGTCTTTATGCCATACTTAGACCAGTTTGTCGTTGTGTTTCTTGACGACATTCTCGTATACTCTGCTAGTGAAGAGGAGCATGAAGACCACCTCAGGAAAGTGTTACAGGTTCTGAGAGAGAACCAGTTGTATGCCAAGCTCAGCAAGTGTGAGTTTTGGTCGGATCACATTTCATTTTTGGGTCACATCATATCAGGAGCTGGAGTAGCAGTAGATCCCAAGAAGATAGAAGCAGTAGAAAGTTGGCCAGTATCCAAGACCGTAGCAGATGTGCAGAGTTTCTTGGGATTGGCAGGATATTACAGAAGGTTTGTGTCAGACTTTGCAAGGCTTTCAGCACCCATGACCCGCTTGACCCGGAAGGATGTACCATTCGTTTGGTCGGCAGAATGTCAGGCATCATTCGAGACTTTGAAGCAGAAGTTGATATCAGCACCTATTCTTACATTGCCAGTTGGACCCGGAGGTTTTACAGTATATTGTGATGCGTCAGGTAAAGGACTTGGATGTGTCCTTATGCAACATGGGAAGGTGATAGCATATGCATCTAGGCAGCTTCGGGACCACGAGAAGAATTACCCAACTAATGATTTGGAGTTAGCGGCAGTAGTGTTTGCTCTGAAGCTATGGAGGCATTACTTATATGGTGACCGAGTGGATATGTACACAGACCATAAAAGTTTGAAGTACATCTTTACTCAGAAGGAACTAAACATGAGGCAGAGAAGATGGTTGGAGTTGATTAAGGATTATGACGTGGAGCTTCAATATCACCCAGGCAAGGCTAATGTAGTAGCAGACGCTCTCAGCAGGAGGGGTGGCCCATTTATGTTGACAACACAGAGGCATATCTTAGAAGACCTTCAGGAGATGGGCATCGAAGTTATACTTCCTAGTGATGTAGGAGTTCTAACAAGTCTGCAAGTTCAATCCGACTTGGTAGACAGAATCAAGGCAGCTCAGGCACAAGACCCAAAGATTCAGAAGCTCAGGGCAGAATGTGAGTCAGGACTCAGGAAGGAGATGAGAATTCATGAAGATGGTACACTTAGGTTTGGATCACGTCTATGTGTGCCTAGTGGAGATATCAGACAGGAAGTTATGGCAGAAGCTCACAGTTCTTAGTATTCTATTCATCCTGGAGGGACCAAGATGTACCAAGATATCAAGCAGCATTTCTGGTAGAACGGGATGAAGAGGAAGATAGCTAGATTTGTTTTCCGTTGCTTGGTATGTCAGCAAGTGAAGGCAGAACAACAGAGGCCAGCGGGGTTATTGCAACCGCTTCCTATTCCGGAATGGAAATGGGAGCATATTACAATGGACTTTGTGACCGGTTTATCGAGATCACCAAGTGGTAAGGACGCTATTTGGGTAATAGTGGACCGACTTACGAAGGTAGCACATTTTTTTCCTTTCAGAGTAGGGCAATCTACAGAAAAGTTGGCAGAGTTGTATATGCAACAGATAGTCAGCCAGCATGGAGTCCCTGTCAGTATTGTGTCGGATCGAGATACCCGTTTTACATCACATTTCTGGAAGAGCTTACATCATAGTCTGGGTACCAAGTTAAGATTTAGCACGGCTTACATCCGCAGACGGACGGGCAATCAGAAAGAACGATTCAGACTTTAGAAGACATGTTACGAGCTTGCACTCTAGATTTTGGAGGGTCTTGGGAGAGTCACCTGCACTTAGTCGAGTTCTCATACAACAATAGTTATCAAGCCAGTATCCAGATGGCACCATTCGAAGCACTATATGGTAAGAAGTGCAGGTCACCGCTTGCATGGGATGATATCGGGGAGAGGAAGATGTTAGGCCCAGAAATGATTGTTCAGACGGTTGAAGTGGTTAAGGGAATTAGAGAGCGACTTCGAGTTGCGCAGGACCGGCATCGTCACTGGACGGACCAGCATCGTAGGCCGTTAGAGTTCTCTGTTGGGGACCACGTATTCTTGCGGATCTCACCTACTCGTGGGGTCATTAGATTTGGCGTTCGCAGGAAATTGAGTCCGCGGTACGTGGGCCCATTTGTTATCCTTGATCGGATAGGCGATGTTGCTTATCGTTTATCCCTCCCACCTTCATTACGAGAGGTACATGACGTGTTTCATGTATCTCAATTACGTAGGTATGTATCGGACCCAAGCCATATCCTCGATCATTCTGAGCTGGTTGTTGGTACCAACCTGTCTTACGAGGAACAGCCTGTGTCCATTTTGGACCGAAGAGAGAAGATACTTAAGAACCGAACGATTAGTCTTGTCCGTGTTGCTTGGGGTCATCACTCCTTGGGAGAGTCAACGTGGGAACGTGAGGATGATATCCGATCACGGTATCCACACCTGTTTGACTCACAAGGTATATCTCTTTCTGTATACCTTAATTGTCCTGATTCATCATGCTTATCACCTTATGGGTAGAGCTACTTGATATCGTAGAATGATGAATTTACATATATAGTACTTACTTTTGATATGGTAAAAAATGATTGCTTGCTCACTAGAATTGCTTGTATTAGTTTAGCTCCGATATTTCTACCTGCTTGGATTTGAAATTTCGAGGACAGAATTTTTCTAACGTGGGTAGAGATGTCACTCCTCGTTCCCAGAATGCGTATTTTTTTATATACATGCAACTCATATATATTTATTTAATATTTATCATGTATCATCCTGTATTTAAATTCCTTTAATTTCATGGTAATTAATTATCTGCATTTTATTTCCTGCAATTTTATTTCTGCATTTCATTTTCTGCTTTTAACCTCTCTGCTTTGCTTTCGGGTTGGCCTTGGATGGATCCGATTGAACCCGACCCAATAAAACCCCACCTACCACCACCCTTTCTATTTAAGGCTCCATCCCCTTCTCTCTCCTCATAACTCTCCTTCTCCATTACTTCTTCTTCTTCTTCACCACTCTCTTCCACCAACCAACAGCAGGCAAGTACATCTTGCTTCTTGCTTCCACTTGAGAACCATTTTTATGGTTCATTTTTCTTCCTCTCGTGATTCTAAGAGAGTTTAGTACTTAGCATTTTTGATTTCTTTGGCTTGTTTTTTCTCGGTTGTCCATGGGTTTTGATCTTCCAACCTGGCGTGTTTTCGGAGTAGATGGTTCTTATGGCAGAGCTTCTCATTCTTCATCATTCTGAACCATGGGAACTTTATTTCTGGCTTGGAACGGAGGTTCAGTCACGCACACGTCTTTACGTGTTAGCGTGAATTTTTAGTCACGCTCACGTTCTTACGTGCGTGCATGAATTTTTAGTCACGCTCACGTTCTTACGTGCGTGCGTGAATTTTTAGTCACGCTCACGTTCTTACGTGCCAGCGTGAATTTTGAGTCACGCTCACATCTTTGTGTGCGTGCGTGAATTTCTTATCACGCTCACGCTGTGCGTGCGTAAATTTCTTATCACGCTCACGCTGTGCGTACGTGAGTTGCTTTTCACGCTCACACTGTGCGTGCATGAATTTTCTATCACGCTTTTCACGCTCATCTGTGCGTGCGTGAATTACCCTTCACGCTCACGCTATGCGTGCCAACGTGAACCACTTTTCACGCTCACGCTGTTTATACGCTCATTCCTGCTAGACTTAGCATAGACTTGTTGGCGTGACTTGTTGGCCTTAGCATAGACTTGTTGGCGTGACTTCCTGACCTGGGTGTTTCTATTTGTTCTATAATTTATTCATTTAATGGGCATGATTGTCTCCTATTATATCCTTACGCCTTTTTATGAACTCGATAATCTTAGCATGTTAATATTTTTGATACATATGGTTGTGTAGAACGTGCCTTGTGTCTTGATTGGTTTATGGATACCCAGTAAGACTGGAACTTAACCCTGAGAGTTATAGACTCGACCCCATTTAATACCAATTGACTTTCATGCCTTGTCACCATTGATAATAATGGTTATCTTGACTAAAATTGATCATGCGTTCCTAGTTGGAACTAAGAGACTGGCTAGTCGTCGTATTGAATTGAATGAATGAGACACGTTCATGTAATGAACTATTGTAATCGACTGGCTGATCCCGAATATTGACGTACAGGCACATGCAGGCTTCAATTTATTTATTTATTTATTTATTTATTTATTTATTTTACAAAAGCAGCATGTGTACTTTATGGTCAAGGCATGATTACTCCGTGGTTAGATTTGATTGTTGTATTACGCTATGTAAGACCTACAACCTAGCCGTACGGGTATCGTTGTAGAGTTGCGCATATCGTACCCCTACGAAAGTACTCATTTGAATGACCATGATCTACGGCATGGGATTTCACTCAACGTAGGGACTATTAAGTTAAATAAAATAATGATTGCATGGAGAGAATGGATCCCCGAGTTCTTACATGGCAGCCCTCTTGGGACTAGTAGTGCCCGACAGGCCGGCTGGTTCCCACAGATACTGTAAACCTGCCACACGGGCAGGGAGCGGTATCTGCTTATATTATTATTGTATATTGTATATTGATGACGGGCGTCCCGCTGGGACTCGTCTAATTCATGATTGGCGCAATTGATTGACTGGATAGACTAGCCTTGCTCGCACATAGTAAGAACTGAGGAATCCCTATTTGCATAATTCCAGGATAACTTGGGACTCACAATAGCAAGCCGTAGGAGTTGATTGGCCGTTCAAGATGATTTGTTTGTGTACTGTACCTACTCTGTTGCCTAACTGAGATGATCAGAATGTCAGGACATGACGGGCCAACTTCTGTCCTTGTTTGGTTGGGAGGTTGGTTCGAAGTGTCGTGATGTTATGTGAATCCTAGTGGAAAGCAGAGATCTATTATTATATTCTCTTACTTACTGGTTTAATCCTTCATATCGTGCTTCCTTGTGGTACTTGCTATTAGAGGTCTAACCTCTCTGGTTTTGCATGGCCAGATTTAGAGTCGGTTCCCGAGGACTCAGCTTACTTCCACCTCCAAGGTGGTCAATACTAGGAGAATGATCGCAGGAGGACTCGAGTGGGTTCCTTACTTCACCGCTCGTTTTGTTATTTACTTTATACCTAGCCGTTTGGCACCGACATGTTAGTCGGATTGTCTTGCACTTACTCTTACATAATTGTAACTAAGTCAGACTGCAGCTGATAACAATTGTGTATATGTTACTATACCATCTGGCTATGTTTTGTAAAGCCAGATCTCAAGAACATTTTGACTAAGCGTTTGGGACGCCTTACTGCTTTATCCTACATGTTCTCTATTTTTGCTTCTTGTTTGAATGATTGAGACAATAGATGTGAAGTGACCATAGTAAGACTTTCATGTAGTATGCACCCCCTCGTCTGGTTAGACAGCATTGATCGTATTATACGGTATTCATCTACCCGTAATACGTAGCTGGCTGAGTCATTTCCCCGCTCTCCAGTATTCTGGTTCTGGGGCGTGACACCCAACTACCTCGCTTCACCGACAAGAATTACAATCAATGGAGTATTCAAATGAAGGCCCTCTACCAATCTCAAGGTATTTGGGATATCGTAGAGAGCGGAGTTGCGGAACCTGCTGATGTGGCTAGTCTCAATGCACAACAACTTCAAGAATTGAAGGAAGCTCACAAGAAGGACAAGAAAGCATTATTTTTCATCTATCAAGCGGTGGATGAGGTTATCTTTGAAAGGATATCGACGGTGACTTCGACAAAGGAAGCATGGGACACACTTCATTCTTCATACAAGGGAGATGACAAGGTAAAAATGGTAAGACTACAAACTCTTCGTAGCGAATTTGATACACTAAAGATGAAAGATGTAGAATCCATTGAAGATTATTCCAATCGGGTTATTTCAATTGTTAATCAATTGAAAGTGAATGGTGAGAAAGTTGAAGATTAAAGAATTGTTGAGAAGATTCTACGAAGCTTGACTCGAAAATTCGAGTCTACCGTAGTAGCTATTGAAGAATCCAAGGATTTGTCTACACTTTCAGTAGAGAGTTTATTGGGTTCACTTCAGTCCCATGAACTCCGTATGAAACAATATGATTCCACTCCTCTAGAGCAAGCTCTCCAAATACATATGTCTTTTCGAGGCAGTTCGGGAGGAAGAAGGGGTGGTCCAACAGGTCATGGAAGAGGAAGACACAATGGAGGCAGATACATCGAAGCTGAGAAAAAGGAAGATGTTGATTCTTCAAATTGGAGGAGAACAAGAGGAAGAGGAAGAGCTGCAAGTAGAGGCCAAGGTAGAAGTCGTGAAGATTTTTATCAAGTTTAATGTTACAATTGTGGAAAATATGGCCATTATCAAACAAATTGTTGGTCCAAGAAGACCAATAATAAAGAAGGAAGCTCAACTTTCATGCATGAAGAAGAAAAGAAAAGTGAGAACGACACTCTCTTTCTTGCTTGTAATGTTGAAGAAGTTACACATGACGAAGTATGGTACATCGACAGTGGTTGTAGCAACCATATGACTGGAAACAAGAATGTGTTCATGAACCTTGATGAATCAATTACGAGTGAAATTCGAACTGGGGACGACAAGAGACTCTCAGTGAAAGGTAAAGGTGACATTCTTGTCCAATCAAAGAAAGGAGTAAAGCACATCTCTAGCATTTTCTATGTTCCTGGACTCAAGCACAATCTTCTGAGTGTTGGTCAGCTTCTATCGAAGGGATTCCAACTTCATTTTAATGAAGATCTGTGTGAGATAAAAGACAAGAATGGTGCTCTTATCACGAAGGTAAAGATGACACTAAGCAAGATGTTTCCTTTGAAGCTTCATTCTCAAATTGACTCATGCATGCATACTATCCAAGACAACTCGTGGCTATGGCATTTTAGATTTGGACATCTGAGTTTTAAAACTCTTTCACTGATGGCTAGCAAGAATATTGTTGAAGGCATGCCGAAGGTTGATATTTAAGAGAAAGTATGTGACGGATGTGCACTTGGAAAGCATCACAGAAATTATTTTCCAATAGGAAAATCTTGGAGAGCATCACAACCACTTGAGCTTATACATTCAGATCTTTGTGGTCCAATGCAAACTACTTCAATTGGAGGTAATCGTTATTTCCTTACCTTTATTGATGACTATAGTAGAAAGACATGGGTTTTCTTCCTTAAAGAAAAAAATCAGAAGTATATGGATATTTCAAAAACTTTAAGACGTTGGTGGAAAAGGAAAGTGGCTTCCCATTGAAGACTTTGCGTACCGATCGCGGAGGTGAATATGTTGGACATGATTTTCAAACTTATTTGAAGGAAAATGGAATTCACCATCAGCTTACTGCTCGATATACTCCTCAGCAGAATGGAATCGCAGAGAGGAAGAACAGAACAATTGTGGACTTAGCTCGAAGCATGTTGAAGGCAAAAGGTATTCATAATAACTTCTGGGCTGAATCTGTTACATGTGCTATCTATCTTTTGAATCGTGCATCATCTAAAAGTTTGCAAGATAAGACTCCTCAAGAAGCATGGAGTGGTCATAAGCCAAGTGTTGCTCATTTTAGAGTTTTTGGTAGCATTGCTTATTCTCATATTCCAGATGAGAGAAGGAAGAAGTTGGATGACAAATCTGAAAAATGTATTTTCTTGGGATATAGCGAGCACTCCAAGGCGTACAAGCTATTTAATCCAATTACCAAGAAGCTTGTCATAAGTAGGGATGTGAAATTTGATGAAGCAGCAACCTGGAATTGGGCTGAAAATGACACAAAAGGCAAAGTAGTCCATGTGGAAGAAGAAAAAGGAACACAAATTCAGCATGATGATGATGAGGTAAACACTCCACCTCTTTCTCCTCATTCCTCTCCATCTTCATCTTCTCCGTCTTCGAGTTCGCATTCTCCTCCAAAGAAGACAAGGAGCATACAAGAGCTATATGAAGCAACAAAAAATTTGGAAGAAGATTTGGCTAATTTTGTGTAAGCCCCCTGAATTTTTGGGATTTATTTTTGATTTTTTTCTAAATAATTTATTCTCGATAATTAATTTTGATTTAATTAATTTTGATCATTAAATGCTCTTTACCGTGACTTGGAATTCTAGAACATCAGGGATGCCAGTCTCTGGAAACTTCCTTCTTGGAGTTTGTAGTAGACGAGATTATCTTCACATTGATATTTCGTGTCCCACTCGAACTTGTTCTCTTGTACTCTTTTTGCTTCACACAAGTTCGGGTCAATTTAGACCATTTAATTATTAATTGATTTCCCACTCTTTTCCTTGATCCTCATAAGCACGTTACCGTGGCTTTTAATTTAGGAGCACCAGACTAGTCTTTTTCTTGAAACCAACTTCTCATGAATGATCTACTCGAGACGCTCTTCACCCATGACCTTCGTGTCCCACTGAGACACTCTATTTTGTGCTTCATTTTCTTCGCACAACCTTCGGGTCAATTTAGGCCAATTAATTATCTACCGTAAAACCTGATTTAATTTTCAATTTAATTTTGGGACCCGACATCGACCCAACCTAGTCGACCCCAAATATGGACATGGCCCACACGAAGCCTACTACCCGCCTGACACTGGTGTCCCATTTATTTGAGCTCCCACATGCTACTTATTTACCCATGATTATAAATACCTATTTTAATTCAAATATTTCACCCGGTCCGATTTTGACCCGACCCGGCTCGACCGAACCCGAACCCATGCTCCATGTTGCCCTTTTATGACTGCCCAAATACACCACATAATTTTCCTATTTTTCATATTTTGAAAATCTCTCTCTCTCTCTCTCTCTCTCTCTCTCTCTGCTTTATTAATATCTTAAATATCTCATGTACATATATATATATATATATATATATATATATATATATATATATATATATATATATATCTACCTACACACCACCTCTCCTCTCCCCATGTCAGTTCACACCCCCCTTGTACCCGAGCACACCCCCTCTCTCATTCTCTCTCTCTAAATATCCCTCTTTCACTTTATATATTAATACACACACATATATATTATATATATAAAATCTCTCTCTCTCATCCCATTACCACACAAGCAACCCCCCCATGCTGTACGAGCACAGCACAACCCCCCACCATTCTTCTTCTTCACACTCCTTCTCCTTCTCCATTTCATTCTTTTTCACTTCTTCTTCTTCTTCTTGATTCTTCAAGAGAGCACCATCACCACCCTCACCGTCAACACCACCATCACAACCATCCCTCCTCTTCTCCTTCTCCTCCTAGCCGAGCCACGGGTCGCCGCCGTCGCTGGCCGCGCCGCCGCCGCTGGCCGGCCTCTGCCCCGCAAGGCGCGCACGCGCGTGTGCCTGCGCCAACAGCCCGTAGCAGCAGCATGCAGCCACAGCTGCAGCAGTAGCCGCGCGGCAGCAGCAGCCGAGTGTGGCCGCGTGTCGCCGCCGCATGGCCGGCCGCCCCCACGCCGACGAGCCCCCTCCGGCCAGGCGGACCACCGCCGCACCTCCCTGTGGCGGCCAACGTCCTTCGGGACGCGCTGTCTAGGCGATTCGTGCGTTTTGCACGGAATCCCGTCGACGCGCGCGCGGATGAAAATTCAGAAAGTGTGTTTCGCGACGACGACTTCGTGCGCATTTTTCGAGAAATTCGACCTTGGATCGGCGATTTCTTTGCTCCGTCTCAATCTTGGTATATAGCTCTTCACGCCCCTGAAATTTCACCCGTTGGTTTTATCGTTTGATACCTCAAATCTGGCCGCCAAGTTGACGTTTTAATTTGTACTGTTTTTGGACAGTTTTGCGATGCCAACTTCGCGGGTTTGTATCTTTGCCGTAGCAGCTCCGTTTTATGCGCTACCAGTTCCGTTGCATAGCTGGTATAACCCTCTTCCTGCCCCCTTTAGATTTCATTTCAGTTTGAGCTTGTTAGGTCGGTCGAATTCAACGCCAAAGTTGGCCGTTCGAATTCTTAGTGTTGCACTTGTAAAATTCCATTTTTGAACCCGGAACTCCGGATTCAATTTCTGACACCACCAATAGACTCGTGGCGTCGTTCTGGCATGTTTTCATATAAAGTTTGCTTGATTTGGAGAACGTGGGCCCTGGCACGCATTTCGGTGCAAAGCGGGTCCTACTTTCTGAGTCAACGGATTATTTTGAGATCGGCTCATCGGAATCCAATTCTGGATATACCGTTGAGTTCGTATCGTCATTCTGGACTCGTTGACATATAATTTGCTAAGTTTTAGTAGACATTGGTTCTGGCACGCATTTCGGTGCAAGTTGGATACCAATATCCGGGTCAGCGGGTCATTTTGAGTTCGGCTCATCGGAATCCAATTCCGGATATACCGTTGAGTTCGTATCGTCATTCTAGACTCGTTGACATATAATTTGCTGAGTTTTGAGGATATTGGCTTCGACACGCTTTTTCGTTCAAATCGGTTTCCAATGTCCGGGTCAACGAACCAAATTGAGATCGGATCATCGGAATCCAATTCCGGAGATACGTTGAGTTCGTATCGTCATTCTGGATTCGTGGACATATAATTTGTTACGTTTTGTGCACTTTTATTCTGGCACATTTTTCGGTGCAAAGTGGGTCCGACACGGACACCATTTTGGTCCGAAATTACCTTTTTGCCCATGTGTCCAAATTGGACTTATGGACAGGCTATTCTAGCTATTTCGACCATTCTGGACACGTTGGTAATGGTTGTTTCACCATCCGACAACATCTGTAGGTTTTCACCCTATTATTATAATCTTTCTCCTTTTGTGGTATTTTGAGTTCCATCGATTCCGGTGATTTCACAATCACTGAAATTGATGTGTTGACCCTGTAGATGTTTGTAGAGACTAGCTTTGACCCAGTTTGACCATGGTTGACTACTTTGACTGAACATCGAAGTAGAGTCAACATTTGACCTAGGTTAGACTAGTTTTGACCCTGGTTGACCACAGTTGACTATTTTGACCAAAGTCAACCGGAAGTCAACCGTAGCCTAAAATTGACTAGAACTGGACCGAAGTTGACAAGTTGACCCAAAGTCAACTGTTAGTCAACGTTAGTCAAGTTTGACCTAGAGTTGACCTAGGGTTGACCGGAGTTGACCAGTTGACCAAAGTCAACTGTAAGTCAACCATTGACTTAGATTGATCTAGTTTGACTTGCTTTGACTTGTCTTGACCTAGTTTGACTTAGTATGACTTGTTTTTACTTCCAAACCCTTATATTGATATAATATTCCGCCTATAGGTCCTCGAGGCACAGTTCTTGGACTCAGTTGACTTATCCATCACATCACAGGCGAGTACCTTCTCTGATAACTTTTTCCCAATTTATGATAACTGTTATGATTCATGTACTTAGTGTAGATATGCTTATTCCTGACACATGGTTCTCACGGATTGGTATTCCTGGATTTCGACGAAAGATGTTTCTCCTTCTTAGGTTGGGATGTATTGTGCAAGCTCCCTTGTAGCTCTTGCTCAATATATGGTCACTGATTCTAGAGAAGATTTGCTCCCTTCTCATTAGAATCCCGTGCAGTGACGTGTCCTGTTTGGATCCATTCTACCAGTTGGGGTAGGGGGAGTAGTAGCGTATGCCTGTGATCAGATCCATCCCGCATTCCCGAACAGTGCGAGTCATATACCGCACATATGACTTGCCAGGCCAGTTCTTGACAGGTACCCAAGCCGATCACAAGTTGAAACTGCTACTCACACACATTGGATATATGGCTTACCTTGATTTGTGTACATACCATGATTCGGTTCTACTTTCTTGTTCTAGCTCTAGCTCTACAGCTTATGTCACGCCCCAGAACCAGAATACCGGAGAGCGGGGGCAGACATAGCCAGCTACGCAATCCCAAAGTACGTTAATACTCTGAAATCACGTATAAGCTGTCAAGACATGGGGGTTACTCTACAAGCCATCAGTCAATCCTATGGTTTAACAATCCTAGGTATCTCAATCACAGGCAATTATACAAGAGCAAAGAGTACGATCATCATACATACAATAGTAAGACGTCCCGAACCATATATACATGACTGATCATGAAGCCAGTACTACAGAACTGAGGACTAGCTAGAGTATTAGTCGTACATGATAAGGACTAGCTATAGTCTAGAATACACATATCATGTTTATGCCCGTAGGCTACAATATCAAGGAAAATACCAAAACACGAGCTAAACACGTGCTCGGGGCTAAACGTTACAAGAGGAGAATTTACATATCAGTAGGAGAATGAAGAAGAAACCCACTGAGGCACTCTGGTGCTCCGACTGGTTACCGTCGAGTAGAGGGTGCGATAGATCCTTCGGGCTCTTCTATCAGAACCTGGCCATGCAAAACCAGTGGGGTCAGACCCCAAATAGCAAGTACCACAAAGGAGGCCGAACTATGAACTTAAAACCAGCAATCATTAGCAATCAACAAGCAAATAAGTAAAGGAGGATCGGGATTTGTGCAGTACCAATGCACTCGTCCCGATCATAGGAAGACAGTAAGTAAATCATCATTGAGCATAAAGTAAACTGGAGAATATGTTAAATAAATAGAACTGGGAAGGTGATATACGATGGGATGACCATGGGACTATTCAGATAACCAGGTTACAACCCGTAAACCAAACAAGGACCGGGGTTGTAACCCTTCGTCTGAGCCGAACTTGGTTTCTTCCACCATTTATCGGCAAGATAAAATAAGGAATCAGGACATGTAACAATCATGTACAAGATCAAGACAAGACTAAACAGACTGAACTCCATCCAACATTCACTGCCAATCACTGCCTACGGCTTTCTATATTAACTAACTAGGGTTATCACAATCCTAGTTACTAGCAAGATGCAATGAGATTCTTCCAAGTCCGGTTACCTGTTTGTTACTACCTGAATGACCCCAGCAAAGAAAAGGAAAAGATAGCATGATATAGCAGACACACTGTAGTAAGATACATGTGTCCTAAGGTACCACGCTCGACGGCGGGCTGGAAGTGCGCTCATCTCGACGGATAGCAACAAATCCCATGTATATATATATATAAGGCCGGGATCAAAGGGGCAACAAGTAACTGGGAAAGTCTCTCCATGAACTACTTGATCAATCTAGTCATTAATCCTAGCCATATTCAGTATGAATCCCTGACCGTGGGAAACCAGGGATTCATGTCCTAGACATGATGCAAGACAAGACGGGTTCATTTGTACAAACACAATCACCCACGGTGTTCAAGCCATTCATACTGGTCATGTCAGGTTAGCCGTCGCAACAGCATTTCAAGGAGTATCATGTCAGGTTTATCATGTCAAGAGTGCGCCACGGCAGGCCACTATCAAGAATTATCATGTCAAGTCTAATTGTCAGGAGTGCACCACGGCGGGTCACTATCAAGTCATGTCAGGTTTACTTGTGAGGAGTGCACCACTACGGGTCACTATCAAGAATTATCATGTCAAGTTTAATGGTCAAGAGTGCGCCACGACGGGCCACTATCAGGTCTTGTCAGGTCATTAATCAGGAGTGCACCACTACGGGTCACTGTCGTGTTTAGGGTACATGTGCTGGACAGTATAGTGCAAGCATTCAATCAGGAGACTCAAGTTATGCTGAGGTTACAAGGCACAAATCATCAGTAAAGATCAAATAACAATAGAGAAATAATAATAATAACAATAATTAAATAGCTGGACAAGGCACAGGAAGGAGCCCTGCGGCTCAGGGTCACTATCAAGCATTGTTCAATTATTATTCCAAACATAATAAATAAATTCGGGATTATCAAGTTCATAACAAAAGGCGTAAGGATATAAAATGGGCATAAAAATATACAATAAGGAGTTACAAAACATGGACAAATAATGATAAATAATAGTACACAGGGTTATGGAAAAGTCATGCGGCTAAAGCATATGCGGCCAGGAAGAATGGGGCGCATGCGGCTCCAAGAAGTTGGGGTTTCATGCGGCTCAAATGGGAGCAAGGCCATGCGGCCAGAAAAGATGAGCATATGCGGCTGGGGATGCAAGCCTTATGCGGTCAGACTGGTCATGAGCCTATGCGGCCAGGGGATGAAGGGGGTTTATGCGGCTAAGGTAGACGGAGTCCATGCGGCTCGGTTTATGCCGAAGCCTATGCGGCTGGGTCAATACAAGAACTCATACGGCCAGAGGTAATACAAGTTCATGCGGCCAGGGAGACGAGGGCGCATATGCAGCTAAGTGGGGAAAAGTCCATGCGGCTGGGAGAACACTTGCCGCATGAAATGTTCATGCGGTCAAGTCAAGCCCATGCGGCCAGAACTGACGTATGAAGGCTCATGCGGCTCGGAATCACTTGCCGCATGAAGTATTCATGCGGTCAAGTCTAGCACAGTTCTTCTTCTCCAAGCTTCCGAGAAGAAGAACGCCAAGAATCCATGCTTCCAAGCTCCATGAAACCTTCATCCGGAGTCCAAATCCGAACTTCCTTGGGTTAAAACAGGGCAGAATGGAATGCTCTACAATATAGAACCATCAAAACTCGAAAATAACAAGATTAAATAGATCAAAACCCATGAAAACTAAAATTACTTCAAAGCTAGATCTACAACAATCTTCCCGGTAAAACCGAAAACTCCAAGTTCTAAACATGCTTAGAATGTAACAAGGAAGAGAATAGAACAAACGAAATTAAGATCGTCCAACATTCGACAAGGTGTACTTGCCTCTCTCTAATGGCTAGGGTTTGGTAGAAAAAGAAAATGAATGATGGTGAATGAGGAGGGAGAGAGAAAAAGTGGCTTATATAACAAGCCCAAGCAATCTCCACCATTCATTCCTCTCCACTCAATCTAAGCCATACACCTCATCTCATAAAGAACCAACTAACCAAACCAAACCAAGTCAAAGTGGAACCGAACCAAATAAAACCAAATCCAAGTTAAACTAAGTCATGAAATCCTACACTTAGGAAATTTTAAAATATCACGTAAATCGATAAATACGAAATACGGCTCAAATTAAAACACGTATCCGTATAAAATACCGATACAGTGAGACGGGTCTCACAGCTTACCATGCCATGATACATATATGTACACTCCATGATTTCATTGTATATATATGCTCTATTTATAGTCTTATAGCTTTTATTCTATCTTGAGATCTGTTATGAGATATATGTACTCGTTCCATCCTGACCGGATATGTTGACAAAATTTTAGGAGTAGTTGTGCCCTCAGTATTGGACTTCATGATGTTGCTAGCTGAGGTGGATCTCACTATTCTTCTATGTGAGTTGCCTGGTAGTTATCCTTAGTTAGTCTTGTTGTTCCTTCTTTATTTTCCTGTCTTATGATCATTGTAGATTCTAGTTGTTCTAGTGATATTGTTATTATTTCTTGTCTTATCTTCCTTAGTTTTCGTGATGTGACATGAGTACATTTCTAGTTATGGATCATTAGATGTTATAGTTAGTATAGTATACTTGACATCGCTCTACCGCCGATACTGCGGCGTAGGCTGGGCGTGGCCCACGTATTCGTACCCGTATATCCGGGTGCGGGTCATGACATTTTGCCTTATTTGCCGATGCTGATCCAATTACTTTTGAAGATGCTTCAAAAGAAGAGAAGTGAAAGTATGCTATGGATCAAGAAATTGATTCTATTCAAAGAAATAAAACTTGGGAGCTTGTGAGCCTTCCAAGTGGGAAAGAAGCTATTGATGTGAAGTGGGTGTACAAGACCAAGCTGAATGCTAAAGGTGAAGCTGAAAAACACAAGGCTCGTCTAGTTGTGAAAGGTTACAAACAAAAATTTGGTATTGATTACCAAGATGTGTTTGCCCCTGTTGCTCGTCTTGAAACCATACGAATTATTTTAGCTTTATCGGCTCAAAGAGGATGGAAGGTTCATCAAATGGATGTTAAGTCGGCATTCTTGAATGGTTTTCTTGAAGAAGAAGTCTATGTGCACCAGCCACCTGGTTATGTAGTAGAGGGTGAAGAAAAGAAGGTATGTCATTTGAAGAAGGCACTATATGGGCTCAAGCAAGCTCCGAAAGCATGGTATAGTCGCATCGACAGCTATTTTTTGAAGAGTGGTTTCAAAAGATGCCCCTTTGAGCATAAACTTTATATCAAAGAAGGAGATCATGGTGAATTCTTGATAGTTTACTTATATGTGGATGATCTAATTTTTACTAGCAATACTACTAGCATATGTGATGAATTTAAGAAGGCATTGATGCATGAATTCGAGATGACTGATATGGGTTTGCTTCATTTCTTTCTTGGAATTGAAGTCAAGTAAGAAGAAGATGGAATTTTTATTTCACAAAAGAAGTATGCCAATGATTTTTTGAAGAAATTCCAAATGAAGGGCGCCATCCCACTTAGCACTCCAATGGAAGTTGGTTTGAAGTTATGCAAATCTGAAAATGAAGAAGATGCTGATGCAATTCTCTATCGTAGTCTTGTTGGTAGTCTATGTACTTGACTGCAACAAGACCGGATCTTATGTTCGTTGTGAGCATGCTTAGTCGATTCATGGAATCACCAAAAAGGAGCCATTGAGATGCAGGAAAAAAGGGTACTAAGGTATCTTTGTAGAACCATCAATGAAGGCATACATTACAAAAGTGTTGAAGATTCAAGGTTAATTGGCTATTGTGATAGTGACTGGACAGGAAGTGTTGATGATTCTAGAAGTACTTCTGGCTATGTTTTTCATATTGGTTCTGGTGCAGTCTCATGGGCATCCAAGAAACAAAAGGTCGTTGCTCTTTTAACAGCTGAAGCAGAATATATTGCTTTGGCATTAGCATCTTGTCAATCATTATGGATTAGATGGATCTTGGGTGAGCTCAAACATGAACAAGTTGAAGGTACAACACTGTTTTGTGATAATTCTTTAGCCATTTCTCTTACCGAGAATCCTGTTTTTCATGGAAAAAGTAAGCACATCAGGATCAAGTACCATTTCATTCGTGATCTGGTTAAAGATGGTGAGATTCATGTCAGACATTGCAGAACAAAAGATCAAGTTGCTGATATATTTACAAAAGCCTTGAAGTATGATATTTTCCAGAAGATGAAAGAAGAAGTAGGCATGGTGAAGATCTAGCTTAAGGGATGCTGTTGGAAATATAAGCTAGAGAGTTACAAGTTTTAATTAAAGAGAAGAAACACCCTATGTTATATGTCATGTTCATATGCATGACAAGTTTCATTTCGGTTTCCTCATTTTCTATTTAACTTATACCTTTAATAAACATGTAACTTATGCAAATACATATGCTATCATCTTGTATCCATTTTCATCAAGCAAAATCAATAAACATTATTCCACTTCAATATTTTGAGTATCCTCTTCTAGTGTTTTAGAAACAAGAGAACACATTCCTTTGTACTTTCACATCTCCTGAAGAAGTTTATCTCCATCAAAAAGCAAATTGCAACTCCGCCAAAATCGTCTCTCTCGGCCAAAATGTTGTCTAATGAAAAATCAGTTGAGAAAGCAACTCAGGCCGGCCGGCCGGCCGAGGAGCCCATGGGTCGACTAAGAAGAATAGTACCCACTTCCAATCTTACTTATATAAATGCACATCCACATCCTATTCCACTAATCAGATGATCAGATGATATCATGCCTGCCACAAATTAACATTTATATCTAATCATCCAATATCCCATTTGCTTGGTATTTTATATATATATATATATATATATATATATATATATGTATATATATATATATATATGACTAAGCTTTTCTTTTCCCCGTGCAGATCGATATGCGGCTCAGTGGAAAATGCATGTGTCATGGATCGAACTCCTCTCATCATAATTAATATTCATAGTGATGCATTCATGGAGGGGTTATTTTTATTTTTTTGTATTTTGTTTATTTGATATCCACTACTTTCTAGTACGTACGTGTGCAGAAGCAAAACCAACATTCATGAATTAAAAGTGTTAGTATAAAATTTTCTCTATTTCAACTCGCCAGCTTTAAAAGGAGGACCTCAAGGTACATTAAGTATCATCAGCATTCGAAGCGAATGAAGTAGTTTGGACTAGTGGCCGGCTTCTTAATTTCATGACCCAAGAGGCCAACTTGATCTGTGTAAGTAGATATGTACTACTGAACTGCTGCAAGCCAAGCCTGCACAACTTTCGTAGTAGTAGACAGCACACAAAACAAAAGTTGGGCACGGAACTAGCTAGCACTAGAGGAAAAGAATGAACATGCAGGACCACGTACGAGCACCAGCACCGGCCAAGAGGAGAAGATAAGCAACAGCACGAACAAACTACCGCTACCAAACAAGTCGGAATTAACAATAATATTACAAAATCTAAAGTAGTATTGAGTAGTGCGCTCTAATTAGAGGAAGAAGGAGAGAACGTAATTAAGCACAACCAAATAAATATATATATCAGACCTAACCCTAACCACAAATTACTTAAGTTGATCCAAATTCTAATTTTATTTTTATAACTGCAGGCCAACAAACACACTAACTAACTACATGTCATGTACTACGTACGTACAGGAGCTAGCTATATATATATCTATCTATGCTGTTAATTGCTGTACAGCACACTGCACACACACAATGCTCAACTTCAAACACTCACTTCTCTTCTTCTTCTTCTTCTTACTCGTAGGGCGCCATGTGTCAGCTGGCCACACAAAGGGCCTCCGTCCTAGCCGGCACCAGCAATGGGGAGCCTATCCAGCGAACCAAACGCAAGCTGAGCTGGTAGAAAGGCGATTCATGAGCTGGGTGAAGTTCGTCGGTGGGCTTCGGCACTCCAACTTCAAACGAGCAGTAATGAACAAGGCGCTTCCTTCTTACACGCTGACGGTGGATAAAAACCCGGCCGCCGGAGACTTTACAAACATACAGGATGCCATAGACTCGCTTCCCCTCATCAACTTAGTGAGAGTAGTCATAAGGGTCAACGCCGGAACTTACACGTGAGTCATGACATCTGATCTGATCACGAGTAGCTAGCTAGCTAGAAACAGATCTAGTAATTAATCCATGCATGCATGCATGCATGTTAATTTGTTGCAGAGAGAAGGTGAGTATTTCAGCAATGAGAGCTTTCGTAAGCATACAAGGAGCAGGGGCAGAGAAGACGGTGGTTCAATGGGGAGACACTGCTCAGACTCCCGGCCCAACTGGCCTCCCACTTGGCACCTATGGTTCAGCTACTTTTGCTGTCAATTCTCCTTACTTCATAGCAAAGAATATCACCTTCAAGGTACGTACGTAGATCATCCTTAATTTGGAATTAATTCATTGATTTTGTAAATTGTTGATTCGTTTTTTTTATACAGAACACAACTCCTGTTCCGCCACCAGGTGCGGTTGGGAAGCAGGCAGTTGCCCTGAGGATCTCCGGTGACACAGCCGGCTTTGTGGGTTGTCAGTTTCTCGGCGCACAGGACACCCTCTATGATCATATTGGGAGGCATTACTACAAGGATTGCTACATTGAAGGCTCTGTGGACTTCATCTTTGGTAATGCCCTCTCCTTATACGAGGTCAGTTCATTTCCCTTCTAGTCGCTAATTAATTACAATTATGTGTTCAACCATGAATTCATGATATGCATGCATGCCCATCCATTTTAACATCATCATCATATACGTATAGGGGTGTCATGTGCATGCAATCGCAGAGAACGTGGGAGCCCTAACAGCGCAGAACCGGATGAGCCTTTTGGAGGACACAGGGTTCTCTTTTGTAAACTGCAAAGTGACGGGGTCAGGAACGCTGTTCCTTGGGAGGGCATGGGGCTTGTTCTCTCGAGTAGTCTTTGCCTACACCTACATGGATGACATTATAATCCCCAGCGGCTGGAATAACTGGGGGGATCCCAATAGAGAGATGTAAGTCTAATAAGTCTTCTTCTTCTTCTTCTTCTTCTTTGCATGCAACAATTACTTCTTTTTTTTTTTTTTTTTTTTTTTTTTTTTTTTTTTTTTTTTTGAAATCACACGCACACACACAATTGGGGGGCTCGAACCTTGCCGGCCCCTCCAGATGTCCGCTCTAATACCACTAGGCTAGAGAGCTCGGACATGCAACAATTACTTGATATTCCTTTCTTCTTCTTCTTTTTTTTAATATATTTCATGTCCTCTAGAAACATCCACAATTAAAGTGAGCTCACAATTAATAATTATGGTCCCCTGGAGATCCCTTCTCTTTCCGATGATCATAGCCTGACCTCATAAAGTTGATAGAAACACTACTACAAATAGATAGATATATTCTTATAATTGAACTCTTGGTTGGTTCTGCTCTTTTGCAATCTATGGTGTCATTGCAACGTAGTAGGTATAAGCACTCAACATTTAAAATCTTTATGGGAAGTGGAGAGTCGCCAACACGTAGGAGCACTAGCTAGCCTGACCCTTGGAAGTGGAAGTCATTGCCAAGATAAGGCTCTTATCCCCCACATCAATTGCTTGATAATTAATATTTAATTCATCGATATTGTTTTTAAGGACCTAGCTAGCTATATATAGTGTTATTGCCTAATTAACCCACAATGCAGATCATCTAGGACAGAAGAATAAGTTAACACCATATATATAAATATATTATATTCTAAGAAGGACATGCATGTGGTACTAGTTATGCATTGAACTTGCAGTTGGCTTATAATGCATTAAGTAATTAATTTCTTTATTAATTAATCCGGGCTAGCTAGCTAGCTAGGAATTAAACCTGCATGAGAAGTTAAAAGGAAATTTATAAGAAATTGAACATGAATATTATATGTGAATAAGTAGTGCTAGTAAAAAATATATATATATATAATATTTGATGGGTGCATGCAGGACTGTGTTCTATGGGCAGTACAAGTGCATGGGACCAGGATCAAATCACATTGGAAGAGTTTCATGGTCCAGAGAACTCACAGATGAGGAAGCCAAGCCCTTCATCTCCCTCAGCTTCATCGACGGACTCGAATGGATTAAATTCTGACCCTCATCTAGCTAGCTAGCTACATCCATTCTGACATGCACCCAACAAACTATTGATCGATCAGTAGAGAATGCATGCATGTGTAACCAACCTACTGCATGCCTCTAGTAATAAAAATTCAATGCTTACTTCTTCTTCTTCTTCAACTCTTCTTGTTCAGATAGGATAGGGAGAGAATTCCAAGTTTCAAGGGTTTGGATTACAATAGAATATATATAAATTGAGGAGGGAAAAAGAGTCGAGAAAGAGAGGGAAATCTCCTTTCCTTTCGTTTTTTAACTCTTCTCCAGTTTCTTGTGTAGCTAACTTGTTGAAATTCACAATTGCAAAATGCAGTCTTACACTGTCAGAAGATAATATTTTCATAACAAAAGTCTGTAGACACTATGCCAAAAGACATTTATACACTTCAAACTTGTCAACATGCAGTAATTTCATAACTCTGATTCGGTCTTACGTTTTGAACCGAAACCCAACAAAGATTTCGAGTATTTCCAGAACGAACCAGAACTGAAAAGTCTCCAAACCTAACCGAATCTCTTTTTCGGTTTAGCTCAATTCTCGCTCAAAAACCGAAAAATACTCGGCCCTAAAGTACAGTAAATAAGATATTAGAGGAGAACAAGTTGGGCAAACTCTTATCTACAGCTTCACCTGTACAAACAGTATTTTCTGCCTCTAGACATATATCATACAATGTAAGGTAAAGAAAATTATGGTACACATAAACATATCATACAACTGATGTTTAAGAGAATTGTGGCCACCATTCGTATTCCATAAGGTCGCTCACATATCCATGTCTCTAAGCAAATCATCCTCTTCATCTTCGATAAACAACTCATCACCAATAAAACCATCAACGGCCAAGTTACTGCCGAAACAAAAAAAAAATATTTCCATTTTCAGGGAGCTAGCTACAGTTATGAAATGATCCAAGCAAGTAGAAGATTAGTAATAATATTATAGATGATAGAGATCAACCTTAAGCAGCAACACCGAAAGCTAACAATACGCTTAAGCTTCCTATTGTAGAAGAAGAAGTTGAATGACCATCTGCAAGACACAGATTTAATGTTAGAACTGCCTACTCCAGCAACAAATCAGAGCCAGTTAATAGAATTTACATGGCTCCACTTTCGAGACAAGGGTTCCCATCAAAATCTGGGTTGTAGCTGTAAATTTCACATTCTCCAAGTTTTACAATCTGCATCAAGCCAACATACTAATGAGCAACAACATTTGGTTTCTGAAGCCATGACAGTTGTTTGAGATGTTAACCTCATCAATGGCCTTTGACATGCTTTCCAGAAGGGAGCTACCTCCGTTTGCCGTAGCCCATTCCTGGAACTACATGAGTTAGTAGTGCAACACTGTTAACTAAAACTAATTGGCTTAGACTGAAGACACGGAACGAAAAGAAAGAAAAAAAAGTTAAGGTGTCAACCAACATCTTAATTGTCAAAATGGGCGTCCTAGTGGGACGAGGCTCCCAATGCAGGAGCAAGGATCAAGATTACTCAACTTTACCACCCACCAAAATACCGTGTTAGCTTATAACCAAGTCTCTTTCTGCTGCTTAATACCATGTCAATATCCATCATATTCAAAATTAAACGTAAGTTTATTATTCTCTTTTTTCTAGTTGCAACCCATTTGCAAATCAGTAGAGATCATCAAATGAAGATGGATATCCTGCCCTGCTAGGCTGATTATAAGGGCCAGACTCTCCCAGTAGTGCACACACCAACACCCCCCCCCCCCCCCCCCCCCCCCCCAACCATCTCGTACCTTGCAGGCCCACCACCTCCATATTATTCACTCAACATTCAAACTTCAAAAGCTTGTTTATTATGTCAAGTACATGTACTAAGGTAACCAATTGCCACGTTAATTCTTTCGAAGTCCAATTTTGTCCAAAAGCTAGGGATCATCCTTCTACAATACTTGGATTAAGTATCAAACCTCGGCAGTTTGGTACTTCTGCTTATCAAAAAGCAGAACAGCATCATACGAAAGCACCCCCCCCCCCCCCCCCACCCCATAAAAAGGGAAAAAGAAGATAGCCCAAGGACTCAAAAAAAGAAGAAAAACACAAACTGGTGTTACCAAGCAGCTGCTTACTGCTTAAAAAAAGAATGAAAAAAGTACAAAAATAAGCTACGAAGAAAGCAACCGAAATAAGAAATACCAAACCCAGCCTAAAAAGCTGTCATAATGAAAAAAGACGAAATATCATGCACACTTACAAGAAATGTACGAAGTTGCTGCCTAGTCGCTGCCTAGTCACAGCCGAAAAGCAAGGACAATAGTACGAAAACAATCTACTTCTTTAGGACATGTGGCTATAAACATACCTTAGCTGCTTCAAACAAATAGTTATCGAACATCTGCTTGAAGGTGTCCAATTCCTCCTCTTTGAAGAACAGATGAGCCCGTACTGCACTGTTAAGTCGATAATTTGGAGACAAGATGGTGTTACGTAAGACCTGATATTGCCCGCACCAGCATAATTTTATAGAGGAATGGAGAGATTTGAACTCTCAACTCAACGGCTTGCACCGCCTGTCAAAACATTTGACAACACTCCCGAGGCAGGTAAGAAAGGATATATAGTGGGTTGCCAAGCCGCCACAAAAGCTGACATTGACATTACCCAATATCCTTCCCCCATATTGACTATATATATCTTATACATGTATTAAAATATGTACCTGAAATCATAATCTGGATATATATGACCGAGTGTAAGAACCAGATATATCAGTGTTTTCCGGCTGGAATAAAGAAGAGAGGTAAATAAATTCTGTCTAAACAACAAGGAGGTAATATAAACTCTACGCAATTAACATAGTCTACCACCTTGATCTACTTGACAAGTACTCCACAGGAGAAGAAGGTTCACTCTCAGAAGACTTCCCAAGGTAATCAAGTATCTGAAGTAAAAAGTGAAAAATAAATATCAAGCTGATCAGATTGTCGATGACAAAAAATTTGGGATAAAGATTTTGGTGGCGTTGCTGTTGTAGCTGCAATCGTTGCAGTAATACAATTATGCAGATCATAGAAGGCCCAGCTTTAAGAGAAGCCTTTCTAGAAAGTACATTAACGGATGTACAACAAGCTAAATGAATAAATATTTTACGATACTTATTGATTAGGGTGAAGAAAAAATGCATGGACCAATTCCTACTCTCTTTTTTCTGGAGAGCATTACTGTACAACAACCTGTAAACTAAAAATAATTGCTTAGTGTAGGTGCCTAGTTCAAAACAACATGAAAATGCTACAGTAAAATTCTCAAACATTGCAACCTGTACAAAAATATTTATAGTCTACTTTTCACCCTACCAGAGAGGAAAGTTCTTTCATACATTGGATAGAGAGGCACATGGTGCTTTCACTGCCAGTCATCGGAAAACTTCAATGATGTTTAAGGACAGAAAAGTTAGCAAGAACTGCCCGCCTATGTTGCCTGGACTCGGGTATGAGTGTCGGGTACATATCCAAGAGTCGTACCCTTCAAACTCATAATTGAAGGACATACAGACTCGGCTAAAAATGATCCAAATTTTTGGTACGTGTGTCGGGTACATGTACATATCCAAGAGTCGGACCCTTCAAACTCATAACTGAAGGAAACACAGACTCGGCTAGAAAGAATCCATTTTGGGTACGGGTATGGGAATATGACTATTAAAATAAATATATTTGAACATGTTTTCATAAAAAGACAGCATATAATTAAATTTGCATGATTTCATAAAAGACACCGCATGTAATTAAATTTGTATATCTTCATGAAAGATATGTAACTAAATTTGCACGATTTTATAAAAAACACAGTTGTAATTAGGTTTGCACGGTTTCATATATTTAAGTTTATAATTAAATTTGCATGATTTCATAAAAAAGACACATTTTATAATTAAATTTGCAATAATTCATAAAAAGATAACTTGTAATTAAACTACTATTAAACTTTACTGAACTAGTTGACAATGTTGTAGATTTCGCTAGGCGGAATCGGTGCGCCGAGAGCCCGCCTAGCGCCTAGGGCGCCTAGGCGCCGCCTAGGCGGCCAATTTTTTTTTTTTTTAGGTTGAGTTGCCAATTGCCTATATGGATTACAGGATTGTACACGTCTTCTGTTTACCATATTAAAATAAACTATCTACTTCACTACCAGTCTCCCGATTGTCCTGATTGTCACCATGGAGGATCGGATACGGATCTCATACCCATACACATGTCCTATCGGGTCGACACGGGTACTCCTCCTTAAAGTGGAGAGTCAGGGTAACAGAGTTGTCCACTATCTTTGAATTACTTTTAACCTTCCAAAGTTTTCATAGATCCTCCTAACTGCCCCATATTTATATCTCCTATGTCTTTTATCCGCTTCCCTCCCTTTCCCATGAGAAAAAAGTATGAGAGATTCGAAAAATGTATCTTTTGCTCATGTCCTTCCATCTACATATAATTCTTCACAAGGGTACTACAACGAATGAAAAACATATGTTCTACTCTGAAGAACACAAAGGTTGAATCTGCAATGGTGCTCCTATACCCACTGATTGATCTTAGGTTGCATGAGCTTAAAAATTAATTTAAAATGTAGGTCGACCTACCTGCCATCTGGGTACTATGGCTTGACCCTCTCATGCTCGTAGCCACCTTAGCTAGGAATTTTGCACCAACATTGAAGGTTGACGTCTGGTCGACAGTCGGTCATAAAACTTTGCCAAATCTTGTATAGAGCTTTCTTATGCTCCATTCAGTCAACCCTATTCTGATGGAAGAAGTATTGGATGATGATGATGATAATGCTCCTATACCCACCGATGTTATCTAATATTTATGTTTACATACAAAGTATAGTTGTAGATCCTTTCATGCTACATTCAGTTTTATTAAGTGTGCCTCGCTTGCACCTTGCTTTATCCGAAGTGTGACTACTCATCTGAAGCGCTTCCTGGGTGCATGCCTAAGGTGAGAGGACAAGGAGCCTAGGTCTAATGCGCTCATTGAGTTTTTTTGTAAAAAAAATAAAAACAAGACCAAAGGCCCCAAGGTCCAAACTGGACCATTACATAACTTAAAACTTACTAACCCTTGCCCCAATTCAATTCCAAGTTTCCAACCCTACTCTCTCTCTCTCTCTCTCTCTCTCTCAATTCAACTCCAACCATCCTTGTCGTCGTCGACCGCATCCCTCTTCCTCCCCCACCAACCTCACATCTACCACCTCGACCTCTAGTCTCGACTAAATCCTACCGCCTTCCTCTTGTTCTGCACCAACCTCGTCCCAACTCCAATGACAAATTCGACATATCCTCAGCGCAATCATGTGGTCGATATCTCTTCCTCGATGCAGGCACAAAATCCATGGCTTCCCCTCGATCACTCCATCCATCACAACGGTCGATGTCTCCTCTTAGTTGCAGAAACTGAAGACATGTGCAAAAACAACTAATACAACAAAAATATGAATGTTTTTATACTTTGTATGTGATCATTTTCTGAGGTGCACGTCCTGGTTTTTAGCTTGCGTGTAGACTCCAAAGGACCTTTGTGTCTAGGTGACCTTTTTACCTCTATCAACTAAAAAAGTTATGTACATCTAAATAGAAATTATGTATAGCATTTAGATTTCGTATATCTAAATAGAAAATTAGTGTAGCCGAAATTGGGATGCTAAGATGGATGAGTGTCATTATAATAAAGGATATGATAACAAATGAGTGTATATATTGGAAGTTAAAGTTGGGGCCAATTAAGAACGACGTGAGAAAACTGACATAGATGGTTTGTACTTGTGCAACGTAAACCAATAGATGCTCCGGTAAGAAGATATAATATAGTAGTTAATGGAGTCGCTAGGACTAGAGGTAGGCCTAGATAAACATGCTCTAAAGTGTTAAAAAACCATATGAATTTTGTTAACGTTACACATGACATAGCTCTTAACATAGTCGAATGGAAGAAGATGATTCAAAAATCTGACACCATAAATTTGGGATAAAGGCTCTGTTGTGTTTTTGTTGTTGTTGTTGTACTTACATTTTGCAGACTTGTTGTGTCAGACACCCCATGTTTGTCTTGGAAGCTAGTGTGAGCACACCTAAAGACCAATTTAATAAGATCCACCACGTGCCCACTCCAGCTCTACCAAAATGTATCTTTGTTTACTTTTGAAATACATTTTGCAAGATGTTGATATTGTTTATTTAGAACCAGGATTAGTACAACCTGGTTAGGCACCTTTAATTTGTTTACTGGAAACCTTTACTAAATCAGTTCTAGACCTCTTATGGCCAATCCCAAATGTTACTAAGTGTGACCATCCAGCAGAGTCAAACAAGGCACACGACAAAGCCTACATGAAAAAATATTGTAATCAATACTCGAACTGGAGAATGGCCACTTAAAAGACACAGGCCGAGGCATCTGTGCTGGACCGACCACACTAACCAATCAGGCTGATCACAACAGGAAAGAGAACTTAAGTTGGCCAGGTTGATCAAGCCAACTACCATAACTGTCAGCCAAGCCACGAACCTTCGAGTACAAGGGCTGATTGATCGTTATAATATAATTTTGAGGTATGATGAAGATAATATATTTCCCCTCAGCTTGTCAATAGCTTTGCTTCCGACGTCCAAAAAAGGTATTAAAAAAAAGATCAAGACTTCAACATCTATGCATTTCGGTCTTCAATTTCGAAAAGGAAAATATTATGAGGACTTGAAGAGCATGTCTTCTAATCATCTGCATGCTAGCACTGGTTCTCAAGCCCTTGTATATTAAGAACATGACAAATCTTTATTCCATGGAATGAGCAAGTGGACATAATATATCCATTACTTCCTAAACCTTGCAACAATCGGAACATGCTATATTATACGTGAATGCATGTTTCATGTTTGAACTTTTCAGAGCTCGCAAAAAAAAAAAAATCAAGAATTGCTACCAAAGAATATCAGATACCTCATGCTCTAAGCTAATAGACAACTTCCGATCAGACCCCGTATGCTTGCCTACATGTCACGAGTATATGATCCATTACAATTAACCATATCAGAATATATCCAACAAAGTTTAATACTTGTAATTTTATACTTACATGAAAAAGCTTCAAGGTTTCCTTTTATAGTACTTTCTCCAAGATTCAAATGGCTGAGGAAAAGATTTATGCTGAAAAGAGCAGATATGATTTATGTACCACAAAAATTTTCTCACAAAAAAAATGACCCAAAACAGGAAGTAGCTGGACCAAATTACATGCATTACTAAACAAACATTTAACAAGGGAAATACCTGTCTAGAGAAGTGTATTCCAAAAACTTCATGTTTGACGAACCTTAAACGGTGATAGAATCTACTTTTGAGCCTGTGCCACTTAGATTTAGCATTCCCACCTGCTTACTGCATATAGAAAAACACAAAGGAAAAAGGGAACATGGTTCAGTACATGTAAAAAAGAAAATGATGTTTACATGCAAAACATGTTAAAAGGCAAATACTTTTGTTGAATTATCGGCTTTATTCCGACATCATAACTCAAACAAGTAGAACAATTTGCTTCGATAAACCTACTAAACTATGACGCCGAACATAATGATCCTCCAAATTGAATACTATTTACAACCGTTAAGACAAACTACAGAGCATTAAACGTTACCAGCAAACCTAGGCAGTCACTTGATACCTTATCAAAAATGACGCTTTTGCCACCAGAGAGGCCACGCGGCTAAAGAATGCTAAATTTTAGAGAAAATATGAAACACCATATAGGATAAAAACAATCATCTTCCCTCTAAAGTAGATTACTCGATGGCCAATAAACGAGAATAGAGAGGGGCTGGATTCCAAAGTAATATCCAAACATGACATGCATTCATAGGTTATATACATGATTCCCAAGTTAAATTTTCTTATGAAATAGCACAAAGTAATGTCGCACTATATCCAGGAGAGGCTGAAAATAGATTGAACAGACTACACTATGTACGAAAGACGAATACCAAAAAATATATATATATTCATAAATTTGATGTCGTCTACACGAATCCACCATGTCCATCTAGCTTATACAATATGTCATTTTTGTGCTTACATTAGCAGGGCTCATATCTATGGACATCTTCAATCCATGTTTGTTTTGGCCTACGCCTTCCTAATGGGTCATCTTTTAAGTCACATTAGCAAGCCTCCTTCCTATTTAAGAGCTACACTCCGTGTTTGTTTTGGGCTACCCCTTCCCTAGGGGCACTGTACGACTAAAATCTTGTCACTCGTCCTAACGGCCTTTCCCAATGCTCGTGCCGAAACAATCCCTGACAAGTCAACGCTCATATATCTCAACCTTCTTGTATGATCAGCTATCCGATACACATTCCTTTCTAAAACTGACACAGATAATTCATATCATAAGCCTTTAAAAAAATCTATAATAATAATAATAATAATAATAATAATAATAATAATAATGTTTAGAAGACGATAGCTCAAGATTAGGACCCTGCATTACTAGGTGGTGACCTAGAACGTAGACAATATTGTCTAATAATATATTAGAAATGATGTAAAAAGAATATAAGTGGGGGTAATTGAACAAAATCACATCATCATGGCATGGCATGGCATGGGTCTGTCTATGTAAATAAGACTAAGGGTCTGCTTGGTAAAGGTGTTTTCACCGGTTTTGGGGTATTTTTGAACCGACCGTTTATGAAAAACCTCTGCTCGTTAATTCTTTTTGGGCACCGGTTTTAGTCGGCTCAAAAAAATCGGCTAATTATAAGGGCACAGGTTTTTTTGATCGGAGCTAGCCAGGATTAGGGCTAGCCAGGGTTTGAGGAAATTTTACTCGGGCTGTCCAAATTTTTCATTCAGGGGCTGTCCAAACCCCACAGCCCCCCCAAACCCGAAAAATCACTCTCATTTCAAATTTTCACTCTCTCTCTTCACAAACCCTAGCTTTCTTCTTCTTCTTCTATCCATCTTCTTCTTCTCCACCATTTCCATTCTCACATCTTCATCAAAACACTAGTTTTTTTCTCATCATCATCATCTTCTTCTTCTCCACCATTTCCATCATCACCATCTCCATCAAAACCCTAGTTTTCTTCTCTTTCCCAATTTCGATGGCACCCAAAAAATTAAATAAACCCTAAAATGTATGAAAATAAAGGTTAAATACTTCTTTCCTCACAAAGAATGCATGGAAATAAATTCTAAAATGCATATTTCACTCTATTATCAAGATTGAAATAAACCCTAACATGTTTTTTTTTCATTCGGAAATGTCGACTTTAGGACTGCCAGAAATTGTGGCAGTCCTGAAAGGAACTTGTTGTACAGCAAGTATCTTTCAGGACTGCCTCAATTTCTGGCAGTCCTCAATATGTCTAGGACTGCCAGAAATTGTGGCAGTCATGTTGTAGAGCATGTCCCTTTCAGGACTGCCACAATTCCTGGCAGTCCTCATTACTTCTAGGACTGCCAGAAATTGTGGCAGTCCTCATTACTTTCAGGACTGCCACAATTCCTGGTAGTCCTCATTATCTTTTATACCTACCACTTGGATAACCCTGAGTAATTTTTTCAGTGGCAAACTTGTAAATAATGGAAAACTATCACTTGGACAGCCCCGATCAAAAAAAGCTGTGCCCTTATAATTAGCCAAAAAACCCAAAACCAGTGTAATGTATTTTTGGGTGGCTTTATAAACACCCCAAATCGGTGGGTTTTAAGGGATTTTATAATTTTATTCCATTTATATCCTCACAAAAAGTATATGATTATAACTACTAATACCCTTCCTCATTACTTCTAGGACTGCCAGGAATTGTGGCAGTCCTCATTACTTTCAGGACTGCCACAATTCCTGGTAGTCCTCATTATCTTTTATACCTACCACTTGGATAGCCCTGAGTAATTTTTTCAGTGGCAAACTTGTAAATAATGGAAAACTATCACTTGAACAGCCCCGATCAAAAAAAGCTGTGCCCTTATAATTAGCCAAAAAACCCAAAACCGGTGTAATGTATTTTTGGGTGGCTTTATAAACACCCCAAATCGGTGGGTTTTGAGGGATTTTATAATTTTATTCCATTTATATCCTCACAAAAAGTATATGATTATAACTACTAATACCCTTCCCTATTTAATTTTATTCGTGTAAAAAAATTTCAACCAGTTTAAAAGCTGCTACTTAAAAACCATCCAAAACTGGGCCCGGTACTCTAAAAACACCTCATAACCGCTACCCCTACAATTGCCAAGCAGACCCTAAGACTAAGACCTGGAGCGAATAGAGGTCGCCAAGAAAGGAAAGGGATTTTCAATTCGAAATGACCTATTATAGATAGATAGATAGATAGATAGATAGATAGATGTGAAACCACCATTAAAGTGCAAATAAATAATAAACATGAAATCCTTTCCTCCTTTCATAACGACAGGGAAGGGAGGGAACACGTGAGTGTCTTTTAGGATGAGTACCTCTCAAAGCAACCACCATGGATCTGGATCATCCAAAACCAGAAGAGAGAAGGGAGGAGAAGGCGTGGGGGGGAGAGGAAGGAAAGGGGGGAACGGAGGAATATTGATTGTTGGATAAACGTTGACCGACTCTGTGATTATTATTGGGCTTGGACCGTTTAATTGTTTTCTTTTCCAGAAGTAATATTCATTCAATGATGTCATTTTTCTTTTTCTTTTTTTTTCTTTTTTTTTTTCAATGATGTCATTCGATACGGATTGATTGGGCTTGTTGGGCCCATAGACCGGTATAATTTGGACACGTATCAATAGTGTAAGCCCCTTCACTTCTAAATTTTCCAAGTATTACAAATTCTTGCTATTAGTAGGATTAAAACTATTATTATCATCCTTTTCTCACTTTTCATTGTTATTATTATTAGATGATTATCATTTTCTAGTCATTTATAACCAAATTTCCAATTAAGTTTTATTAACTAATTCTAATTAACAGCCCCCTTCTTATTTAAATAATTATTACTTAAACGGACATTCCTAAACACTAATTAACATTTTCTTAATTTATATTTAAGTAATCTATTTTTCTCTTAAAATAGCCAGCACAATATTCCCTCTCTTGTGTTAGACCACATAACCACCCCCCCCCCCCCCCCCCCCCCCCAACCCACAAAGCCATTACCATTTTTTTAATCTTTTCTATTAGTGAACTTAATTGCTCGTCTGATGTGCCGTCGCATGGAGGAGATTATGCTGGGCATGATATCTCATAACCATGTGGTTTTTATCAAGAGAAGATCAATAGCATAACACAGTCTCCTTACGCATGAGTTGGTCCGTGAATTCAATAAAGTTGGAGGTATGAAGGCATGTGTTAAACTAGATTGACGGAAATCCTATGATAGGGTGAACCGTGGATATGTTTGTCAGCTGATGCTTGCCATGGATTTCGATGAGGTTTGGGTTGCTCGCATTTCTTCTACCACTATTTCGATTCTTATCTGGGTCTCTCTTATGGTTTTATTCGGAGTAATAGAGGTCTTCGACATGAGGACCCGTTGTCCCAATACTTATTCACAATCGTCTTGGAGTACTTCTCTTGTATGATGGATGTCTGTTCATAAGGGGCAGACAATTTCTCTCTATAAGAAGCTCTCACCTCACCTTTCGCACCTTATTTATGCGAACGACCTCTTGTTTTTCTTACGTCCTTTGGTGGTGGGACTTACGTGCCATTTTGGATATCATGAAGGAATTTTGGAGCTTATAAGGGCTCTACTTAAACAGGAAAAAGAGTCGGCTGTATTTCAACTATTTTTGTCCTATGAAGGAGGAACGAGCGACGACTTTAGGAGTAAACAAAGGGGAACTATTTGAAAAGTATTTGGAAGTTCTACGGTCAGTCAATTATGCTCGGGATTTGGACCGTCATAGCTTAGTAGAGTACACAAAAAGAAGGGTGGAGGGGTGGCAGGCGGTTGGCCATCGTTTGGTGGTCGTATTAAACTGGTTCGTTCTGTTATTATCATGGAATGTGGGGAGGGTAGTAATAATCAAAATAGAAATGGAAGGGGGGAGGGGTAGAGAAACGATTAGCATTTTTTTGTGGGGTAAATACAAATATGTTATGCTCTATTATTATTATTATTATTATATTTTTTATATAATGGCAATCTTATGAAAAATAAAATTTCATTTGGGCCCTTAAGAGAATTTATGCAATTACAAATTTTTGCTCACCAACTTAAATGGTGAGGTGTCATGCAAAGAAGACATGTGGCATTGCTAAAATGCCACATGGTCCCCTTCCATGAAGAGAAGCCTTCTTCATTAAACACCTCACCTCCCTCTCCTCTCTTATTTATCCCACCACACACATAAACACACACACAACACTCTCTTCTCTTCCCCACTATTGCTGCTACTACCACTGTGTTATGCCGAACCCGCTGCCCGGACCAGCTGCCGCCGCCTGGACCCACTGCCGGCAGCCGCCGCCCCACACGTCGTCGACCACCGCCACCTCCAGCACCACCCTCTCCTCCTCCTTCCCCTTCTAATACCTAAAACCTAGGTAAAATCCCTAATTCCTTCTCAATTTCTTTTCAATTTCAAACCTAGGTTAAAATTGGGTTTGAATTTGAAATATATATATATATATATATATATATATATATATATATATATATATATATATATATATATATATATATATATATATATATATATATATATATAATTTTGAATGGTTTATGATAGGAGAAATTTGGAAGAATCTCTAGGTCCAACACAAGGAATCAAAGGCAAGTCCTCCCTTTCCTCTTGAAAATTCTCTTCATTTTGACATTTTACTTGTTTTGAATTGTTATAATTTAATTTCATTTTCTGAAATTATAATTGCTATAATTTAATTTAATTTTCTGAATTTATGAAGAATCATGATGTCACGCCCCAGAACCAGAATACCGGAGAGCGGGGGCAAACATAGCCAGCTACGCAATCCCAAAGTACGTTAATACTCTGAAATCACGCATAAGCTGTCAAGACATGGGGGTTACTCTACGAGCCATCAGTCAATCCTATGGTTTAACAATCCTAGGTATCTCAATCATAGGCAATTATACAAGAGCAAGGAGTACGATCATCATACATAAAATAGTAAGGCGTCCCGAACCATATATATACATGAATGATCATGAAGCCAGTACCACAGAACTGATGACTAGCTAGAGTATTAGTCATACATGATAAGGACTAGCTATAGTCTAGAATACACATATCATGTTTATGCCCGTAGGCTACAATATCAAGGAAAATACCAAAACACGAGCTAAACACGTGCTCGGGGCTAAACGTTACAAGAGGAGAATTTTCATATCAGTGGGAGAATGAAGAAGAAACCCACTGAGGCACTCTGGTGCTCCGGCTGGTCACCGTCGAGTAGATGGTGCGGTAGATCCTTCGGGCTCTTCTATCGGAACCTGGCCACGCAAAACCAGTGGGGTCAGACCCCAAATAGCAAGTATCACAAAGGAGGCCGAACTATGAACTTAAAACCAGCGATCATAGGCAATCAACGGAGAGAGAAAGCAATAAGTAAGGGAGGAACGAGATTCATGCAGTACCAATGCACTCATCCCGATCATAGAAAGACAGTAAGTAAATCATCATTTGACATAAAGTAAACTGGAGAACATGTTAAATAAATAGAACTAGGCAATATACGAAGAGAGGACGAATGTACTGTTCCGAAAGCCAGGTTACAACCCTTAAACTAAATAAGGACCGGAATTGTAACCCTTCGCCTGAACAGAACTTGGTCTCTGATCATTTATTGCTAGAGGTGACAATCATTAAGTGACAATCAGAGAATGACAATACAGAGTACAATACATTAGAGTGACAATCATTGCAACCATTATCCTGGAATAATTAGGAACTGGATCTAGACAAGACTTAGACTGGGAAGGTGATATACGATGAGATAACCATGGGACTATTCAGATAACCAGATTACAACCCGTAAACCAAACAAGGACCGGGGTTGTAACCCTTCGTCTGAACAGAACTTGGTTTCTCCCACCATTTATCGGCAAGATAAAATAAAAAATCAGGACATGTAACAATCATGTACAAGATCGAGACAAGACTAGACAGATTGAACTCCATCCAACATTCACGGCCAAGCAATAAGTACGACTTGATACTTTAACTAACTAAGGTTATCACAAGCCTTAGTTACTAGCAATATGCAATGAGATGTTCCTCCAGCCACAAGCCCTGCAGCTAATCCAGGTTATCCAGGCGACTTGGATTCATTAAGCAGTTATCAATAATTATTAGGTAGCTTGGTGTGCACCACATGACAGTGTGCGTAGAAATTGTTTCATGAAGTGTCCCACATGACAGTGGGCTAGAAATGTGCCCTACTCGACGGCAGGCTATAAGTCCAAACAATTGTGGCCGGGATAACGGGATCGCCTGTAACTGGGGAAATCTCTCATGATTACTGAATTATTCTAGTTATTAGCCTTAACCATTTACAGTAGGTACCCATGACTGTGGTACTCAGGGGTCCCAGTCCTAGACATGATGCAAGACAAGACTGGTTCATTTGTACAAGCACAATCGTCTACGGTGTCCAGGTCATTCATTCTTGTCGTGTCATGTTAGCCGTCGCAACAGCATATTGAGAAATATATGTTAGGTTTATCATGTCAAGAGTGCGCCACATCGGGCCACTATCAAGAATTATCATGCCAAGTTATCATGTCAAATTTGTCAAGTCAAGTTATCTTGTCGGGAGTGCACCACGGCGGGTCACTATCAAGTCATGTCATTTATCAAGGAGGGGAGAAACTTGCGCAATTAAATAATAATATATCTATAATATATATATTCTTGAAGCCCAGAAGAAACTCTACAACCTTCATGTTGGGAGTGGGAAAAAATTCTGACCACAATTCAGGCAAATAAAATATTTAAACAATCAAAGTGGACCTCATGCGGCCCAAAAGTGAAAGAACATACATGCGGCCAAAGAGAGTGGGAGGCCACCCATGCGGCCAGCCAAAGCTTATGCGGCCAAAAAATAACTGAAGGGGCCATGCGGCCAGCAAGAAATATTCATGCAACCAAAAAAGAGAAGGAGAGAGGAACCCGCAATAAATGCAAGCTTCCACTTAAGAAAAAGAAAAGGACACGTGGCTACTCAAGTACTGGAGTCATGTGGCCAAGAGTGGACGAGGTGGGGGCCATAAGGCAAACACTCAATATATAAATCATGCGGCTAGATATTAAATATTGCCAATGGCCATGCGGCCAGAAATATTAAACATACAAGCACATACAAAATTTGCATGCAGCTGAGCAATATCTAGTAGCCCATGCGGCCAGCTAATTGCTTATGCGGCCAAAATATATGCATATGCGGCTGACAAATTGTTTGGATGGTCAAAGTAATTTATTAATGGAGTAATGTTCCCTGCAATTAAGCCTTGGGTTGCAATTGCATTAAATATTAATACATTAAATAGTAATACATATGCGGCCAAAGATGGATATAAAGGCACGTTGATATAAAGACATGCGGCCAAAATGTCCCTGGCCATGCGGCCAGGAATGATAAACAGCCATGCGGCCATAACATTTAAATGCTAATGCCAATTCACTAGCTAATGCATTTTAATGGATTAGTTAATGCATGGAATGCATTAAATGTATTAATTAATGCATGAAATATGGAGTTAATACATGGAATGGAGCTAATGTATTAGTTAATGCATGGGAGGGAGCTAATGTTCCATGCTCCATGCAGCCAGGTAATTGGCTAATGCATTAAATATTAGTTAATGCATTTAATGCTAATGCATTTAATGCTAATGCATTCCATACGGCCAGGTTAAATGCTAGTGCATTAAATGCATTTAATATAAGGCCATATAATTAAATAATACAAGCAACTTTGTTCCCATGCATGCGGCCAGCAACTTTGTAAGGCCATGCCAATGCATTAAATGCAATTAATATAAGGCCATGCAGCCACATTGATAAATACATTAAATATAACATGCATGCTTACATGCGGCTCACTTAAAAAAATTCCCATGCGGCCAGCTAGCTTGGCAATTCAAGCAAAAATACTAAAGGCATTAAATACCCAAGTGTTGGCCATGCGGCCAAGCTAAAAAGGCTCATGCGGCCAAAAGTTAAATTAATGGCTCCCACAGAGAACATGTCCATGGAAAATACCATGGCCTTCATTATCCACCAAACAACAATAGGAACCCAAATCCAGACTCCCGTAGGTCAAATTTGGATAAAATGAAATTCTCTACCACATGGAACCATCAGTTGACAAAAACATGCAAGTTTGACAGATCAAAATCCATGAAAATCAAAAATACCACAAAACTAGATCTACAACAATCCACTCGGTAAAACCGAGAACTCCAAGTTCTAAACATGCCTAGAATCATGCAAGAAAGAAGATGGAACAAACAAAAATAAATTTGTTCAAGGTTCGGCAAGGTGTACTTGCCTCTCTCTAATGGCTAGGGTTTGGTGGAAAAGAAATGAATTAGGGTGAATTAGGAGGGAGAGAGAAAAGTGGCTTATATAACAAGCTCAAGTGATCTCTACCATTCATTCTTCTCCACTCAATCTAAACCATACACCTCATCTCACGAGAAACCAAACTAAACCAAACCAAGTCAAAGTGGAACCGAACCAAATAAAACCAAATCCAAGTTAAACCAAAGTCATGAAAATCCAATACTTAGGAAATTTTAAAATATCATGCAAATCGATAAATACGAAATACGGCTCAAATAAACACGTATCCGTATAAAATATCGATACAGTGAGACGGGTCTCACAACTCTCCACACTTTAGAAAAATTCCGTCCTCGGAATTTCCTGAGGCTAGTCGAGCAAGATAACAAAATAAAAGCTCCAGGAAACTCAACAATCTCATTAAATCAAGCATGGCATATAAGTAAAAGTAAAACAATCAGTAATGTAAATAAATGCGTAAGCGGTAAATAAATGCACAAGAACAAATACAATCATGATCAAGAAGGGCTGGAGGCATATGGATCAATATGACTCCTGAGTCAGTTGTGTAGAAACCAACGTCCTCGCTGGCCTAAGCTGACTCCCAAAAATGGATAAAGTCAAGCCTCAAGGTAAGTCGGTACCAATGACTTAGTTCAAGTTATGACTCTACCCAGGACGTGTCATCGTAGTTGAAACAGATGCATGAACTTTATCACCTGTCTCAAGATACGAAGACAGAAGCGACTGGCTGATTCGGGATGGACTGACATCTCTGCCTGCATGCTGAGACTGATCCTCCATAACTGGCATGGCTGAAGAATGCTGAGCTACCCTCGATAAAACACGAACAAGATAATCAGAAGGATCAAGAGCAGTACCCTTGAAAGTTGAAGGACACAAGATCAAATCATGGGAACAGGAATGATCAATGATCAAAACAGATATCAAGTCAAGTGTCAGAGGTAGATAATAATCCGAAGGAGATCAATAAGGATAATCGTGATTAAGATATCTAAACATGGTAACCCCCGTAAATCTGAAAATCGAGACCTGCATGGGCCACCACTAAAACCATGTCATGCCCCAGAACCAGAATACTGGAAAGCGGGGACAGACATAGCCAGCTACGCAATCCTAAAGTACGTTAATACTCTGAAATCACGTATAGGCTGTCAAGACATGGGGGTTACTCTACGAGCCATCAGTCAATCCTATGGTTTAACAATCCTAGGTATCTCAATCACAGGCAATTATACAAGAGCAAGGAGTACGATCATCATACATAAAATAGTAAGGTATCTCGAACCATATATATACATGAATGATCATGAAGCCAGTACCACAGAACTGATGACTAGCTAGAGTATTAGTCGTACATGATAAGGACTAGCTATAGTCTAGAATACACATATCATGTTTATGCCCGTAGGCTACAATATCAAGAAAAATACCAAAACACGAGCTAAATACGTGCTCGGGGCTAAACGTTACAAGAGGAGAATTTTCATATCAGTGGGAGAATGAAGAAGAAACCCACTGAGGCACTCTGGTGCTCCGGCTGGTCACCGTCGAGTAGATGGTGCGGTAGATCCTTCGGGCTCTTCTATCGGAACCTGGCCATGCAAAACCAGTAGGGTCAGACCCCAAATAGCAAGTACCACAAAGGAGGCCGAACTATGAACTTAAAACCAGCGATCATAGGCAATCAACGGGGAGAGAAAGCAATAAGTAAGGGAGGAACGAGATTCGTACAGTACCAATGCACTCATCCCGATCATAGGAAGACAGTAAATAAATCATCATTTGACATAAAGTAAACTGGAGAACATGTTAAATAAATAGAACTAGGCAATATACGAAGAGAGGACGAATGTACTATTCCGGAAGCCAGGTTACAACCCTTAAACCAAACAAGGACCGGGATTGTAACCCTTCGCTTGAACAGAACTTGGTCTCTGATCATTTATTGCTAGAGGTGACAATCATTAAGTGACAATCAGAGAATGATAATACAGAGTACAATACATTAGAGTGACAATCATTGCAACCATTATCCTGGAATAATTAGGAACTGGATCTAGACAAGACTTAGACTGGGAAGGTGATATACGATGAGATAACCATGGGACTATTCAGATAACCAGGTTACAACCCGTAAACCAAACAAGGACCAGGGTTATAACCCTTCGTCTGAACAGAACTTGGTTTCTCCCACCATTTATCGGCAAGATAAAATAAGAAATCAGGACATGTAATAATCATATACAAGATCGAGACAAGACTAGACAGATTGAACTCCATCCAACATTCACGGCCAAGCAATAAGTACGACTTGATACTTTAACTAACTAGGGTTATCACAAGCCTTAGTTACTAGCAATATGCAATGAGATGTTCTTCCAGCCACAAGCCCTGCAGGTAATCCAGGTTATCCAGGCGACTTGGATTCATTAAGCAGTTATCAATAATTATTAGGTAGCTTGGTGTGCACCACATGACAGTGTGCGTAGAAATTATTTCATGAAGTGCCCTACATGACAGTGGGCTGGAAATGTGCCCTACTCGACGGCAGGCTACAAGTCCAAACAATTGTGGCCGGGATAACAGGATCGCCTGTAACTGGGGAAATCTCTCATGACTACTGAATTATTCTAGTTATTAGCCTTAGCCATTTATAGTGGGTACCCATGACCGTGGTACTCAGGGGTCCCAGTCCTAGACATGATGCAAGACAAGAGTGGTTCATTTGTACAAGCACAATCGTCCACGGTGTCCAGGTCATTCATTCTTGTCGTGTCATGTTAGCCGTCGCAACAGCATATCGAGAAATATATGTCAGGTTTATCATGTCAAGAGTGCGCCACATCGGGCCACTATCAAGGATTATCATGCCAAGTTATCATGTCAAATTTGTCAAGTCAAGTTATCTTGTTGGGAGTGCACCACGGCGGATCACTATCAAGTCATGTCATTTATCAAGGAGGGGAGAAACTTGCACAATTAAATAATAATATATCTATAATATATATATTCTTGAAGCCCAGAAGAAATTCTACAACCTTCATGTTGGGAGTGGAAAGAAATTTTGACCACAATTCAGGCAAATAAAACATTTAAACAATCAAAGTGGACCTCATGCGGCCCAAAAGTGAAAGAACATACATGCGGCCAAAGAGAGTGGGAGGCCACCCATGCGGCCAGCCAAAGCTTATGCGGCCAGAAAATAACTGAAGGGGCCATACGGCCAGCAAGAAATATTTATGCAACCAAAAAAGAGAAGGAGAGAGGAACCCGCAATAAATACAAGCTTCCACTTAAGCAAAAGAAAAGGACACGTGGCTACTCAAGTACTGGAGCCATGTGGCCAAGAGTGGACGAGGTGGGGGCCATAAGGCAAACACTCAATATATAAATAATGCGGCTAGAAATTAAATATTGCCAATGGCCATGCGGCCATAAATATTAAACATACAAGCACATGCAAAATTTGCATGCAGCTGAGCAATATCTATGGCCCATGCGGCCAGCTAATTGCTTATGTGGCCAAAATATATGCATATACGGCTGACAAATTGTTTGGATGGTCAAAATAATTTATTAATGGAGTAATGTTCCCTGCGGTCAAGCCTTGGGGTTACAATTGCATTAAATATTAATACATTAAATAGTAATACATATGCGGCCAAGGATGGATATAAAGGCACGTTGATATAAAGGCATGCGGCCAAAATGTCCCTGGCCATGCGGCCAGGAATGATAAACAGCCATGCGACCATAGCATTTAAATGCTAATGCCAATTCACTAGCTAATGCATTTTAATGGATTAGTTAATGCATGGAATGTATTAAATGTATTAATTAATGCATGGAATATGGAGCTAATACATGGAATGGAGCTAATGCATTAGTTAATGCATGGGAGGGAGCTAATGTTCCATGCTCCATGCGGCCAGGTAATTGGCTAATGCATTAAATATTAGTTAATGCATTTAATGCTAATGCATTCCATGCGGCCAGGTTAAATGCTAGTGCATTAAATACATTTAATATAAGGCCATATAATTAAATAATACAAGCAACTTTGTTCCCATACATGCGGCCAGCAACTTTGTAAGGCCATGCTAATGCATTAAATGCAATTAATATAAGGCCATACGGCCACATTGATAAATACATTAAATATAACATGCATGCTTACATGCGGCTCACTTAAAAAAATTCCCATGCGACCAGCTAGCTTGGCAATTCAAGCAAAAATGCTAAAGGCATTAAATACCCAAGTGTTGGCCATGCGGCCAAGCTAAAAAGGCTCATGCGGCCAGAAGTGAAATTAATGGCTCCCACAGAGAACATGTCCATAGAAAATACCATGGCCTCCATGCTCCACCAAACAACAATAGGAACCCAAATCCAGACTCCCGTAGGTCAAATTTGGATAAAATGAAATTCTCTACCACATGGAACCATCAGTTGACAAAAATATGCAAGTTTGACAGATCAAAACCCATAAAAACCAAAAATACCACAAAGCTAGATCTACAACAATCCACTCGGTAAAACCGAGAACTCCAAGTTCTAAACATGTCTAGAATCATGCAAGGAAGAAGATGGAACAAACAAAAATAAAGTTTTTTAAGGTTCGGCAAGGTGTATTTGCCTCTCTCTAATGGCTAGGGTTTGGTGGAAAAGAAATGAATAAGGGTGAATGAGGAGGGAGAGAGAAAAGTGGCTTATATAACAAGCTCAAGTGATCTCCACCATTTATTCTTCTCCACTCAATCTAAACCATACACCTCATCTCACGAGAAACCAAACTAAACCAAACCAAGTCAAAGTGGAACCGAACCAAATAAAACCAAATCCAAGTTAAACCAAAGTCATAAAAATCCAATACTTAGGAAATTTTAAAATATCACGCAAATCGATAAATACGAAATACGGCTCAAATAAACACGTATCCGTATAAAATACCGATACAGTGAGACGGGTCTCACACATGACAAATTCGAATTGCTATAATTTAATTTTATTTTCTGAAATTATGAAGAATCATGACAAAATCCAACCTTATGTGGACATTATATTAGAATAGGCATAAAGTTTGAAAAATCCACTTAGGGACACAAGTGATGGTTGTATGCATAAATTGGACACCATTTGCAGGACACAACTGAATGAACACTTCGACTATATTCATAGGCGCATATATATATATAGAAAAATACACAAATACAACCCATGAAGTATATATATATATATATATATATATATATATATATATATATATATATATATACATGACACCATATATGCATATAACTTGACACAATATATGGACACATTCGTGAATTTATATTCTTATATCTTGCAACCACCTATGGACAAAATCGATACACATTAAAATTCCATATATGAAATTATACGTCTTTAGTGTGATATATATAATTGATTTATTTTGAAGATGTAGGAGCAATAAGATCATGATTTAACATAAATATTAAATTCTGTCCACAATTAAAAATATACCTATTTCACATATTTGGTTGATTATTTAGTTAAGAATGGATGTCTATAGGTACCTATATGCTAAGGTAACCTTACACCCATAAATCTTCAAGTTTGAATTTCCTTTACACCTTCACGAAGCTAAACATGTATATATATCAAGTATGAGTTGAATTGAACCTCTAGATTTAATTATGTATGTAGTTATTATCAAGCCAATATTGCAAAGCAATCAAATTATTTAGTGACATTCAGAAAGTGAAACTTTGGTATCATTATGTTACTAATAATCTTGTTTTCTTGAATTTGGATAGCTTTTAGAAGGATCAAAATGGTGGCAACCAATAATAATAAATTGCTTGCTTGCTTACTAAGATAAGAAAGCTTTAAATTTGACTATATATTATAAATGCGTGGTCCGGTGTTGAGAGTTGCTCCACCGAAGGGGTCGGCGTACCCGATTACTATATTTTGTTATATTTTGTCTATTGTGAAAATTTCGGAATCAATAAATACAAAGGAGACTGCCAAAATTTTCAATAATTTTGGGAGTTAGTCAAATTTAGAAACATTAGGTATTGGAAAACCTAAATAAGAAATCTAAGATTATATCTAGTTCCTAGTTCGATTGATCCTACCATATGGCGTGTTATCTTGACACACGAGATGGTAAGATAAGTTAAGGAGCGATTCTTGCCAACAACTTACCATATGATGTGTCGTTCTGACACACGGATGGTAATAGGTTGGATAAATACTTCCTCCAACAAGAGTTTACCGTATGGCGTATTGTCCTTATATACGGGACGGTAACCAAGTTTGAGGATAATATTAGACTTGAGAGTTAATAGACCTTGTTTATATTTATAGTTGTATCATGGGGTGGAAGAGAACAACTGGATCACAACCATCGAAATTTCTGCAATATAATTACACCAGTAAAAGCTGATCAGTAGTCCCGCATCTGTAAGGCCTTACAAATTGTCGGGGGGTGAGGCCTAGCTCACCAACAGAGAACAGTCCAGTAAATTTCAAAAATAAAACAAAATTTAAAAAGTTAATGCATACAAGTTTTCCATACAAGTTTTCCACAAGATGTGGAGGGATCGGATCTAAGGCGCCATACCCAATACAGACACCACCTGGTCCCGGGTAAATAGGATTATTGTCGGGAAAATAGAGGGTGATCATGATCCACACGTGTTCTCTACAAAAGTGCATAATCATGAGGCATAAAGTCATGTCTAGTATTTCCATTTGTTTCACAAGGTGGGTATTAGTCATTCACTTGAATTTCCTAAAATCTTCTAAAATTTTTGTTTTACTTATTATCGCCTTTGATCGAGGACTTGCTTGTCGTTTCTAAACGACCTAGTATTTGTTCACTAGGAGAAGACGACGAGCCTGCTGACATGCTTCCACTTTATGACGAGGACAATGGCGGGAGTAGGCTATCCAAGGAATCACGAGAGATGACCAACACCTTTTTGTAACCTGCATATGTAAATTAATATTTTTGTAGTATGGAACTTGTATATATGGTATCTTTAGGAAACAATTATTATATAATAGCTATAATTGATGCAATTAAATGTAGTAGTTGTACTTATACTTTTCCATTCTAGCCCTTTACAGGCGACAATCGCAATACGGGTGCGAAAGTACTCGTAGGGTGCGTAGCCTGGAGTTGTTGTTGCTTGCCTAATTTACTATAATTTGAGAAACGGGATACGACACGTCTTTTAGTGGTGGCCCATGCAGGTCCGCACAGAATGAAAAAGCTAGGATAAATGAATAGGTTAAAGAGAATTAGGAAATTATATAAGTTATAACTAAAGTAAGTTTAAAACCTTGATTTCAATTACTTCCAAGAGATTTTCTTGAAATTTTCTAAGGATAGGTAGTACCGAAGCATTTAGGAAGTATTAATGACACTACTTAGATTTTGTATTGCTTATGCTATCTGATCTATCTATTATATTTTATTTTGGGGTACTTGTTGGAGGGTACTAATTTAGAGTTTCGTGGGTGTAGATCATGCCTCACTTCCTGCCTTGTGCTAGGTTGGGAAATAGCATTCACAGTCTAGATGGTTATTACCGATTTGCAAAAAGAAAATGGCGACTTGCACCTAAAAAGATGATAAGGGTATATGGAGTGCACTATGAGCTCAAATATCCCGTGATATCAGAGGTCGCTGATAAAAATGTGAAGTTTTTCAATAAGATGAATTACTTTGTATTTATCAAAATACGAACATATGAAGATCCCGATGTAAATGACTATAATAGAACTTTCGAAAAATGGCTGGAATTCCATCCAGAAGCAACTGTTATCGGAAAAAAGGAAATGCTGATATGATACATGTTTAGGGGAAGAAGTGTGTGTAGGACCGATTTTAGAAACGAGTTATAAAGCACAATACTCTAGAGGGGGTGAATAGAGTAGGCAGCGGAAATTAACTATTTAAAAATGTTAGTAACATGATCACAGAATATATATATATATATATATATATATATATATATATATATATATATATATATATATATATATATATATATATATATATATATCACAGATATGTAAATAAAAAGTAGAGAGTAGAGAGCAAACGCAAACACAAGGATGTATACTGGTTTTCCTCTTGTGAGGACTAGTCCAGTCGGAAGAACTCTAGCTTCCAGTTGAATCCACTATGGAAAATCACCACAAGTTTTCATCCGAAGTTCTTGCAACTTATACAACGCGAGCTTTGATCCGAAGTACTCGACCAACTTTAATTGTGAAGAGTCTTTCTTCAATCAAGCCTCTGATTACAACCACTCTGAAACTTCTAGACCGTACCGTACTGGCAAATCGACTAGAAGATTGTAACTGGCTTGGGATTTGAAAATGAATAGCTCAGAACACTTTGGAAGAAGTAGTAGGCTTATAGAGAAGAGATATGAAAGTGAATTGGTGTATGAGTAGTGATTTGAAATGATCGAAATCTTTCTCTATTTATAGTTTTTCCAAAGGCAAAATTCTGACAGAATTCGGGCAGTACTCTATGAAAAAATCTCGTTGGAATCCGTAACTGCAGGAAGACCAAGTTCAAAAAGCAACGTTCACTAACCGAACTCTGGCCGAACTCTGGCCGAATTCGGGCCGAGTTCTGCTAGGGTTCTGTTAGGGTTTTGCAAATCAGTTTTTGGGCTTTTTGAAAAGTCAAACAGTTAGGAAGTAGTTTGGGCTTTTGTAAGTGGGCTTGTTTTCAAAATGAAAGGATATTTTGAAAACATTTCTTGGGTAGCCTATTTGCCAGTACGATGCAGTATACATCATATTCCTAGACTCAATAAATATAAAAAATTACATTGATAATATAGGAAAACCAAGAGCCCTTTGATGACGCATTTTTACAAATATTTGAGCAGACTTGAAGACGCCTTTTTCACTTGACGGCAGTCGTCCAAAGATAAACAGATGTAGAAATCTGAATACCTTTCGGGGGCTTCGCCCACACCGTCTTTGGCCCATTACATATGTCCTGGTTTAATCATGTTTGATCATGCTTACAGCATGTCTACAAATATATGTTAGACAAACAAAATAATATGACACAAGCATAGAAATATGATATAGAATGTTTAGGACAATACTAAGTTTAAGTAGCAACATGATAGTGATTACATGAATATTAGTGATATCATTATGTTAAACTTAATTGATTAGCCATATTCAAAAATATGATGTAATCATTGGGCTAACAATCTCCCCCTTTTTGATTATGGCAAATCCTTTAAATTTAATATATATACAATAGATGCATGTATCACTAATAAACACATAATACTAGAATATTGTATGCTGACTTAAACTTATTTTCCCCCTTTGACATGATAAAAAATAAGCTCTCCCGTAATTAGAGCTAAATTGAACTCAAGCATAAGTAAAGGAGAAAAGCAAAAATAATCATGATAGTAAAACGACAAGTATAGAAAATTGCATAACTAAAGTAGAAAAACTTGTCAAAAATAGTTGGTTGAACTTAAAAACATTGAAATCACGCAATACATAGTTTACCAACTAGAAATCCAAAAATGACTTCAAAACACATTTTGCTCATCATATTGTGTTTTGAAATAGACCAACAAAAATATATCAATATAGTAGGAATCAATCATTGGTCATAAATAAATCATGATAAATAGAAATTCGCAGATCTAGTATATATAAAAAAATCAAAAATATAATGAGACTTTTAACAATGATCACAAAAAAATAATTCATAATTTGCCCATACAAATTAGTGAATCACATCAATAAAGAGTATAATCATCGAAAAGAAATCAAAATACATATACCAGAATCTATGCAAAATCTATATCAAAGTTCATGCATTTGAATTCAATTACCATAGCATGATATATATCCATCAGATAAACATGAAGGTAATGAAGACAAAATACTCGAGAAGGAGAAATTCAGTCGACTTGAATGCTCTCCCGTAAAGTATGATCAGTCTAAATATAGATAATCATGAACTTTGAGATAAAATCTCAATAAGAAATGCCAAAAGTAATTTTAAACTTAATTAAATAAGGATAATTAAATATATATTTGGCAAGATAACTTTTAGAAATTCGAATGAGATAATTAAAAATAATAATAATCATATATTCTCTCATAACCTCAATACAAATCCAAATATCATGAAAAACTCAACAAGATATTTTAAATAAAAGAATATATGTCACTGATGAACTAGGTATACCACATATTAAGGGCATAAAATAATTGAAACAATTAATTTGCTCCCCCTTAAAATATGCGTATATAGTTCAAAAATAATTTATATGCAAAAATAGATAAAATAAATAATAACAAAATCTAAGGGATATCCAAGATATGGATCTTTCTTTCCTTTGATCAAATGCATATAAAATTCCAAACTCAAAACAAATATCATCTTTAGGCAAAAAAAAATCCAATAAATAAATGCTTAAAGATTAATAAACAAAATATATCTCCAATATATATATAAAAGAAATATTTTAAGACATTAAAATATTTTGAAAACTGTCTTTAATAATAACATTTGAGTACCTGACAGATTCAATAAATCAAAAAAAATCAAAAAGATTTTTTAAAAATGTGGAATTTATTACGAAAAACTGTCTTAATAAATGTTCGAATGCGTCCATTTAGTCCTCAGACTGAAAGCTGGCGATTCGAATCACGAAAACAATTTCAATAAAAGAATCCATAAATCATAAATAAATCTATTTGAATAAAAAAAATATAACTAGATAAATGTCCAAAAAAAATGTATTCTAGATATATGGCATGTCAAGGGGCTAATTGACTTGAAACAATTAACTACTCCACATTTACATGGCTATATCCAAAATAATATTATTGACAAAATTATAAAGAATAAAATTCAGAGACATATTTTCAGAAGTATATAACTAATTCAAAAATATTAGGTCTTCTTATCAAAGTTCATTTCTTCCCTGCCTTAGCACGGTGTCCACCTAACAATCGTAAGGTTTAAAGAAAAGAAAAGCTTTGAGAGAGAGACATTCAATATGCATGACTTCTCCCTTGCAAAGAGTTACTGTTGTAGACAGTAAGTAACTTTAATAAGAAGATAATAATATAAAGCTCAAAAACATGAATATTACGAATATTACACAAGCTAAAGATGAAATCACAATACCATAATATTCAATGAGTAGTCACGAATACGAAAAACAATCATCTTTAGACAAAAGAAGAAATCTCCATTAAATGAACATTTAAAAAATAAAACAATCAAAAGATATTTCAAATTAGCATGATGAATAATCGTATAAGTCAAAAGATGACATAAATTGATCTATGCTATAGAATCTCACAATCGACAAGATAGATCAACATATGCTACCTTTTGTGAAAATATAAAGAGAGAATATTATCCATTAAATCTAAAATTTAAAAATCCATCAGATAACAATTGCAACTAGATCTCAATAAATCTTTAGTTTATAAAGCGTTGATCAATCTTGGGTTAGCTGTAGGGGTACTGTCCCAGCTAACGGAGGTTCACCGGGAAATCCTTAAGTACCGCTTCGCTTCGACCGTAGTCATGGTGACAGACAGACCCTTTGTAGGCTTGTATCCAAAACAAATCTCTTCTTTAATAACCGAGGATTTAAGAAGAATTAGTGCAATATAAAAAAATAATATGCTATGGACTTAAAAAATTTAGAACAATGTAGCATACGGTATAAGATGTATGAATTACATTAATCCATATGTGCTACAAAATCATTGGGTAACAATAAAATCTAAAATATTTGTAAATCAAAATGTAGGACCTAGATATGCTGATGTATTCTGGAACCTGGGGGACTGGGTTCAGTACCTTGGATCCAGAATTAGACGATAGTTGCAAGTACACCTTAATAAATCTTAAGTCTATAAAGTGTTGATCACTTCGGGTTAGCTGTAGGGACCGGTTCCCAGCTAGCGGTAGTCCGAAGACTAGTGCACCGTATCGCTTCAGGCTATTTACACCTGTATGACAGAAGGACCCTTTCGGCTTGTTTCCAAAATGATTTCTACTCTTAAGAACTTAGATTCAAAGAAATATATGCAGTATCATCGAACAACATCGAAATCCAGAATCCCTAAAAGTAAATACCCAAGGAATGGTTTATCAAGATCAAGATATTAAAAAATATCATGTATCCAAAATATCAACCAAAAAGCCAAGAAAAATATATATCATTAAAAGAGGCTTTGAGGAAGAAGCTAATAAAGAGAAGTACATAAATTTTGTCCAAAGTAATCAATAGCTAAAGTATGAGATAAGCACAAGTTTAAAACTACTTTTTAAAATAATATAGGACTTGAACTTAACTCATATATCCCATAAAGATATTTATACAAAAAAAATATAAGAAACATAAGCAATATATAAGTGAAAATGAATTATGTATCCTTAATAAGCATAAGAAAATATCAGAAGATCAAAAATATGCATAAATATGCTTTATCAGAAAAGATGTAATTGATTCATAATAAATTAATCACAATAAAATTTAAGAATCAATAGTGAATATATTATGCAAGCACAAAGTTAAAATAAATTTATATGTATATACTTTTCAAGTAAATAGGAGACTTGTGCTAAACATACATACTCTCAAAATACCAATCAAAGTAAATATGACATGTTAAAGATAAATCAGTAAGAAGTGACCATTAAAAAATAATAATTAATGACGAAGAGTCAAAACATTTTCACCAAAACAAAATTAAGCTCCTATGCATGCTTCAAGAATAAAGATTAAAGGTAAAGAGCATACGTAGACAAATGTGTCACACTAGTAGAAAATAACAAACTATATAATGTGAACTAATCATTTAAGCTAAACAGCTAGACAAGCTAGGATTATATCTCACATTGATTCAAACAATAGACACTTAAAAAGATATCAATGAAAGCTAATAGCAAGACATCAGTAAGAACATACTAGATATTAAAAACTATTTAGGAAGCATGTTACCGAAGTGGTTCTAGTGACCATACTTCTGTTGGTGCAATTGCATAGAAGATGACCTTTGTAGCTTTGCAATCACCAACATGCTCCATGGTTCTATTTGATATGAGAAGCTTCACCTGCAATATTAGGTGAAGACTTTGGTATCCAATACTTGGATCCACATTTGTTAGCTTTGGGAACCCATTTGCACAAGTTTATATCAACAAGTTTTTTAATCTGACAACGATTAGAAACGTGCCCATTCAAACCACAATAATGACAGAAAGAATTAACATTAGTACTATGTGCAGTAGTATGAGAACGTGCAGTAGTGTGATATGATCTTCGTGGATACTTATAATAAAAAGCATGGTTGTGTGAAGCTTTAGCTTTGCTTGCTTCCTTTGTAAAAGATCTGACGTGTGTGACTTTGTGATGTGCTAAGTGTCTTGTGGTAGACTGAGTCGTAGGTTGCACTACCTGCTTTTCCAGTCTAATCTCTAACTTTTTAGAGTTAGCACAGATCTCATCATATTTAGCAGTAAGAGCATCAATACTAAGAGCAGCTATAGAGTACTTTTTCTTTTCTGTTTCTAACTCCTCCTTAAGTTTAGCATTTTCTTGAGTGCTCTTCTCAATGCATTCAAGCGCCTCATACAATCTAAACTCAAGTGTAGATATCTCAATAGATTTATCAGAAGTAGAAGTAACTCTATCATTATTCAATAAGCAAGTAAGCTTTTCATTCTCACGCTTATAGGATAGAATATTCTTTCTAGCTTACTTATACTTATCTAATATTTTCTTGTGTTCTTCTAACAGATCACTGAAAGCATCAGATAACTCATCATAAGAAAATTCATTCTCTTCAAGAAGGGAATTATTCTGTACCTCGTTAGATAATGCCATTGAGCATAAATTTGCATCTTTATGAGGTCTCTCTTCTTCTTCTTCTTCTTCAGAATCTCTTGCTTCGCTTTCACACCATATGCTCGTGCTAGTGTGCTTGTGAGATGATGATCTTCCTTCATTGGATTGTTCGTAGTGACTCTCCTTTCTAGCAGTAGTACAATCTTCTTGGATGTGGTCTATCTTCTTGCAGTTGTCACATACAAGCTCTTCTTCGTATAAGGGATTATGTTGTACCTTAAATCCCAATTTCGTCATGTACATATTTGTATCATTAAGAAGACTATCCTTCTCTCTAGAGTTGCTAGCTTTGCTTTCATGCCTGCACTCATAAGTAGCTTCAAGAACTTTCCAAATTTTATGAGATGTTGTGCAAGTATTAATAAGATTAAATACATTTGTGTCTACAGCACAATAAAAGATATGTATAGCTTTTGCATCAAGGCTAGCTAACTTCTTCTCTTCCTCCGTGTAGCTATAATAAGGCTTATTGATTATAGAGGATGTGAGAATAGAAGTGATAGTAGGCTTTTTGTAGCCATTGACAACAATTGACCATAAGTCAAAATCTAAAGACTTCAGGTAGAAGCTCATCCGTGTCTTCCAATAGCTATAGTTTGTTCCATCAAATAGTGGGAGTCTATTTGAGGACTGCTCTTCAGTTGTTAAGTACATACTTGCCATATGTGATACTGTGATCTATGTAACAGCTGTAATAAATAAGAATATAATAGCAATGTTACCTCGCTTTACCTGTATAACCCGCTCTGATACCAATTGTAGGAACAATTGGGATCAGAATATAATACCTCTAGATGCAGCACTGGCTCTGTTACCAATTATAGAAGCAATTGGTATGAGCAGCAATATCTATATACCAAGCACCCGCTCCCTAGTTGTAGCACTGGCTCTGATACCAATTGTAGGACCGATTGTAGAAACGAGTTGTAAAGCACAATACTCTAGAGGGGGGGTGAATAGAGTAGGCAGCAGAAATTAACTATTTAAAAATATTAGTAGCAAGATCACAGAATATATATATATATATATCACAGATATGTAAATAAAAAGTAGAGAGTAGAGAGCAAACGCAAACACAAGGATGTATACTGATTTTCCTCTTGTGAGGACTAGTCCAGTCGGAAGAACTCTAGCTTTCAGTTGAATCCACTATGGAAAATCACCACAAGTTTTTTTTCGAAGTTCTTGCAACTTCTACAACGCGAGCTTTGATCCGAAGTACTCGACCAACATCAATTGTGAAGATTCTTTCTTCAATCAAGCCTCTGATTACAACCACTCTAAAACTTCTAGACCGTACCGTACTGGCAAATCGACTAGAGGATTGTAAATGGCTTGGGATTTGAAAATGAATAGCTCAGAACACTTTGGAAGAAGTAGTAGGCTTATAGAGAAGAGATATGAAAGTGAATTGGTGTATGAGTAGTGATTTGAAATGATCAAAATTCTTCTCTATTTATAGTTTTTCTAAAGGCAGAATTCGGACAGAATTCGGGCATGTCACTCTCCGATCCCGATATACGTATTCTTTCATAAATTCTGTACATAGTATCCCGTATTTAGCATGTGCATAATTCTATTTATTATTATTTAATAGTTGCATGTAGCTTTTAAGCATGTCATTAGTGGAAGGGTTAGAGCATGTTTAGAGATTAGAGTTTTCTTAAGCCAACCCAACCCCTATTTATATTCTCTTTCTCACTCTCTCTCCTCATTCACTCCTCCATTTATTTCCCTCAACCACCATCCTTAGGCAAGTACAACTTGCTCAAAAATAGAGATTTGTGTATTTTTTATTCTTGATTTCTCCTTTGATATTATTTGTCTATATTGTTCTTCTCTTCATTCTCTACAAGTTTAGTTCTTTGAGTTTTTGATTCTAATGGCTAGTTTTGTGTAGATCTAAGTTTTTAAAACTAGGATTTTATGTATTTACATGGTTTTGATCTATCAAACTTGGTTATTTTCGAAAACTAATAGTTTTAGGTTGTAGAAAATTTGATTCTACACAATCTTGACCTTTGAAAAGTTAGATTTTGACTTGTTTTGAGAAAGTTATAGCCAAAATAATATTTGGACAATTTCTATGTCATCTGCCCTGGATTTGGCAGGGACGATGAATAGTGCCGTATGAATAGCGCCGAGCCACATATGGGAGTACCGCATAGTGCTGCATAGTACCGAGCCGCATATGGGAGTACCGCATAGTGCTGCATAGTGCCGAACCGCATATGGAAGTGTTGCATAGTACCGCATAGTACCGAGTCGCATATGGGTGTGCCGCATAGTACTGCATAGTGTCCAAGCCGCATATGGGAGTGCTGCATAGTGCCGTATAGTACCGCATAGTGTCCGAGCCGCATATGAGAATGCTGCATAGTGCCGCATAGTGTCTGAGCCGCATATGGGTGTGCCGCATAGTGCCGTATAGTGTCGAGCCGCATATGAGAGTGCTGCATAGTACCGAACCGCATATGAGAGTACTGTATAGTACCGCATAGTGCTGCATAGTGTCCGAGTTGTATATAGGAGTGCTGCATAGTGTCGTATAGTGACGCATAGTGTCTGAACCGCGTATGGGAGTGCTGCATAGTGCCGTATAGTATCCGAGCCGTATATGGGAGTGCCGTATAGTGCTGCATAGTGTTGCATAGTATCCGAGCCATATATGGGAGTGCCGTATAGTGCCGTACAGTGCATATTTTGGCTGTTTTATGTCCTATTTGCCTGAATTGTGGCCAGAATTTCTCCCAACTTCCAACATAAAAGTTGTAGATCTTTGTCTTGGCTTCAAGAATCTTCATGACTTGCGAGCACTTCATACCCTAAGTGCATAGTGCCTTTTTGTTCTATTTCCTCTTGTGTCTTGGTCTTCATTCCTGATCTGACTCCTATGCGTATGCTGGATAACCCTATGTGTGTACTAAGGTATAATCTATGTGAGCACCGATGTGCTATCCTAAGTGCTAAGTGTTCCTATGTGATACCTGTCAGTACCTCCAAGAGTTCAGTATTTACATAGCGATTGGTCAGTAGCAATGATGTGGTATGTATTGTGTGTTACATTATGTAGTGACCCGCTCCGCCCTAGCGGAACGTCGATTCAAACGGCAAGTACAACGACTCAAACGAGCCGTCGACCCGAAGAGTTGGCATCGACCTGATGAAGAATTGATGCAAGGCTTACATTGACCGTCAAGATGAATCCAGACTTAGACTATCAAAGGCGCGCTCAGAGTATCGCTCGACCGATGCAAACATCGCTAAGGTGGGTGGCTCCGATGAACCCGTCTTTGCTTAGCCTAGACACTTAACAATGCGGACACTATCACGAGAATCGCTAGGCGATAACCCCGTACATGCTAATAAAGGACTCAACGTACCTAACTAAGGGAATAATCCCATCTTGTATGTTTGTATAGAATATGGAAAAGAACATGGAAAATATGAGATCTCTCGCACCGCGCTCCACGCTCGTGCTAAGGCACAGGCTTGTATTCGAGTTCCCTTTGCGTTCAACAATGAAACAATGAATAGATTACAACAATGAAACGGAAAGACTATCAACATAGTCGTTCCAAGTAGAGTATAGCAACATTGAAAGATTATGGAGCCGATGGGTCGCCAAGGCGACTCCCGTACGGGAAGTTGCATAATGTGTGAATGAAAGAATGAATGGATAAGTGAATGAATGAACCAACGAATGAAAGAATGAATACGTGAATGAATCAATGAACGAACAAACAAGTGAAAGAAAGAAGGAATGAATAAAAGATAAGAAGGAAATAAATGGTTAGCGACAGGTGTGACGGGCACGTGCAACGGGGCTCACTACCCGTGCTGTACGGACGCCAACCTGGTCGATAACGCATTATGGCTATGGGTTAGCCTATGACAAGTTAATACGAAATGGTCGTGGACAAACGGCACGAGCGAGGGGTGGCGAATGCTGTGACCGTAAAGAAAAAGGGATTCCACGGCATGATCAAAGGAGGGATATGCCGGCCTAGGCGGAATCAAAATATGGCTTACGGGCTGCCTGGGTGCGGACTCGGTCACCCGGGGGACGTAAGTGCAGGAGTATTTCAAGAGACTAACGGGGTGTGTGCCAGTCCTCACCCTACGCTAGTTGAGAAATACTACGGCTTGGATGTCCAAAATAGCTTATGATGCCAGCGACCGGTACATATAGATTTAAGTGGGCTTTGCTGGTAGCAATCCACGTGCAAGTCCTTGCATTGAAATCAAAGTAGTCTAAGTTAATCTGAACAAAGCACCTTCTGAATAAGCTTAAAATGTAACACACCAAATGATAACGAAAAATTCATACAAGTGAGTTAGATAACGTGCCTACGACGTACTAGAATCTGAGGCAGGGACACGCACTTAACATCGAAAAGTTCATATTGAATTGTTGACTAACTTGGTTTACTTTGGACAGGGAAGGCCGGACGGTAAGAATGGGTAAGTCGTGCATGTATTCAAATGCGACACTTGAATTTGGCAATACGAGATAGGTTATGAAATATGCATAAAACTGATCTTAAGGCAAAGATTAGTAAGACAATGAATGATAGAGATGCACAAAAGTAAATATAACGTGTTTGGTAATAATAGCATTGTGGGCGAGCTAGCCTCCCCACCAGTGTATAACAATGTACTGATAACCCCACAGTCTGCTTGCAGGATGCAGGAGACGTCGGCGGGTGCAGAGCTTTCCTCGAACGTGCTAAGGCACGGAGCTATCTCTGGAGCCTTGGAGCGTTGCAAGGAGCTGAAGCACCATATACAGGACATAATGTATCGGAATATCACCATGAATCATTCCATGTTGTAAGCCACTTGGCACGCCTTTTATGTTTCAGAGAGAGAGCTTGAGCGAATTGTAATATCGGCCTAGCGCCGCTTGTAAACTTCTTGAAAATCAATAAAGAGTTTGAATTCACTTCAATTTTGTGTTCGTTTACTTTCCGCTGCAAATGGGGACACTCTGTGCGACTTTGTGGCCTAGCTCAAATCGGCCGTTTCTGGACTTGGCCTTGCACGGGCGCAACCTAGGCCCGTGCGGCATCACGCCTTAGCGAGGACGATCGCTCCTACGGAAGCGGGGCGTGACAGATTGGTATCAGAGCACGGCTTTACGTCCTTGGACTTTATTTCGATTCTCTCAGTTTTGAAAGCTCGTTAAAACAAAAGAAGTGTACGCTCTCTCTCGTTGTACCTTAAGATGTTCCATACAATAAGTCTAATATTTTCAAAAGCTCGTACGAGTACTCGGTTGGACGGGATCGATAGGCAAAGGCCTTTGTGCCACCACGACGGACTTGAGTTAGAAGGAACCGATCCTAAGAGTTAGCAAACGCAGGCATGCTTGAATAACCTTACGCTGACAATAGCGAATGAGTACGCGAGACCGAAGTATAGTCCGAACGGGATAGTCACGCACGCAGCCTTTTGGCTAAGTTATGTAGAGTATCGCGCACCTAGACCTTCTGGTGCAAACGAGTTGCGAGTGAGATCGATTATCGCTCGAATGAGAATAAGTAAGCGTGCAAACTTGAATATAGTCCGCACGGGATGGTTATGCGGCACAACTTAGTCCGCGTGTCGCGCACCTCAACTTTTGGGTGCAATCGGGTTACGAGCGATATCAAGTATCGCTCGATCGAGAACGGAGATACACTTTAAGTGTCTATCGATAGGAACGCTATCGAGTTAACGCTTAGGCGTACCCGAAAGATTAGCTTGGATTTTGAGAATTAATACGAATGATTTAGTACGTCGAGGCGACGTGAGCGATTACGCTAGAGATTCGTCGAACGAATCTGAAGGATGTCTTAGCGCATGACGCGAACGTGATTGAGGACTAGATCGTATGGCTTGAATCCGAGTGGTGTATGTGATAGGTTCAGAGAAGAATAAGAATGAGTGTCGACGACTAGTCGAGTGGCTCGAACCCTGAGTGGTGTATGGACATCATAGAAATTGTTCGAGCGAAACTAAAGGATTTACGGATAGAACGAGTATGTCGGCGAGGCGATGTGATCGCGCAAAGCCTTAGAATGTGTCACGCTTAGTTGGCTGTGACTTCAAAAGTCCCGAATGAGATGTTACTGTACAACTTGCCAATGGGCAACGTGAGTTAGAAAATGGTTCGGAACGATGAATGAAAATGAATGGTCTTGATCGAGGAAACTTAGAGGATCGCACGTACGATTTCGGATTGATTCAAATGAATTGTGACTTGAGTTTGAACAACGATCTTGAAACTAGCTTGAGGAATAGCAGTTGAACTTAATCTTGAATATTAAATGAAATTGTGGAATATCCAACTCGGACAACAGCATCAACGTACGACTCGAAATCGGTTGCAAAGGAAGATCGTCAGGTTACGCATATCGTCGATGGTATTGAGGCGTATCAAAGATCGATATACGATAACTCGGGGGTATTCTGACTCGGCGAATGACGATCGTGCAAATGTCATTGTTCCGTTGGATGATATACTTGGGATGTTAAAAAATGTGTCGAGGAAAAGATAGACTTGGCTCGAGGGTTTTCTAGTTGAACGCATGACGGTCAGACTGTCAAAAATTGATTTGGCTTTGATGAAAATGAGAATGCTTGGATTTGCTTCGTTGATAACCACAACGTTGACGTTCTTGTCTTATGCGAGCACAACTCCAGCCTCGTACATGCGTCGCGCCGGATTAGGATGATCACTCTGCGTGAGCGCTGATATGGTGATTCATACAGCGGGAATGATTAAACTTGGATGGCGTGGCAATTTGATTGCTTCGACTTGTGGTTTGACGCGAAGGTAAACTTGAGAAAGACTTGGTGTGCTTGATGATTAAACTTGAGGATTAAGTAGGTCCAATTCGCGTATCGAGAATGAGTTAGTCTAAACTCAAACAAGAGTTACGCCCCGATGAGAATGATTATTCCACGGGAGCGTTGCATGGTGATTCATGAACCACCGTGGATAATCGGACTCGCGTGAGATTGGGACGCAATGTATTGTCGAGCTGGATGACCTCGTGATCGAATACATGAATTAGTTAGAATGGATATGTGAAGTATGTCGATTGGGTGATTTAAATGGATTCGAATATGCGTAACGAATACATTGATGCGAATAGGTGATCCTGCTCGATGTTTAGAAATTTGAGTGAAACGAACTTGGGTAGAAACTCCCGTACAAGCGAACAAATGGTTTGACCATAAGATTTGGGGAGAGCGTCGTACAACGACCTTGCACGACGAGCCACGGACCTAACGTGTAACTATTACCTTGTGAGCTGACCTAGCGGATAGGCGGACGACCCTATGCCGAGTGATTGAACCTGTGCGATGGCATTTACAGTATCGTCTGGACGGACGATAGGCTTGGGGCAGCAAGACTTAGAGTAGGACGGGGAACAGGGAGTGTGCATGAACGACGACGAGATTGGCCCCAAACGAAGGAAATGATAGGGATGGATGATGCGCAAGTAAAGTCGGGATAACAAATTGAATCATTGATTGGAAGACGTACTCGGTGATAGTACGATACTTGATGTTGAACTGGACAGAAATTACTTAGACTTGGTCGACCCCGCTAAGAAGAAATCATATTGATTTCGTTGACAAGAGCGCTTGAGAAGCGAATCGAATCATCTTGAGGACCGAGATAAACGATATGTGATACACACATGAGTTCGGTTTTAAATCGAAGTTAGCAAAACGATCGGCAAATCAAAACTATCACGAGTAGCTTGTCCGACTTCGCTAATCGCTAAGCTTGGTTGAAATGTACGTATTCAGGGGACGCCTTGGATACGTGCACGATCCAAACTCAGCGATATGATGAACTCGAATGCAGCTGCAAGTGGGTGTTGCGATGCGCATGGATGATGGAGTGAGTTTGCCTCAGCCTACGACCCTCGCGTTTGATGAATTTTGACGTGCCTCATGTGACTATTACAGCCCCGTAACAAGACGCAATAGCAACCAAGTCGAAGAAATGCTTGAATTGAATAAGAACCATCAACTCTGAAATAAATGAAAAGCCATTCAATAAAATCGACCAAACGTATGCGACACGAAACTTGGAAAGGTATCGAGTATAGTTTGGTGCCAAAGAACGATAGAGCCGTTCGATAGGGATTGCCTAAGAAACACGATGACGCGAGTTAAGGAATGGTAGGATGACCTGCACTCAGGAAGTCTCGAGGACGAGACTTGTTTTGAGTGGTGTATTATATAGTGACCCGCTCCGCCCTAGTGGAACGCCGATTCAAATGGCAAGTGCAACGACTCAAACGAGCCGTCGACCCGAAGAGTTAGCATCGATCTGATGAAGAATTGATGCAAGGCTTACATTGGCCGTCAAGATGAATCCAGACTTAGACTATCAAAGGCGCGCTCGGAGTATCGCTCGACCGATGCGAACATCGCTAAGGTGGGTGGCTCCGATGAACCCGTCTTTGCTTAGCCTAGACACTTAACAATGCGGACACTATCACGAGAATCGCTAGGCGATAACCCCGTGCATGCTAATAAAGGACTCAACGCACCTAGCTAAGGAAATAATCCCATCTTGTATGCTTGTATAGAATATGAAAAAGAACATAAAAAATGTGAGATCTCTCGCACCGCGCTCCACGCTCGTGCTAAGGCACAGGCTTGTATTCGAGTTCCCTTTGCGTTCAACAATGAAACAATGAATAGATTACAACAATAAAATGGGAAGACTATCAACATAGTCGTTCCAAGTAGAGTATAGCAACATTGAAAGATTATGGGGCCGATGGGTCGCCAAGGCGACTCCCGCACGGGGAGTTGCATAATGTGTGAATGAAAGAATAAATGGATAAGTGAATGAATAAACCAACGAATGAAAGAATGAATACGTGAATGAATCAATGAACGAACAAACAAGTGAAAGAAAGAAGGAATGAATAAAAGATAAGAAGGAAAGGAATGGTTAGCGACAGGTGTGACGGGCACGTACAACGGGGCTCGCTACCCGCGCTGCACGGACGCCAACCTGGTCGATAACGTATTGCGGCTATGGGTTAGCCTATGACAAGTTAATACGAAATGGTCGTAGACAAACGGCACGAGCGAGGGGTGGCGAATGCTGTGACCGTAAAGAAAAAGGGATTTCGCGGCATGATCAAAGGGGGGATATGCCGGCCTAGGCGGAATCAAAATATGGCTTACGGGCTGCCTGGGTGCGGACTCGGTCACCCGAGGGACGTAAGTGCATGAGTATTTCAAGAGACTAACGGGGTGTGTGCCAGTCCTCACCCTACGCTAGTTGAGAAATACCACAGCTTGGATATCCAAAATGGCTTATGATGCCAGCGACCGGTGCATATAGATTTAAGTGGGCTTTGCTGGTGGCAATCCACGTGCAAGTCCTTGTATTGAAATCAAAGTAGTCTAAGTTAATCTGAACAAAGCACCTTCTGAATAAGCTTGAAATTTAACACACCAAATGATAACGAGAAATTCATACAAGTGAGTTAGATAACGTGCCTACGACATGCTAGAATCCGAGGCAGGGACACGCACTTGACATCGAAAAGTTCATATTGAATTGTTGACTAACTTGGTTTACTTTGGACAGAGAAGGCCGGACGGTAAGAATGGGTAAGTCGTGCATGTATTTCAAATGCGACACTTGAATTTGGCAACACGAGATAGGTTATGAAATATGCATAAAATTGATCTTAAGGCAAAGATTAGTAAGACAATGAATGATAGAGATGCACAAAAGTAAATATAACGTGTTTGGTAATGATAGCATTGTGGGCGAGCTAGCCTCCCCACCAGTGCATAACAATGTACTGATAACCCCACAGTCTGCTTGCAGGATGCAGGAGACGTCGGCGGGTGCGGAGCTTTCCTCGAACGTGCTAAGGCGCGGAGCTATCTCTGGAGCCTTGGAGCGTTGCAAGGAGCTGAAGCACCATATATAGGACATAATGTATCGGAACATCGCCATGAATCATTCCATGTTGTAAGCCACTTGGCACGTCTTTTATGTTTCAGAGAGAAAGCTTGAGCGAATTGTAATATCGGCCTAGCGCCGCTTGTAAACTTCTTGAAAATCAATAAAGAGTTTGAATTCACTTCAATTTTGTGTTCGTTTACTTTTCGCTGCAAATGGGGACACTCTGTACGACTCTGTGGCCTAGCTCAAATCGGCCGTTTCTGGACTTGGCCTTGCACGGACGCAACCTAGGCCCGTGTGGCATCACGCCTTAGTGAGGACAATCGCTCCTACGGGAGCGGGGCGTGACACATTACACCAAGAAGGGGGTACATATGTATGACTCTATGAGCCAGTACGGATCCCTTCTTAGGGTACTCGTACAATGTACGACATCTAGGGGAGTGAGTATGTGACCACGACATGTGAACTCCGAGGATAACCTAGGGAATAACTCGGCAACTAACTTGGTAGATGTATTGGGTGGGAAGAATCCCGAGATCGTGCCATACTAGCCACCCCAGGCCCAGTCCTGACGTGTCGGGTTGGCCGCCACGGATATGGTTTCACTCGCCTATAGCGGATGGCTATATCCGACTCCTACGAGTTATGTGTTATATGTTTTAGCGTGGTAGCCCTCCGGGGGACCGGTGCATAATCAATGTACTATATGTCTTATGGTTTGGCTAGCCCTGCTGGGTTGACACGATCTGAGGATTCCTTTTAATCAGTATCGCGGGGATAACTCCGCTAAATATAGAAAGCCGTATGAATGAATGGCCGCTTGAAAAATAACTTGACTGTGCCTTGTAACTTCCGTTAGTAGCCGAGGAACATGGACTGTCATGGTGCGTGGTCCAACCCATGTCCTTGTTTGGTTGTTGGATTGGGCTATCGTACTAGGACAGGCTGTGGACGAGGTTACGACCGGAAGCTTTTATTATTACTGTAGGATGTTGAAAATTATGACAAATTATGACACGCTGTCATTTTCATCCATACGCTTAAAGACAGATGTCAGTTGAAGCCATACGCTCAGTTCAGAGTTGTACGCTCATTCAAAAGCCATACGCTCAGTAAATATTTTATTATTTACTGAAGTGACAGCACAGCATATGTTTAAATAAGGAATGAATCTGACACTTCATCTTTCGTGCAAAGACAGCTGTCACGAGAAAAGTAACCGTCGTATAGGTTTTCGAAGAGTCGGTTTTGTCTTTAACGAGGACAACTCAGCAGCCTTCATAAATACAAAAGCCATCATTACTGTCAGTTTTGACAGTCTGTCAGCCGTCAAATCCGCAGTCACGACGCTCGAGAAGATTTTGTCAGTTATGGGAAGATATGGTGTACCAAAGAAGATTGATGATAGCCACATGGCCACTTCTCCAGTGAGCGTATCGACCTCACATGACTCCTTCTTCACCCAGCCAAGTGAGCGTATGGACCTCACATGATTCCTTGCCCATAAAGTGAGCGTATGGATTTCCTATGGCACTACGCTGTCCAAGTCAGCGTATAACTCTTCTTCAACGAGGCAGCGTATTACAGCAATCATATCCAGGATTACAGTCAACACACGTTCTCACGTGTCCTGTACCAGTTATCCACTTCTCTAGAAGTTATGCAACGTGGCATCCAGGCCATCAATCTCTCCTGAACATGCTCCACTACTTTCAACCGCACGCTAATGTGTCTCCATCAGAATTCGCCACGCGTCCCTGCAGTTATGCACACGTCAAGTAACTACCTGAGCGTATGCTTAAGGACAGTTATCCTGAACTCTATAAAAAAGAGTTTCTTCATCTTTATCAGACACGACAGGTCATTTTTCAGAGAGAACAGAGAGATTGCCCAGTTGCTGTCCAAGTTCTTCGAAGTTCGAGTTTTCTTCATCGCATCGTCCAAGGGATAAAGTAATCGTCTTCTAGATTAGATTCCTACAGTTGTAATTTTCTCAGATACAAAATAAATAAAGTGAATTTATTTATGGAAAACAAATTGGCGACTCTGCTGGGGAAAGCTGTCTCCTCCAACGAGATAGCAACAACTCAATGCGATACTTCGTCGATCGGCTCGACGAAGAAGACGATGGTCGTACAATTCGACCAATCTGCTTACGAAGAAATGCTCAAGGCGAAGGAGGGCCGAACTGCTTCCTCCGCTCTTCCTGCTACCAAGAAGACGGGACGTTCTGTCTATGTCCCCAAGTCTTCTTCGACAGCCCGAGATGTTCCTGTCACTTCTCACGTTGACAAGAACACATCTTCAACTTCAACAAAGCACACTTCTGCTTCCCTGAACACAGCAACAATGGTTTCCCCTAGTCACGCTGACAAAATTGGTTCTTTAACCAAGTCAGTGTGTCCAAGGAAAACCATCTCTGGACATGTCAAAGTCCCTTCTCCTTTTGCTCTTACGACAGCAGTCGGCTCTTTAGCCATTGATGACTCTGTGCGTACAGCAGTCAGAGGGCAGCATGCGGTAAAGTCAGCGTACACTGAGCAAAGACCAGCATATGCCAACAAGAAGGCAGCGTACGCTAAGCAAAAGCCAATATATGCTAACAAGAAGTTGGCGTATGCTGACAGATACAGTCCTTTCACTGATTCTCAAAATCAGACTGGGGGTTCTCTTTCACAGAACCTACAAATGATTCCCCCACAACTTGCACATCTTGTGCCAACCAAGGAGAAAGACTCTTTAGTCGATTCCTCTACTTCTGAGGTCTTTACCTCTGGAGTTAATTTGACTAGTACTTTTACTAGCTCAAACAAAGGAAAATGCCTTTTGGCTAATTCCTCTAAAGATGGATTATTACCGACTCCTAGTCAGAATAATACTCATCTCCCTTCTCTCAAAATTTCTCGATCTGAGAAAGGCAAGTTACAAGTATCCAAGACTGATACCAAAGTCATATCTCCCACGGATCTTCGTAACAAGCTTAATCAAAATCACCACAGTTATGCTTCTGGTATTAAAAAGTCTTATCAAATTGAGACAAGTGTACTAGACCCTGATGTTGAATATGCCAGGAACTATGTGGCTCAAATTAATCGGTCTCTATACACTCAAGAACCAAGAGGACAGAAGAACAAAAGACAAGTTTCTACACAGAAACTATCTTCCAGTACTTCCCAATCTATCCCTACAGATCTCCGGGAATATTTACAAAACAAACGGAGAATCGACACTCCATCTGGCTATGACATTGCCCATATTCGCCATGAAAAGCATGGTTGTGACTTCCAACCTCGGGTTGTCATCCAATGTTGTTGTTCACCGAAAAGACGGTCTGTTTTCGAACGGATCCAATATGAACCAACATCAGATGAAGATGAACCTCTTTATGCTTTTGTTAACATGACCTCCAGAAATATTGGGGGTAGAATCCGGTCTGACGCTATATCAGATTCTGAAGATGGTGTTTATCTTGGCACCCGATCCAGGACCAGAGCCTTGGCCAGAATCTCTTCTTCTTCTCATCCAAGTAATAATCCGGAGATCACGGAAGATTTCCTTGGAGAGTCCAACTTTCCGGCATTAACTCCTGTAAACAGTCCCGGGAAAGATACTGATTCTTACAGCGATGATTCAGAGCAAACTGTTTCATCGTCTATCCCTCGAATGATTACCACTTACATGGCAGAAGGTGATCATGAACCTTCGACTAGCAATGAGGCTCATGAACAGAGGATTTCTTCTTTAGAACAACAATTGCGAGCTATGGCAGATACATTGAGTGCTATGCACACTTTAATGCAGGCTCAACAACAGACAGCACCACCAGTGGTATTGAATACCCCTGTTATTCCAAACCCCGAACCCTCTACTATTCCGGGGGTACAATCTAATGTTCCTGTACAAACCACCCCAAGTCACTCTGGAGCTGGGGGTGGTACATATGCTGCAGTCCCTCCTCCCAATTACACTCAACAAGTCACAACTCCACAATCCTCTGGAATTGTTACAGAAGAGTTAAAGAATCTCAAAACTCAGTTTGAGGCATTCAAACAGAAGGATGGTTTACAAAGGTTAGGTATCAAGCAACCTTACCCGATAGAGTGGAAGCAAGTATCATATCCTCCTAAATATAAGCCTCCGACTATCTCCTTCTTTGATGGGACTACTTCCCCAAGTCAGTTCATTAATCACTTTGAAGTAATGACTGATCAATTGCAACCAAGCGATGCCCTCCTTACTCGTGTGTTTGTTGGATGTCTCAAAGGAACGACTTATGAATGGTATAGAAGTCTCCCTGATGGGTGTATTACTTCATTTGCCGGTTTCAAACAAATGTTCCTTGAACGATTCTACGAAGGGCTCAATGATATGACCATGTCGGCCCTCATAAGAATCAAACAGAAGAATAATGAGACCACTGAGGAATTCATTGAGAGATTCAGAAGAGAAGCCCTCAAAATGCCTCTTGGAACTTCCGATGCTGTTATGATCGACACTTGCAAGTCGAACCTTTTACCAATTATCAGCATGTGGACAGGGTCCACTCAGTTCCAAGATTGGCCTTCATTCATCGTCAGTGCCAAAGCTGCCGAAGTCAGTGCTGAGACCTTCAAAGGTCTGGGGGTACAAATGGCTCCCAAAGAATCAAATCAGAGTGCTAGCAATAGTACTCGACCCAACAATCGCAAAGGGAAAGAAGCTCTTGAAGTCAATCTCCAAAGCAGTATTCAAGAAGTAAAGACTACCCAAGCTACTTCAGCTCCAACAAATCAACAACAGAGACCTCCTCGACCGAAGGAAGAATATTCTTTCGACGATGACGATGTTCAGGGTATCTTTGAATGCTTGCTCAAAGGTAATAAGATTCAATTGCCAGAAATCAAAAAGCCTGATGAAGCCAATAAGACAGATCATCCAAAATACTGTCCATATTATAGAATGCTGGGTCATACAATCCGGTCTTGCTATGTATTAAAAGGGAAGATTCAAGAGATGATTAAATCAGGAGCTGTGACATTAACATCCAAAGACAAAACAGTCACAGCAAATGTAATTTCAATGCAGTTCGGTGACTTCCCTCCCTTAATGGTGGAAAGTGGGATTGTTCCTATCCCCAAAGCAACTCTCGAAGTTATAAACATCCCACCAGCACAGAATGATGGACTTGTTCCTGTCACAACTAAGAAGGAAGAGATCATGTGGATTCACCCGGATTTAATGACGGAGTTTGAAACGTCTTCCTCTTCTCCTCGGAAGACTTCCTCGTCTAAAAAGAAGCTCGGGAAGACTAAGTCATGCAATGTGACTTCTAGTTTCACACCCGATTTTTATCTAACCTCTACTTTCATCTCAGCAGGAAATTCACTCCCTACGGAAATAAAATCTGTATCTCAATTTGAAGATAGGTACAAGCCTGCTTTTTATCTATACAGTTCACAATCTCGTAAATTAATGGTGAAGATGGGTTATGATCTAGCCACTGCTCCTGGTTTGAATTCAGGCAAGGGACTCCGAGCACCTTTGGCCATTACCATGAGACATAATCAATCTCGTGTTGGCCTTGGTTTCTGGAATGAAGCTCTCATCAAACATAAAAGAACCAAGAGCAAAATAAAGAATTGCAGCATGGTTTCCATAGACCTTGAACCAGAATCTGAAGTTGAAGTTCATGCTGGAACTCGGTCAGGAAAAGTATATCTGAAAGATTATGCTGAAGTTCTTGAAGAAACTTCTGAAGTTCCTCCGGTTACAGCTTCAACTCCAGTCTCTACTGAAGAGCCTTTAAATGTTCCTGTTGAGACAGTTCCTTCTAGACCAACAACAGCTGACAAGGGCAAACAACAAGTCCGCTTCGACAAACCATTGAAGAAATCATCCCCTACAGGACTTGAAAAGCCTTATAATTTTGATATATTGGCTCAACTAGCCAATACACCAGCTAAATTGTCAATCTTCGAACTCTTACGTCTCTCTAAAGAGACTCGAGAAACTTTGAGTGAAGCACTGCTGCAAGCAGAAACCTGCTTAACTCTCCTCAAGAAGTTGGAAACAGAACCTGTCTCTCACTGCCATAATGTATTGGAATTTATTCCAAATATTATCTTTACGCAGGACGATATGCTGCTAGAGGATAATCGACATGATCGTCCTTTATATCATACAGGATATATTGATTCTATGAAGGTTGATCGTTTACTGATTGATCCAGGATCCGCTCTCAGTATTATGCCAAAGGCTATGTTAGATGCATTGAAGATACCTGTGCATAGTCTTTCCAGCACTATCACTACCATCTTGGGATTCAATCAAGGAAAAAGTGAGCCTTTAGGCAAGATTCGCCTTAAATTTCAAATAGGCGATCTTCGTACTAAGGTTACTTTTTACATCATCAACAATCATGGTTGCTCGTACAATGCTCTATTGGGGAGACCTTTCTTGCATGAACATAATATTGTTCCTTCAACTCTTCATCAGTGTTTCAAATATGTTGATGATAATGGAGAGGTTCAAAAAGAAGTGGCAGATCTTTACCCATTCAAAGGAGTCGAAGCTTACTTCAATGACGCTCGCATGTACAAAGATGAATACTCGAAAGTCTTGCAAGCTATGGATAATGAAGATGAGACATCCAAAGTTGACACCTTTATTATTCCTGTAAAAGGGCGTATTACTCCTCCATAGTCTGTTAAAACATCTGAAGAAGGCTCACTGATAATTCCGGTCAGTGGACGTACTACTTCATCATCCGCCCAAGGCTCACTGATAATTCCTGTCAGTGGACGTACTACTGTACCATCTTCCCAAGCTTCACAAAGTTTGCTGATCATTTCTGTCAGTGGAACGCATTACTCCCCCTCCATCTTCTCAGGCTAGATCAGATACTCTAGTCATTCCAGTCAGTGGACGCATTACTTATCTACGGTCTTCTTCAAGGGAGCTCACCTCTTCTGAGCCTTTTGTTATCGATCTTAATCGAAACAAAAATTCTAACTGTTCTTCTTCTTCCCCCTTTGTCATTAATCTGACTAAGTCTGATAAGGCTCAGCCTTCTGTTGTAAATACAGCATCTAGTATTAATGAAGCATCTCCTTTGCAGTATATTGATATTTGTAGTTATGTACAAAGTTATTTACAATTGCTAGATAGCTTAGAGCCACTAACTATAGGGGTTGTTCAAGCTCTTCATACAGACGTATTATTAGACTCTATACAGAAATCATACTTTGTGGTCCCCAGTCGAAAGAAGGGAGAAAATCCAATATTTTTCTATAAAGGACCTCAGAATCCTCCTAATCTGGAGGAGGATGATATAAATGACGATACTGGAAGATTACAGCTATGTCGCTACAGTCAGCAATCCAAAAATATCATCAAGAATATGGGTTATGATTTCAGAACCAGTCTTAATGGAAAAGGAAGAAGAATGCCTGTTCGAATTCCTCCATTAAAATACGGAAGGACAAAATGTGGTTTAGGTTACATTGCTCCCACCCCTTTTATCAACATAGTTCATGAAGAGTCAAAATTCAATAAAGACGAACAATCTGAAGATGAACGATCTGAGTCTTCTGATTCCCTTTTTTGGGATTCTGATACGAGTGTTGGCGATCTTCATCGCTCTATTCTATCCATCAATATGGTCTCTGTTGATGGCCCACAAGAAAATGGTGAAGATGAGGATGATTTTGAAATATCACCTGAATCAGAACAATGGGCTCAAAGATTAGATAATCAATGGGAATTCAGGTTCGAACAGAGGAAACCTCCTACTGAAGATAAACTGATCCAAATTGATGTTGGTGAAGAAGGTTCCCCTAAACCAATATTCATCAGTGAGAGTCTTTCAGAAACAGATAAGCAAGATATGATCAAGCTTATTCGTGATTACATCGATGTCTTCGCCTGGAGCTACGAGGATATGCCAGGATTAGATCCGAAGATCGCAATGCACAAGCTTAATATTATGCCAAATGCTAAACCGGTCAAACAACAACAGCGACGATTTCGTCCAGACATTATGGATGCAATTGAAGCTGAAGTCAACAAGCTTATGGCTTCCGGATTTATCAGAGAGGAACAACATCCTGAATGGGTGGCTAACATCGTTCCTGTCCTCAAGAAGACCGGCAAGATCCGAGTCTGTATAGACTTTCGTGATCTCAATGCTGCTTGTCCTAAAGACGAGTTTCCTCTTCTAATTACAGATGTAATGATTGATAACACATGTGGTTTCGAACGAATGTCATTCATGGATGGGTATTCGGGGTATAATCAAATCAAGATGTTTCCAGATGACGAGAGACATACTTCTTTCAGAACACCGATCGGTACATATTATTATACAGTGATGCCGTTTGGTCTCAAGAATGCAGGAGCAACATATCAGCGAGCAATGAGCACTATATTTCGCGAACATCTCCGAAAAATAGTCGAATGCTATGTTGATGATATTGCAGTCAAAAGTCGACGAAAGGAGGATCATATCCAAGATTTGAAGACTATATTTGATTTAATGCGTCAGCATCAACTTAAAATGAACCCTACTAAGTCCTTCCTGGGCATCTCTAGTGGTAAATTTCTCGGCTTCGTCATTACCGCTAAAGGTATACACGTGGATCCCGAGAAGATCAAAGCCATCCAAGAGATGCGTCCTCCACGCACCTTAAAAGAGCTACGAGGATTTTAAGGAAGAATTGCTTATATTAGGAGATTCATTTCCAACTTATCAGGACGCTGCAGACCATTCCACAAACTTCTGAATAAAGGTGTATCTTTCATCTGGAACGAAGAATGTCAAAAAGCATTTGACGACATCAAACAGTACCTCATGAACCCTCCAGTTTTGGTACCTCCCGTCTCGGGAATACCATTTCTCCTATATGTTCGAGCTATGGATCATTCTCTTGGTGCATTACTCGCCCAGAAAAATAAAGATGGTCATGAACAGGCCATTTATTATCTCAGTCGCACAATGACAGGCGCTGAACCGCGTTATTCTCTAATCGAGAAAGAATGCCTAGCATTAATGTTTGCTGTTCAGAAAACGCGACATTATATTATCGGTCAAACGATTCATGGATTATGATGAAGAAACCTGGTATTCTCAACTCCAGACTAGCTAATTGGGGAATCTTGTTAGCCCAATATGACATGCATTATATTCCTCATAAGTCGGTTAAAGGACAGGCTCTTGCTGATTTTCTAGCAGCTCATGCAGTCCCAGAAGATTCTAAATTATATGATAAGATTCCCGATGAAGTTCTGGATTCAAATATGGTTTCTGAAGAAGTTCCTACCTGGCGTCTATTCTTTGATGGAGCATCTAGAATAGGTCCTAACGGCGATATTGTCGTCGGAGTTAGAATTGTTCTTGTATCCCCAGAGGGATTAACTATTCAGAGGACTTATTCTCTGGATCAATCATGTTCAAATAATGTTGCAGAATACAATGCGTTGCTCATTGGTCTTCAACTTGCTAAACATCTGGATGTTCAATATTTAGAAGTTTATGGAGACTCTAAGCTTATCATCAATCAGATCAGAGGAACGTATGAAGTTCGTCATCAAGATTTGATACCTTATCATCGAACAGCACTCTCTATGGCCTCCTCCTTTGAAGGTTTCTTTATTGAACATGTTCGACGAGCCTATAATGCAGAAGCTGATGCTTTGGCTAATCTTACTGCTGTATTAGCCATACCAATCAGACGTCAGCAAGTGATAGTGGTTTATAACCGAGAACTATTCTACGTTAAAAATAATCTGGCTTTGGCTTTTCCCCATAATACAGACGAAGATTCTCTCAACTTTGATGCTGAATTAAAGTTTGACAAAGTGTCCTTGTCTTCTTCCGATTCTACTATAGAATATGTCTTTTCTAACAAAATAGACACCGTAACTGAAGACTGGAGACGTCCGTTTCTAGACGTTTTGTTGTATGACATACTTCCTGATAACCCGAGTGAAGCAGCATCTATCCGGCGCCGGTCTCTCAGATTCTATTATAATCATACTACGAAGACACTATATCGTCGAGCCTATGATGGTCTTCTCCTTCGATGCATCACTGGTGAAGAAGCACAACAGATAATCCGTGAAGCACATGATGGCGTCTGCGGAGCTCATCAGCCAGGTCCAAAACTTCAAGATCGTATCCGACGTATGGGCTATTATTGGCCCACGATGGTAGCTGATACCATTCAATATGCTCGGAAATGTAAAACCTGTCAAATTCATGCAGACTTTATCCATCAACCATCGGAGTTCTTACACCCAACAGCGGCATCATGACCCTTTGAAGCTTGGGGCATGGACGTCATCGGTCATATCAATCCACCATCATCAAAAGGACATCGGTTTATTCTAGCAATAACTGATTACTTTTCTAAATGGGCTGAAGCAATCCTGTTATCTGAAGTCAAGACTTCTAATGTTATCAACTTTGTCATGTCATCTATCGATTTGGTGTTCCTCGGCATATTATCCATGATAATGGACCACAGTTCGTCAGCCAGAAATTTACTCGATTCTGTGATGATCATCGGATTAATAATCTGGCTTCTACAGCATATAATCCAGCAGCCAATGGACTAGCAGAAGCTTTCAACAAAACAATCATCAAACTCTTGAAAAAGTTCGTTTCTTCCAATAAACGTAACTGAAGTGAGAAGCTTGGTGAATGTTTATGGGCTTATCGTACCACAGTTCGCAATGCGACCGAATGTACACCTTTCTCTTTGGTATATGGGTGTGAAGCTGTTCTTCCCCTCGAGATACAAATTCCTTCTTTAAGAGTTGCAATCTCCAATGAATTTACAACAGAGAATAATGATCGACTTCGACATCAAGAGCTGGAAGCTTTAGATGAAAAGCGATTGTATGCGCAACAAAATATCGAGCTATATCAAGCCCGAATCTCAAAAGCTTTTAATCGGAAAGTCAAAGTCAGAACATATCAGAAGGGAGAATTGGTCCTTACTGTCAGACGTCCGATGACCATGACACATATGAGCAAAGGCAAATTTGACGCGAAATGGGAAGGCCCATTCGTAGTAAACAAAGTCTTCTCTAATGGAGTATATCAGCTTGCCTCTATGGACGGGAAAGTCACGATGATGCCTATCAATGGCAAATTCTTAAAGAAATATTATGTATAAATAATATTTTCATTACTCCCCAGCAAGTGTAAAATCAAAAATTTATTCTTCTCTACAAAAGCTATTTCGATGTCGTTATCCCCAGCGGAAACTGATATTCTACTATGTATCATTTTCCCAGAGAGTTCGATATTTTGTCTTATTAGATTCCCAGTAGATTTAATAAAGATCTTGTATAGAAAATCATGTCCATATCACCTCTGAATTTTCTATCTCAGTATGTACCATATTCTATGAAAATGATATCTCGTCCTTTTGATTTCTGAGTCTAAAGATCAGTAAATAAAGGCAAAATAATATAAAGCAGGAAGGATACATCATAAACAAAGTTTCCTTAAACAGAGTTTATTTGAGACAAATTCTTCAAGAAATACATCATCATGGAAGATCACTGGTATCCCTTTCGTACTTGGGACAAGGACCACATACATAATTAGCAAAAGAATTGAATACATCCTTTCCTGACCGCACCAAGAACTGACAGGCAGCCAGCCTCATTGCTTCTTCTTCTTCGGTTTCTCCTTGTTCGACCAGGAAATCCAAGATATCTTTCGGCAGCTTGGGAGCAGACGAGCTTTCGCCCGTCTCCTTCTTTCGTGGAGTCGAATGCTCTTTAGCATTTTCATCGACTTTGGAGATGACTTCGGTTTTCTTCGTGTTCTCTTCGGAAGACATTTTGAATAAAAGAGAATAATGTGTGATCCTTCTACTCAAAGAGATGCTCTATTTATAGGCATATATTTGCCAGAATTAAAGGAACGTGTCTTTTCCCGACATTCATTCATTAATACTTGACGGTTCATCCGTGCATTTATTATATTCATCCGATGGTTTGTCTGTTCATAATCTTCTATCGATTGGAATTCGTTATCTTTCACATTTTCATAACCTTTGACCTCTGTATAAATACAAATCTGACTTTCTTTTTTTTGAGTCTTTACATCCTATCACGTCCATATTACCTCTGATAGTATTGTACACTCTAAAAAAAAGAAATCAAGATTTCTATTTATCATGTTCTTTTTACATCCAGAGAGATACAAAATCACTTCAGATAAAGAAGATTTATCATTTCCATTATCATATTTTCATAAAAAGTCTATTACATTTCTTAGACTTTCCTACAAATCATAATGGAAATCTATTACAAATCTTGGATTTCCATTCTATGTACAACTGAGATCTATTTTTTCTTGGATCTTCTCTGGCAATCTCGTTGTTTGTGGCAATTCCTGGGTGTCCAGCAGGAATCAAACTCTGGTCTTATCTCTCAGACGAGAGGAGAACCACAGAGTATGGCAACACGATGGCGTGTTGCTGCCAATACAGCGCATGGAGGAACGGCGGCACCTCAAGCAGATAGGAATGTATCCAAACCTTGGGATACAATTCCTAGTTCTGCCGCGAAAGGAACTCTACTACCCAATTTCTCGGGGTAGAGTTGACTCCACCATCCAACTCTCGTGTATAAAGGCTCTTCCTACCATCTGAGGAAGACCCTTCTATCCCACGAAGAGTTCTGAGTTGTCTGATGTACGCGTCAAAAGCGTATGAGCTTCCTGATGTAGATGTCAGAAGAATATTGTCCACAGCATTCATATCACCAATGCCAGTTCTGAAGAAGGTTTTCAGCCAAAATTCTGCAAGAAACAGTAAAGAAAAATCAGTCAACAGAAACTGGCCAAGCAAAGACAGATGCATTCTGTTCATTTCGGGAAGATGAATTTGTCCTTAGCAAACAAAAAATTCGATGCGTGTATATTGAACTTACCGCTGAGTTTGCTGCTAAGGATTGACAGATCCATGTCTGGTAGCGTGCACAGAGATTTGACATCAGACAACATGGCTTTCCTATTTCCTTCTCATAGAAAATTCATTCTCAGAAGAGAGGAAGAAGAATGGGAAGATGAGTTTGCGTGGAGTTCATCCATCTATTTAAAGTATGGAGCATGAACCTATTCTTGGAAAGGATCCGCATGAATAGCGCTCGTAAACGTGAAATGAATGACACGTGTACTTTGGAAACCAGCACAGCCTTGGAAATATTCAAAGAGTGCTTTCCACAACGTTGGAAGATAGCGTAACTTACGGGCTATTTATTGGTGCACGCTATTTATTGGCGTACGTTATTTAGCGTAATTCACAACGTTAAAGGACGGCATAATTTATAGCGTAACATACGCTGACATACGCTATTCAGCGGAATTCACAAAACATTGGAAAATAGCGTAATATACGCTATTTCATTGGCATACGCTATCTAGCGTAACTTACAACTTGGAAGACGGCGTATTCTACAGTTATTCATCGGTGCACGTTGGTTTTCAACACAGATTTGGACTAAACAGAGGATTCTTGAATATTCATTTTTTCATTAAGGCATTGATGGCCTTACAAAAAAAGAGAGGGGGAGGAAAAGGAAAGGAGTGCAATAAAGTCACGCTCTATTTTCCAGAGCGACTAAGCTTGACACCTAACTCTTCTACGCTTTGGACCCCCATGCGGTGTAACAGAGCAACGAACATTTTACGCTTCTCTGCGAGGCTCTGCCCATCAGAAGAAGAGGAGCCGTTCAGACCAAAGTAGCCCAAGAAATTCTTGGCTAAATGCATAGGGTCGTCCTTGAGCTCGATGACGACAGGTTCGGGTTCTTGGCCCCCAAAAGTGGGGTCACCATGGGAACAGAATCCCAACTTACGTGCTTCTTCTTCAGCGGCTTCCTTTGGAGTCATGGTTTCAAAAGATGAAAGTCAAAAATTGAATTCTCTCGGTTTATATAATAGAGCTTGCTGGCTGTTCATATTCTTCCATCAGATTCAATCAATCTCGAAAAATGAAGAGTCATCATGACATTTAATGAACTTAATGCCAGCGTGTCAGGACTCATTCCCACTTTCTGTTCAAAGTAATTTCGAACTTTTGAAACTCATAAAGTTCGAAAACTTTGAAGGGGGTCTTGTAGGATGTGGAAAATTATGACACGCTGTCATTTTCATCCATACGCTTAAAGACAGATGTCAGTTGAAGCCATACGCTCAGTTCAGAGTTGTACGCTCATTCAAAAGCCATACGCTCAGTAAATATTTTATTATTTACTGAAGTGACAGCACAGCATATGTTTAAATAAGGAATGAATCTGACACTTCATCTTTCGTGCAAAGACAGCTGTCACGAGAAAAGTAACCGTCGTATAGGTTTTCGAAGAGTCGGTTTTGTCTTTTACGAGGACAACTCAGCAGCCTTCATAAATACAAAAGCCATCATTACTGTCAGTTTTGACAGTCTGTCAGCCGTCAAATCCGCAGTCACGACGCTCGAGAAGATTTTGTCAGTTATGGGAAGATATGGTGTACCAAAGAAGATTGATGATAGCCACATGGCCACTTCTCCAGTGAGCGTATCGACCTCACATGACTCCTTCTTCACCCAGCCAAGTGAGCGTATGGACCTCACATGATTCCTTGCCCATAAAGTGAGCGTATGGATTTCCTATGGCACTACGCTGTCCAAGTCAGCGTATAACTCTTCTTCAACGAGGCAGCGTATTACAGCAATCATATCCAGGATTACAGTCAACACACGTTCTCACGTGTCCTGTACCAGTTATCCACTTCTCTAGAAGTTATACAACGTGGCATCCAGGCCATCAATCTCTCCTGAACATGCTCCACTACTTTCAACCGCACGCTAATGTGTCTCCATCAGAATTCGCCACGCGTCCCTGCAGTTATGCACACGTCAAGTAACTACCTGAGCGTATGCTTAAGGACAGTTATCCTGAACTCTATAAAAAAGAGTTTCTTCATCTTCATCAGACACGATAGGTCATTTTTCAGAGAGAATAGAGAGATTGCCCAGTTGCTGTCCAAGTTCTTCGAAGTTCGAGTTTTCTTTATCGCATCGTCCAAGGGATAAAGTAATCGTCTTCTAGATTAGATTCCTACAGTTGTAATTTTCTCAGATACAAAATAAATAAAGTGAATTTATTTATGGAAAATAATTACTAGTATTATTATTTTGTGCTTGGGTTTTATCTCACTCTTTTGTGCTTTCTTGTGGTACTTGCTATTCGGGGCTGACCCCGCTGGTTTTGTTTGGCCAGATCTAGTAGCAGCGCCTGAGGATCCAAACTTCCTTCCCGACGTCAATGGTGCATACTAGGAGCATGGCTGGCGGAAGACTCGAGTGGGTTTCTTCTCCACCACTCTAGTATCTTTACTTATGTTCTGGCGTTTAGCCACCAGCACCTGTTAGCCGGTTAATCTGGATATTTTGTCTTTTACATAATTTGTAATTAAATCAGACTGCAGCTGAATACAATTATGTACCTATGACTCTCTGGGCTAGCTAACTTATAAAGCTAGATCCCCATGATCATTTTGATGAAACGTCGGGGACGCCTTACTGCTTTATCTCATATGTTCATTAATTGATGTTTTCTTGCTTTGAATGATTGAGACATAGATGCTCTGTGAGACCATAGGAGACTTGAATGTAGCATGCACCCCCTTGTCTCTTGACAGCCACGATCGCCGTATGACGTTGTATACCTCATATGGAGTAGCTGGCCTAGTCTGTCTCTGTATTTCGGTACTGGGGCGTGACAGGGCAGAATTCGGGCAGAACTCTATGAGAAAATCTCGTTGGGATCCATAACTGCAGGAAGACCAAGTTCAAAAAGTAACGTTCACTAACCGAACTCTGGCCGAACTCTGGCCAAATTCGGGCCGAATTCTGCTAGGGTTCTGTTAGGGTTTTGCAAATCAGTTTTTGGGCTTTTTAAAAAGTCAAACAGTTAGAAAGTAGTTTGGGCTTTTATAAGTGGGCTTGTTTTCAAAATGAAAGGGTATTTTGAAAATATTTCTTGGGTAGCCTATTTGCCAGTACGATGCAGTGTACATCGTATTCCTAGACTCAATAGATATAAAAAATTACATTGATAAAATAGAAAAATCAAGAGCCCTTTGATGACGCATTTCTTCAAATATTTGAGCAGACTTGAAGACGCCTTTTTCACTTGACGGCAATCGTCCAAAGATAAACAGATGTGGAAATCTGAATACCTTTCGGAGGCTTCATCCACACCGTCTTTGGCCCATTGCATATGTCCTGGTTTGATCATGTTTGATCATGCTTACAACATGTCTACAAATACATGTTAGACAAACAAAATAATATGACACAAGCATAGCAATATGATATAGAATGTTTAGGACAATGCTAAGTTTAAGTAGCAATATGATAGTGATTATATGAATATTAGTGATGTCATTATGTTAAACTTAATTGATTAGCCATATTCAAAAATATGATGTAATCATTGGGCTAACAGTGTGAATATGTAATATAGTTTTTGTCTGCCGTAAACCTCTTTTTGTAAAACAGCAGATGTATATAAGGACTTGAAGGAAGAATGTGATCATGTATATATATATATATATATATATATATATATATATATATATATATATATATTGTATATATAAAAAGGGGTACTTTGCAATATCACTTGGTTAAAAGTGGACTTTAAAAATTTAACATTATCTTATTTTTATTTGTTATTTTTGGGGATTTTATATACATTCGTTGGCATTTATTATTATTAATTTTTATTTGAGGATTATGATGGATGTAGGTTATGGATCTGTTCCAACCGAGTTTGCTGTGGGACGGAAGTGATTACACTCTTTATGTGTATCAGCAAACAGTAAGGGAACGATGGAATCTACCAGATTGGTATAACATACCATTATATGAGATAAAGTATGGTATTCAGCGACCTATTACAAGAGACGTAGAGGACGGGGCTAAGGTATACCATGTGAAGGAGATCCACTATATATATGTTCGGGATCCAAACTATATATATTTGTACCCCAAGGTAGAAGGCTACGAAGGGACTTATGACGATTGGGAAGAGCATTTTCCAGAAGCTACAATCCTCCAAAGGGAACGTGTGCGTATGTGTGATGGGAGCTCTTCTATATAGACTAAGAGCAGTGTAGCCCTATGTTTTGTAAATAGAAGGGCATGTGTTTGTCTGTTGTGCTACATTTTGTAAAAACAACAGATGTATATAGAGGCCAAGAGTAGGAGGGATATCTATATGTGTAGTATGTATATGTAAATATCTAGTAAAGCTAACAGCATGTTGTATCATTTGGATAAATAGTAAATGAATATGTTGTTTCTTACTCTTTTGGAAAATATACGTGTTCTTTGATATTGAAATTCTTGAATCTCTGAGATATAAGATACTTTGATATCTTGTATGTCTCAAATCAATTTTGATAAAGTCACTTTATCATTGAATACAAAACCAGTTCCTGAAAATTTCCATCTTTGAATTGTTCAGGGAATGGACAATTTAAATAATCCTTCTTCATCTACTCCTGCCATCCAAGCTGAACAGAGCACCCTCGATATATGTCAATTGCTACGACAGATTCTAGAAAGTCATAGCCAGCAGGCTAATGCAGCACAAGCTACGACGGTTGTACTAATAGAACAGCTACGGGCTCCATCTAAACCTAAGAAGAAGTCGGTGGCTGACTATAGGGATCTGGATCCACCCAAGTTTCGTGGGACCGAAAGTCCTATGGAAGCTGGGCAGTGGATGAGGACCACAGAGGGACTAATGAAGGCAGCAAATATCAGTCCCGAAGACATGGTAGCAGTCATCCGGATCCAACTTTTGGATGTTGCAGATAGCTGGTGTAAGCCCCCTGAATTTCCGGGATTTATTTTTGAATTTTCTAAATGAATTATTATCGATAATTCATTTTTATTTAATTAATTTTGATCATTAAATGCTCTTTACCGTGACTTGGATTTCTAGAGCATCAGGGATGCCAGTCTCTGGAAACTTTCTTCTTGAAGTTTGTAGTAGACGACATTATCTTCATATTGATATATCATGTCCCATTCGAACTTATTTTCTTGTACTCTTTTTGCTTCGCACAAGTTTGGGTCAATTAGACCATTTAATTATTAATTAATTTCTCACTCTTTTCCTTAATCCTCATAAGCGCGTTACCGTAACTTTTAATTTAGGAGCACAAGGCTAGTCATTTTCTTGAAACCAATTTGTCATGCCTGATCTACTCGAGACGCTCTTCACCCATGACCTTCGTGTCCCACTCAGACACACCATCTTGTGCTTCATTTGCTTCGTACAACTTTTGGGTCAATTTAGGCCAATTAATTATCCACCGTAATTTGTGACCTGACTTCCAATTTAATTTCGGGACCCGACATCAACCCAACCTAGTCGACCCAAAATATGGACATGGCCCACATGAAGCCTACTACCCGTCTGACACTTGTGTCCCATTTATTTGAGCCCCCACATGCTGCTTATTTTCCCATGATCATAAATACCTATTTTAATTCAAATATTGCACCATATCCGACTTTGACCCGACCCGGCTTGACTGAACCCGAACCCAAGCTCCATGTTGTCCTCTCGTGACTACCCAAACACCCCACATAAATTCCTACTTTTTCCTATTTTTAAATATCTCTCTACAAATATCTATTTCTCTCTCTATTATATATATATATATATATATATATATATATATATATATATAATACTATCTTTCTCCTCTCCCATCACTCTCTCTCTCCCCCCTTTATTACACCACACAACCCTCATTGCAGCCGACACTACACCCCCCTCTCTATTCTCACTCATTAATAATCTCTCTCTCTCTCTCTTTATATATTATATATACTCACACACACATTTAACTCTCTCTCTACCACCCCCATCATCAGCACCATACTCCACCACCATCACGAGCTCCACCACCCTCACCACCATGAGCACGACCACCTCAACCTCCTCCCGAGCTCCTCCCCGACTTCTCCTCTCCTCCTCTTCACAACCACACACCACCATCAACTTCACCATCAGTACCCACCACAAGCCAACCCGAACCACTCCACCAAACCGTCGCCGTCGGGCTTGCGCTACCGCCGCCACTGCGCCGTGCCGTCGCAGCCTTGGTCGCACGAGGCAGCACAGCCACCACCGTAGTGCAGCAAAGCACAGCAGCAGCAGCAGAGCTATGCGCAGCAGCAGAGCTATGCGCAGCAGCAGTGCGTACGTGCGCGCGTGCGCGAGCCGCCGTCGTGTGCTGTCGCGCCGCCGCACGGCCGCCGTGGCCGGTCCCCCTAGGCCAGGCGCATACCCCAGGTAGGCCCCATGGCCACCGTCGTCCTCCCCGACGCGTTAAATAGCCGATTCGTGCGTTTGGCACAGGTTTCCGTCGGCGCGAGCTCGGAATGGGTCCGGAAATAGCGTTCCGTCGCAGCAACTTCGTACACATTTTTCGAGAAATTCGACCATTGGATCGGTGATTTCTTCACTCCGTCACAATCTCCGTATGTACCCCTTCACCCCTCTCAAATTTCATCCATTAATTTCGTCGTTTGATAGATCAAAATCGGCCACCAAGTTGACGTTTTAATTTGAACTATTTTTAGATAGTTTTGTGGAGCCGACTTCGTCAGCTCGTAACTCTACCGTCGCAGCTCCTCATGGCGTGCCACCAGTTCCTGTGCATATCTGGTATAATCCTCTTCTTGCCATTTCAATTTTGTTTCATTGTGAGCACGTTTGATTGGTTGAATTCGACGCCAAAGTTGGCCGTCCGAATTCCTAATTTTCAACTTGTAAAATTTTGTTTTTGAACCCGGGACTCCGGATTCAATTTCTGACATGACCAGTAGACTCGTGGCGTCGTTCTGGCTTGTTTTCATATAAAGTTTGTTAGATTTGGAGGACGTGAGCCCTGACACACATTTCGGTGCAAAGTGGGCCCCACAGTCCGGGTCAACGGGACTTTTTGATGCTGGCTCATCGGAATCCAATTCTGGATATACCATTGAGTTCGTATCTTCATTCCAGACTCGTTGACATATAATTTGCTGAGTTTTGGGGACATTGGCTTCGACACGCTTTTCCGTGCAAATCAGAATTTTAATGTCCTAGTCAACGAACCAATTTGAGATCGGGTCAACGGAATCCAATTCTGGATATACCATTGGGTTCGTATCGTCATTCTGAATTCGTGGACATATAATTTGTTAGGTTTAGTGGACTAGTATTCTTGTACGTTTTTTGGTGCAAAGCGGGTCCGACACGGACACCGTTTTGACCCGAAATTACATTTTGTCCCTGTGTCCAAATTAGACTTATGGATAGGCTTCTGGACACGTTGGTGATGTTTGTTTCATCATCCGACAATGTTTGTATGTATTTCTCTGTGTATTAACCTTTTATTATAATTAATTCTGATTAAGTTTATATTTCGGAAGTAGTACAACGAAACTGAGATCAGTCGATTCCGGTGATCTCACATCGCTGAAATTGGCAAGATGATCATGTGGATCATTGTGATAAGATGATTAACCTTAACGTTGATTATCTTATCTCGATTTACGTGTCATAGGTTTCGATGTACGAATAACGAGGTACAACTTGATATTTTAATTCTTAATTTAGAGTGATCCTGTTTGACCAAGATATATGGTATCTTGGTAGATAAATATTAGGAATAGTATGCTTAGGCTAGTTTTGACCTTGGTTGACCAAGTTTGACTGTTTTGACCAAAGGTCAACTATCAGTCAACACTTGGCCTAGAAATGTCTAGAAATTGACCAGAGTTGACCAGTTGACTAAAAGTCAACTGTAAGTCAACCATTGACCCAGTTTGACCTAGTTGACTTAGTTTGACTTCTTATGACCTAGTGTGACTCAGTGTGACCTAGTTTGACTTAGTTGACTGAGTCTGACCTAGATTACGTAGCTTATATTATAGAATCAAGTCTAACACTGTTGAACCCTAATTAGCTTATATATATCTTATCTTTAGGTCTGTGGCATCACTCTGAGCATCGACCCCATTTGACAGCTCAGGACCGCAGGCGAGTACATTCTCTGATAGTAGTTCCTTGTCTTGATATTTTCTGTATTCGATTCAGTTATAGTATTTTACTTGATTCTCGTTACGATGATACACGGACTAGTATATACCGGATTCCTGTCATGAGATATCATTCTTAAATTTTCTTGGGATACTGGTACTTGATCGATCTTGTTCTTGTACTTGTATTGACACCGATTCCTGAGAAGGAGTAGCTACCTTCTTAGGGAATCTCGTGCCATGACGTGCTATGTCCGGATCCGTATACTATTTGGGGAATGGGGAATTTTATAGATAGTGTGATCAATGCCCATCTTGAGTTACTACTTGTATCATAGCTATACCCTCACCTCACGATGGGTATAGCCTGACCTGTGCTACTACTTGCTCCATAGCTTGCCATCCCGGCCGGGCCGAGTCCACGTACTTGTAGCCGGTCGGCTGGAAGCATGATCTTGACCCATACCGATCATATTATGCTATAATATTCGAGGCACATTTTACATTTATTACATCAGTTACATATCAGCTTACTTTTCCTGCGTGATTCACCTTGACATGATTTCCAGTTTATATATCCTGTTTTACTTAGAGTCTTGATATATCATCTTGTATTCCATTATGATTGTCTCTTACAGCATTTGTCAATACTATAAAAATATTGTCAGTTTATGTACTCGTTCCATCCTGACTGGATATGTTGACAATATTTTAGGAGTTGTTATGCTATTATTGGACTTCATGATGTTGCTAGCTGAGGTGGATCTCACTATTCTTCTATGTGAGTTGCCTGGTAGTTATCCTTAGTTTGTATTGTTTTTCCTTCTTTATTTTTCTGTCTTATGATTCCTTCTAGTAGTTTCTAGTTGTTCTTGTGCCTTAGTTATCTTTCCTATCTTATCTTCTTAGATGTTGGGTTGTGATTGAGTACATTTGTAGTTCATGGACCTTCTAGATGTAGTGTATATTTATTGGGTACTAGACAGCGTTCTACCGCCGATACTGCGGCATAGGCTGGGCGTGGCCCACGTATTCGTATCCGTATATCCGGGTGCGGGTCGTGACACATTTTTAGTGGTGGCCCATGCAGGTCAGTCTTTGCAATTAATGCGAAGTCGTGGTAGTACTTGAGCTTTTCTGTACTACTGCGAGCCTGCCCTAGGATTAAGGTTGAGTCATGGAATATTTTAGGAATTTGGTACCCAGTCATATATTAGGAACTCTTGGTAGATTCCAGAGATGACCCCTGGGAATCTTATTTCAAATTTTTTGAAACTTTTTCCATTTGTTTCTATCTGTCCTGATTTCTGAAACATCTGTCCGTTATCAACTGTATTCTTTCCTTGGAATGAGTTTGTGGACCCCAGAGGGAAGGTATAAGTTGAACTTATATATCTTCTAGTTTGAGACGAGAATATGATTTGCCAGTCTCATATCAGATTGAGATTGTTTTAGATTATATTCCAATGATTTCCTTTATCTTTACCTAGATAGTACCTTTGGGACTTCTTCTGATAACTTTTCCTAAATCTTGTCTCGGAATCTGTTTCCGCTAGTTTCCATTTACTTATTCTTGATTCGTTGTTGAATTTTAAATCTTGATATTCGTTCATTGTTGACTTCGATTTTGATTTTGTTGAGATCAGTTTTTATGGATTGAGTTAAGATATTCTGATAAACATATTTAATGAGGACGATGAGAACGATAAATGTCTACTTTATTTATGGAGTTTAGAATTTATCGCTGTCATATTAGCTAGCCTGACAAGGACATAGAGCCTAATTTTGGATATACTATCCTAGTTATGGCATTTAGATTCTCTTGCAGCCATACTGGTTGGCGTGGTAAGGAATCTAGATGACATGATTATAGGGTGTATATCTTAGTTATGGACTCTATCGTTATTTGCATCTATGCTTACTGGCATGGCAAAAATTCTGACAACATGATTTTGGATGGACGTGTATGGTTATCAGGTCATATCTTAAGTTGATTCACTTCTTTTACCAATTGAGCAAGATAATTCCTACCATTATTTCTTGTTTATCATTATTTTCTCTTATCATATGATGATTTTCTCATCTTATCGTCATTTCCTTTGCCTTAGCTATGTCTTGATTACACCAATCAACTATCTCGTATCTACTTCTGTCATCTATACTTTGAAATCTTTTTGTGCTCTTGTATCTTTTTATCTTGGGAAAAGTCGAGGAAGTATCGTAATCATCTGTTTCGGAGTAGACGTTGGATCTTGGTAGTAGTCGAAGCAGAGCGAGATGATTACCCCGACTTCCTTCTACAATCCTACATTTAGGTTTTCTTCCATAACAGAAGAAATTCAATTCCTTATCCTTGAACTGTTTCTTAAAATTCAATATCGTAAGATTTGATCTTCTCTGATTTTGACCAGTCGATTTGGTCGTCTTGTTATTCGTACCAGAGAGTCTTGGTTGCTGACTAGACTCTAGATGACTTCAAATTCCTTTGTGACTTGGATTTTCATCCTTGGATTCTCGTGCCCAGCCTTCGTTGATCTTATTCTCCATCTTGCCCAAATTTTGATTTACTCGAAAGTTGATCAACTTAGATCGTGTTGAGACTAATTTCTTTATCGTGGTTGGATTTTAATGCTATTAACCATCGTGCATTGTGTAGCCTCCCTTCCCGGAATTTTTTTGAAATATTTTTATTATTTGTTTTAAGTGGTGATTTTTAGATTTTATAAATAATTATTTAGTTAATTATTACGGTAGATGACTTTAGCCATGGTTGAGTTTTGAAGTACCAGACGACTAGGAATCATGGCACGGATAGTGCAGTGGCGTGCCCTGACTAGTGTATTAGCCATGCCAAGGAATGCCAAGCCATAGTAGTGTCCTAACTAGGAAAACCAGGCCAAGTTACGACCTAACCTATAAAGATGTTTTAATTATTTAATTATTTAGATTTATTGACTTGTAGAAGACCCGGTTGTACGGAACTAGTCCGGACCAGACCCGAACCAAGTCCAAGCCCACGTAGTCGGGTAGTATGTTCAGAGACGACCAAATAGATGTATGTTGTATTGGCATATTACTTTAGTGATTTAGAAAGCATTTTGGAAATGATTGTTATATATGTATAATTTATATCATAAATATTCTTGTTATTAGGTTACTATTCTTGTGAATATGATAATATTCATGTAGAGTGATATTTGGACTTTGGCATTTACATAGGCAGTATATCTACTTGTGTATAAATATATTCATAAATGATAATCATGTGTTTTATATATATTCCCAATAATTTTTAATTATAAATTTTAGTATTTAAATTAATTTAATAATTATATATGAGGATTTTATATATGTATAATATATCTTGGTTGTACATATATGTTACATGGTGGTTATATATCTTGATTGTAGATATCGATTATATATATATATATATATATATATATATATATATATATATATATATATATATATATATATATATATATATATATATAGTGATAATATGTTTTGATTGTATGTATACATATTATATAGGGTAAATATAGCCATCATACACATATATAAATATATTGTGTATATATATTGTATAAATATATTGTATGTATATATATATTATATGGGGTAAATATAGCCATCATATTGTATGTATGTATATATATATATATATATATATATATATATATATATATATATATATATATATATATATATATATATATATATAAAATATATATATATATATATATATATATATATATATATATATATATATATATATATATATATATATATATAAAGAGAATACATATATGTATATGTGTACATATATGAGTATACAAGAGAAATAGAATTCAAACAAAGCTCAAACCCTTTTAGCCGAGCTCCCAAGCCCAACACCACCTTTCCAAGCCCAGCCCAACGCATCTCAGCTGCCACCAAATTCCCGCAGCAAACAAGCAAGCAAGCTCAACCCAGTATGCAGCCCACACCAAATCCCCACAGCAAACAGGAAGCAAACCAGCTCATACCGATACTAAGCACCCCTCCAAACCCGCGTCAGAGCCGAACATATATATCGAGAGGGGGGGCTCGAGAACTCCAAAACCCTAACCCTAAGGTCTCGCAGAGCCACCCCACGTACTCGCCACCCTTTTGCACCGCCGCGCGCGCCACCTGCCTCGCCGGAGCGGTCGACGACACCCGAGATCCGGCCACAAACAGAGTGGACCTGTTGTTGGTTCGCAGCAAGGTACGCCACTTTGCAGATGAATTTCTTCCTCCTTAGTCGATGGTTTTATAAACTACGAACTCCTACGAGTAGTCCGCATGACCCTCTAAAAGTCCTGCAGATTATAATTTAAATAAATCAAACGATCGGCCCATGAAATCGACTCGAAATTGATAAAAACTCTGTTCGTAAACAGAGTTTGTAACGGGCACAGCCCCCGATTTGGAAGGCTATTTCCTGTCGAGCGATCGACAATCTTGAGAAATTATTTGAACAGAAGTTTAGACAACCTAACCGAGATGGAAACCCCATCATTAGTTGTATTTCTAATAGTTTGTACAGTAAGATAAATAGGGTTGAAGATCGAGGAAAAACCTGATAACTGTTTTCGAAAAACTAGAAAAATCCTTCGATACGACGAGCGTCCCGCCAATCCGGGCGACGTGGTCGCGAACCGAAAGCATCTAAAGGTGCGTAACAGCTTCGTGGTCATGTGGGCTTTGACGGAATTCAAATTGGTCGTGTGTGCGCGACGAATTTGATGCGTATCTGTCGAAATTTACCGTATCGGCCTCTGTGCAAATTTTCTAATTACCTTGTGCATGTTCGTCAGATCGAGACAAAACTTACGCCAACAGGACCGTATCATTTTTTTGGTTCTGTATGCCAAGTTTGGTCCAATTCTGAGACAGTTGATCGGATCGCAGTTTCGCGGGCCCCACGATTCGATTCAACGGGCAATTTTGTGCACGGCCCACCGGAATCTAAAACTGGACATACCGTTAGGTTCATATCATCAAAATGAATTCGTAGACATGTAGTTTGACGACTTTAGAGACCATTGACTCTGGCACATTTTTCGGTGCAAAACGAGTCCAACGGCGGACACCATTTTGGTCCGAAATTACCGTTTTGCCCCTGTATCCAGAATTTGACTTAAGAACAGGCAATCCTAGCTAATTTGACTATTCTGAGAATTTTGGCAATATCTGTTTCAGCTTTCGGAGACAGTTGTGAGGACTTGAACTTTATGGCTTGGCAGTTTACTGTATTTTTGTTGGATCTGCGTGCAACCTCCAGGCAAGATACCTTGCCTCCCTCTACAGTTTATTTACATGTATATTTATATTATTATACAGTTTTAATAGTTGATTATGTATATGTGATTTGTATATGATGCCTGCTAGTATATATATAGCCTTGTTTATAATTAGCTTTGTAGTTCATATTAGATATACGTATATATAGTTCTTGTTCATAGTTAACTTTGTAGTTCATATTGTATTGGTTTTCTCGTGTATCGTGATTGGGTCGTGCCGCGTCATCACTTGTACTTGGACTGAGTCGCATCGTGTCATAGGATGAATAAGTCATAACGGAACTGCTGTACCTTAAAATTCTTGAAGCTAACCTGCGAGTCCACATCAGGGGCGAGGGTTAGTAGTTAAGCTAGCCTGCGAGTCCACATTAGAGGCGAAGGTTAGTAGTTATCTGTCCACACCTGCGAGTCCACACTAGGGACGAGGGTGATGCTAACCTGCGAGTCCACACTAGGGACGAGGGTTAGTAGTATATGGTTCACACCTGCGAGTCCACATTAGGGGCGAGGGTGATGCTAGCTTGCGAGTCCACACTAGGGACGAGGGCTAGTAGTTGTTCAAACCTACGAGTCCACACTAGGGGCGAGGGATTGAGTATTCGATTGGTTATCCATTGACATCGTGATATCGTGTTCTCTTATTCTCCTCTAGCAGTTCGTTTAGGCGTAGTGGTTCTGTCGGTCGTGTATAGTCGTGTTTTTGTGTTGATTGATCTTTTTCCGTTTATTTTTTGTATTTTCTTTATTACATGGTAAACTGCTAGATAGGCATATTTTTATGTATCTTGCTATGTCCCCTGAGGACCTGATGATCTCTTCAGGTTTAGTGAGTGCATGGAGATAGCTATTTGTTCTGGATGTCGGATGGGATGATACGCTTGCGAGATTCTGGTATCGTATTGAATTTATTATCGGCTCGTGCTTTCATACCTTATCATTAGATATCATGTTTCCTGATTCAGTTTTAGACTCTTATTACTTCTTAGAGTCTTATCGGACATATATGCTAGTGGGCTGCAGACCACGACCCATACTTGTTCATTCTTGTTTATTATTCTTATTATGGATTGAGATATAGTTTTGCCTTGATTAGGCCCATTGCCATAGCCGTGACAGTGTTTACGTATTCGAGTCGGACTGGAGTCCGCTTGTTGCGTAGCTGACTTGTTCACGCTCTCGCGTCAGAAAAGCGGGTGCGGGTCGTGACACATTAACTTTCGATTTCGATCATGTTTGGATTTTGGACACTCGTGTCTAAACTCTTTTCGACCTTGATTTCATTTCCTGATTACATCCAAATTCCTTGTGATTAGTCGTGCCTAGATGACTTGGCATAACTAAGACAACTTGGGATTTCCTTGACCGTGATTTTAACGATCATAACTATATATTTTCTCTTGCCTCAAACTCGTGCAAATTTTTTTTGACTTCAATCACGACTAACTAGGGTGACTACGAAATTATTCGTGTTAGAATTGAACATGTTTGACTTTCTACCGTGCCTAATTGACTTGGGTTCCTTCCTAAATTGTGCTTTTAGGACCTTGATTTTGAATTCATGATTTATCGTCTTTCACAACTGAACTTGGACCTTGATCGTGCTTATGTGACCTATAATCTGATTTCTATCAAATCTATCTCTCAATCGTGCTAAACGCCTTGATCCCTAATCATGATTGTGTCGGAATATATTTTCTTTCATACCTAAGTTTTGATTCTTTAGTCACTCGTGCTTAGGTTTCATTCCTGATCATGACTAGGTTGCTATTTTCATCGCTCTACTCTACATCGTGTCTAAGTGGTTAATCATTCCAAAATCCTTGAACGCGTCTGGGTCTTGATTTCACTCATGACCAGGTTGTTAAATTCTCGATCACTGTTTGTGCTAAGTATTATTATTCCTAACAATACCTAACCACATCATTTTCGTCTTGATCGTACCTATGTATAATCCCAAATCTAATTTCATCAAGCTGAAATCCTGTTAATCAATGTTTTGACTCGATTGTAACCGAACGAAGCTCAAGTTTTGATTTCGTTGTCATATCTATATCATGCCAAGTGAACTTAGACTATTTCCAATTTTAATCACGTTCGAACTTGGATCGTATTTCATGATTTTATTAATCATACTCCTTAATCCTTGATCGGGCCTATAAGACCTTGACTTCGATTTTGTTGTTGTGTCTGAAATTTTATCTCAACCATGCCAAACCTTATTTTGGTCATGGTTAGCTTTTCATCTTGATCAGGCCTGTGCGATATTCGGGTTGATTTTCTATCAACCTAAGTCCTACGGATCACTCCGTACTTGAACTTCATTTATATCTTCGATTATCCTCATCGTCTCTAAAATCGTGCCCCAATGACTTGACTATTTTTGAAATCATACACATATGATTTTGTTTATATCATGATTCTATCGTGCCAAATCTCTCATCGTGTCTGAACAATTTTGAATTGATTTTCTTGATCGTGCGAAACTCGTCATTCTTGGATCGTGCCTAAAATATTGCCTAAATCTTCTATCCTTTTTTAACCCCACTACCAACCTTTAATTTCGAGAACAAAATTTTTATAAGGTGGGTAGGATATAAGCCCCCTGAATTTTTGGGATTTATTTTTGAATTTTCTAAATGAATTATTATCGATAATTCATTTTTATTTAATTAATTTTGATCATTAAATGCTCTTTACCGTGACTTGGATTTCTAGAGCATCAGGGATGCCAGTCTCTGGAAACTTTCTTCTTGAAGTTTGTAGTAGACGAGATTATCTTCATATTGATATATCATGTCCCATTCGAACTTGTTCCCTTGTACTCTTTTTGCTTCGTACAAGTTCGGGTCAATTAGACCATTTAATTATTAATTGATTTCCCACTCTTTTCCTTGATCCTCATAAGCGCGTTACCGTGACTTTTAATTTAGGAGCACAAGGCTAGTCATTTTCTTGAAACCAACTTATTATGCCTGATCTACTCGAGACGCTCTTCACCCATGACCTTCGTGTCCCACTCAGACACACCATCTTGTACTTCATTTGCCTCGCACAACTTTTGGGTCAATTTAGGCCAATTAATTATCCACCGTAATTTGTGACCTGACTTCCAATTTAATTTCGGGACCCGACATCAACCCAACCTAGACGACCCAAAATATAGACATGGCCCACATGAAGCCTACTACCCTCTGACACTTGTATCCCATTTATTTGAGCCCCCACATGCAGCTTATTTTCCCATGATCATAAATACATATTTTAATTCAAATATTGCACCATATCCGATTTTGACCCGACCCGGCTTGACCGAACCCGAACCCAAGCTCCATGTTGTCCTCTCGTGACTACCCAAACACCCCACATAAATTCTCACTTTTCCCTATTTTTAAATATCTCTCTACAAATATCTATTTATCTTTCTATTATATATATACATATATATATAATACTATCTCTCTCATCTCCCATAACTCACTCTCTCTCTCTTCCCCCTTTATTATACCACACAACCCCATCACAGCCGACACTACACCCCCCTCTCTCTATTCTCACTCATTAATAATATATCTCTCTCTCTCTCTCTCTCTCTCTCTCTCTTTATATATTATATATACTCACACACACATTTAACTCTCTCTCACTCTCTCTCTACCACCCCCATCATCAGCACCATACTCCACCACCATCACGAGCTCCACCGCCCTCACCACCATGAGCACGACCACCTCAACCTCCTCCCGAGCACCTCCCCGACTTCCCCTCTCCTCCTCTTCACAACCACACACCACCATCAACTTCACCATCACCCACCACAAGCCAACCCGAACCACTCCACCAAACTGTCGCCGTCGGGCTTGCGCCACCGCCGCCGCTGCGTCGTACCGTTGCCGCCCTGGTCGTGCGAGGCAGCGCAGCCACCACCGCAGTGCAGCAAAGCACAACAGCAGCAGCAGAGCTAGGCGCAGCAGCAGCGCGCACGTGCGTGCGTGCGCGGGCCGTCGTCGTGCGCCGCCGTGCCGCCGCACAGTCGCCGTGGCCGGTCACCCTAGGCCGGGCACACACCCCAGGCAGGCCCCATGGCCACCGTCGTCCTCCCCGACGCGTTAAATAGACGATTCGTGCGTTTGGCACGGGTTCCCGTCGGCGCGAGCTCGGAATGGGTCCGAAAATGGCGTTCCGTCGCAGCAACTTTGCGTGAGTTTTTCGGGAAATCAGACCATTGGATCGACGATTTCTTCGTTCCATCACAATCTCGGTATATACCCCTTCGTCCCTTTCAAATTTCATCCGTTAATTTCGTCGTTTGATAGAGCAAAACTGGCCACCAAGTTGACGTTTTAATTTGAACTATTTTTGGACAGTTTCGTGGAGCCGACTTCGTCAGCTCGTAACTCCGCCTGGCGTGCCACCAGTTCCTGTACGTAGCTGGTATAACCCTCTTCCTGCTATTTCAATTTCGTTTCATTTAGAGGACGTTTGATTGGTTGAATTCGATGCCAAAGTTGGTCGTCCAAATTCCTAATTTCCAACTTGTAAAATTCCGTTTTTGAACCCGGGACTCCGAATTCAATTTCTGACACCACAGACTCGTGGTGTCGTTATGGCATGTTTTCATATAAAGTTTGTTAGATTTGGAGGACGTGGGCCCTGGCACGTATTTCGGTGCAAAGTGGGCCCCATAGTCCGGGTCAATGGGACTTTTTGATGTCGGCTCATTGGAATCCAATTCTGGATATACCGTCAAGTTCGTATCGTCATTCTGGACTCGTTGACATATAATTTGCTGAGTTTTGAGGACATTGGCTTCGACACGCTTTTCCGTACAAATCGGAATTTTAATGTCCTGGTCAACGGACCAATTTGAGATCGGGTCAACGGAATCCAATTCTGGATATACCATTGAGTTCGTATCGTCATTCTGGATTCGTGGACATATAATTTGTTAGGTTTAATAGACTAGTATTCTTGCACATTTTTCGGTGCAAAGCGGGTCCGACACGGACACCGTTTTGACCCGAAATTACCTTTTGCCCCTGTGTCCAAATTGGACTTATGGATAGGCTATCCTAGCTGATTTGACCATTCTGGACACGTTGGTGATGTTTGTTTCATCATCCGACAATGTTTGTAGGTATTTCTCTGTGTATTAACCTTTTATTATAATTAATTCTTATTAAGTTTATATTTCGCAAGTAGTACAACGAAACTGAGATCAGTCGATTCCGGTGATCTCACATCGCTGAAATTGGCAAGATGATCATGTGGATCATTGTGATAAGATGATTAACCTTAACGTTGATTATCTTATCTCGATTTACGTGTCGTAGGTTTCGATGTACGAATAACGAGGTACAACTTGATATTTTAATTCTTAATTTAGAGTGATCCTGTTTGACCAAGATATATGGTATCTTGGTAGATAAATATTAGAAATAGTATGCTTAGGCTAGTTTTGACCTTGGTTGACCAAGTTTGACTGCTTTGACCAAAGGTCAACTATCAGTCAACACTTGGCCTAAAAATGTCTAGAACTTGACCATAGTTGACCAGTTGACTAAAAGTCAACTGTAAGTCAACCATTGACCCAGTTTGACCTAGTTGACTTGGTTTGACTTCTTGTGACCTAGTGTGACTCAGTGTGACCTAGTTTGACTTAGTTGACTGAGTCTGACCTAGATTACGTAGCTTATATTATAGAATCAAGCCTAACACTGTTGAACCCTAATTAGCTTATATATATCTTATCTTTAGGTCTGTGGCATCACTCTGAGCATCGACCCCATTTGACAGCTCAGGACCGCAGGCGAGTACATTCTCTGATAGTAGTTCCTTGTCTTGATATTTTCTGTATCCGATTCAGTTATAGTGTTTTACTTGATTCTCGTCACGATGGTACACGGACTAGTATATACCGGATTCCTGTCAAGAGATGTCATTCTTGGATTTTCTTGGGATACTGGTACTTGCTCGATCTTGTTCTTGTACTTGTATTGACACCGATTCCTGAGAAGGAGTAGCTACCTTCTTAGGGAATCTCGTGCCATGACGTGCTATGTCCGGATCCGTATACTATTCGGGGAATGGGGAATTTTATAGATAGTGTGATCAATGCCCATCTTGAGTTACTACTTGTATCATAGCTATACCCTCACCTCACGATGGGTATAGCCTGACCTGTGCTACTACTTGCTGTAGTGCCCCGTCCCGCAAAGTCAATCGGAGGAATCGAAACGCCGACGGCGTTCGGACTTAGCCTTGCAACGGCTTGCTCGGAGACATCGCTCAGGTGGGGTAGTTTCTGTGAACTCCTCATCTTTGCCTTCACATAATAAATCGTGTTTTCAACTCGCACAAGTTAGGCTTGATAATAAAAGCTACGCATCCACATAGCTAAGGGAATAATCCCGACGGGTCAAAATGAGTTAGAACATGGAAAACGTCCCACGGTCGGCTTAGAGTTGGTGTACGGCGTGCTTCGAAAATGACACTCGGTCCTTCGTCCCGTGGCTTGGGAGAAGGAAAGTTGGTCTTCGGTGCAAAAGCTGAGAGTTAGCCTAAGTCATAGGCGTCGCCCGCATGAATGCTTGCTAAAGCATGCACGGTCCTGTCCCACAAGGCTTGGCATAGCCTTTGCTCGTCCCTTGGGTTATGTTGTAGGCTTGAGTGAGTAAGACAAAGTTATGCCGGTCGACCTAAGTTATTCTACGTGTTGTCCCGCTCATTCTGCGGTTGTCAAGATAAATAGTCCCACGACCCCAAGGCCCATCATATGAAGTATGACTTGGGCGATAGCGTTGCGTAGAACACGAGTCGGTTTAGAGGCACGAGCCACGGTTGGCTCAGTGGAAAGTTATCCACGGTCGGTCGATACTTAAGGAAACACGTTACGTTCAAGTTAAGTTCGAAGGCTATGCAGTAGCCGTTCCCTGAGTTCAAAGAACGTTAAGTCTAAGCGATGGTTAGTCGCCGAGAGGAAATATGTCAGGACTGTGGTTCAGTCGCCGAGGCAACCCTGGTTAGGGGCTCTGCAAAGGAAGTATGAAAAGTGGAAAGAATAAAACAAAGGAACTGTGATAATAATAAGACCTTGCATTACGTTAAGTCTAGAAGTTAGCGTAGGCGCGTGGTCATGGACGACTTGTCGACAAGGGGAAAGGTTTCTTCGAGCGGCAACCCGGGGCCACGGGACCGACTCGGCCTAGGAAGAAACTGGTTGTAGCCGAGCTGGGTAATAGGCAACGCTGGAAAGGCGATTGGTAATACGGGGACTTGCAGCGAGGATCGCAACCGACGGTGCAAGGGTCCCGTTTGCCAGGCTACGTCCAAAATGGCTGGTTAGGCCAGTGACCATTCATATAGATGTGTCGGCACGGGCGACAATCCGCGTAGGTGCTTTTGGATTGAGTTGAATATGTATGAGTTAAAAAGACACAATGTCTGAGCCTAAGATTTGGCTACAGCGAATGCGGCGTACTTCGGCACAAGATATGGCGTCGAGTGTTGAGTTGTTGGCATAGAGTTGCATGAGTTAGGCTTGAGCTGTTGCGAGTTAAGACGAAAAGGGCCGTAGGGCAAGTTGTGTGAAGTTACGTTGAGTTGTTGGGCACGGCCTCGAAATATGAGGCACGGCCGCGTTGTCACAACACAAGTGTAGGCGAGACTAAGCGAGGAGGCACTGCCTCGGTAATATTGAAGCACGAATCGAGTATGGCACGACCGAGTCGTTACGTCCCAGAGTTTGGCACGAAAGATAAGTATAAGCCGGTGCGTCGACAATACAAGCACAAAAAAGGTCTAGAGGCAAGGAAATGGAGTCCTTCGTGTAGTTACGTCTCTGATTATGGCCGTAAGGCGGACACGACTTGATAGGCTAACGTTGTTGGCACGAGGAGTAGTCTAGAGACAAAGTATGAGTTAAGTTGACATTGCAAGCACGGGATGGTTCTAATACACAAGTTGCGCTAAGGCGCCGGTCCTATAACTGATCCTAAGGCAAGAATAGAAAGACAATCGTAAAAGGGTTTATGTTGCACAAAGTAAATAAAACGTGTTGGTTTTGTATGGGTGGGCGAGGAGCTCACTCCACCAGTACAGTTGTACCGACACCCACACAGTGTTTCATGTGCAGGCACAGGTAGAAGCTCGTGGCGCGGAGCTCGCTTGGATGCGTCGAGGCACGGAGTTTCTTGGCGATTTTGAAGCGTGCGGCCGCGTGGATTGAAGACTTAGACAGAATATAATGTATGGACATCGCCTTCCAAAGCTTCCACAGGATTCAAGTATTGTATCGAGAGATGAGAGAGAGCAGAGTGACTTGTAAATGAGAGAAAAGCGAGCACGAGAGACATTGTAATTTGGCCTTGCGCCCACAAATGTAATCTTGTATTCAATATCAATAAAGAGATTCTTTTGAATCACTTGTGTTCATGTGTTCTTCTTTAAATTCCGCTACAATGTATTCAATGTTCTGCTTGGGACTTCAGTGCGACGATCCCGTCACCGCCGATGAAATCGGCCGTTATGGAATTGCCTAGCACGAGCGCAATCTAGGCTCGTGCGGCATCACGCCTTAGCGAGGACGACCGCTCCTACGGGAGCGGGGCATGACATAATGGTATTAGAGCACGGCTTTACGTCCTTGGACCGTCGATTGAATTCTTTAACTTCGATGTTTCCGCAAAACTCTGTTGCTTCCGCAAGTTGTTATCGTTGGTGCGCTCTCTCTCAAATGTCCCTCGGCATGTCCATACAATAAGTCTAAATATTTTCAAAAGCTCGTACAAGCGTTCAATCTAATGCATCGGTAGGCCGTTGCCAAATGCGTCGATAGGACCTTTGTGCCAAACGTTGCAAACTTGACTCGATAGAAAATATGTGCTAATGTTAGCAAAGTCGCACGTATGCCCGAATGGTCCTACGTCGACCTTAGCAAATCGCGTGCGTGCCTAATTAGTCCAACGTTGACCCTAGCAATTGAGCGTGCAAACTCGAAATATAGTCCGCATGGGATGGCTATGCACACGGACTTTTTGGCTAAGTTGTGTTTCGCGTCGCGCACCTCGACCCTTGGTGCAAACGAGTTGCGAGCGATATCAAGTACCGCTCGGTCGGGAACGGAGATATACTTAGAGTGTCTATCGATAGGAACGCTATCGGACTAACGCTTAGGCGTACACGGAAGATTGATTTAGATTTTGAGGAAATAGTGCGAATGACTTAGTGCATCGATACGACGCGAGCGACTACGCTAGTGATTCGTCGAACGAATCTGAAGGATGTCTTAGCGTATGACGTGAACGTGATTGAGGACTAGATCTTATGGCTTGAATCCGAGTGGTGTATGTGATAGGTTCGGAGAAGAATAAGAATGAGTGTCGACGACTAGTCGAGTGGCTCGAATCCGAGTGGTGTATGGTTCGTCTTGGAAATTGTTCGAGTGAATATTGAGGATTACGAGTATGTCGGCGAGGCGATGCGATCGCGCAAAGCCTTAGAACGCGTCACGCTTAGTTGGTCGTGACTTCGAATGTCCCGAACGGTCCCAAGGCCAATGCTGCAAGGGAATGGTCCCAGACCTATGAACCAAGCAACGACGAATCCCCGAGCAATTGTACCATCTAGATACCAGCATAGGCCCCCTTTGGCTCCACAGGCACATCAGTTCCAACAGGCTCAAAAGGCAAAGCAGCCACACTTGGGGAATAAGAAGAAAAAACATGGTCAAGCCTTCATGATGGATTCAGAAGAGGCCAAAATCACGGGTGAAGTAGTAACAGGTACTATACTAGTTTCATCGTATCCTGCATCAGTTTTATTTGATTCAGGAGCCACACACTCTTTTATATCTGCTAACTTTTTATCACAACGGGAAATTGAATCACAACCCTTGATTAAGAAGCTGAACATTCTCACGGGTAATGGAGTAGTAAAGGTTAGTCGTGTCTGTAAAGCATGTCCAGTTAAACTAGGCGGGGGAGCATTTTGGGTAAGATTATTAGTTTTTCCAATGAATAACTATGATGTAGTATTGGGGATGGACTGGTTGACAAAAATATCAGCCAAAATATAGACTGTGGCCAAGGTAGGATTTTATTTCAACTTTCCAATAAGAAGACATATGAATTTAACCGAAATCAAAAAGAATTTGATGCTAGAGAATTGGAAAGGCTTGATTACCAATTCGAGGAAGATTCCAAGAATTGGAGGAAGAATAATTTTCAAGGGTTGTAAAAGAATTCAAAGATGTATTTCCACAAGAATTGCCCGGATTATCGCCAGATAGGGCAGTAGAATTTTCCATTAATTTGATACCCGGAGCAGCTCCTATAGCCAAAAAATTTATCCAATGAATAAAGAAGAATTGGCAGAGCTGAATAAGCAGATCAAGGAGTTATTGTCCAAGGAATTTATTCAACAAAGTGCCTCACCCTGGGGTGTGCCAGTTTTATTTGTGAAGAAGAAGGATGGAATCCTACGATTAGTCATTGACTATAGGGCATTAAGTGAAGTCACCATCAAAAACAAATACCCCTTGCCAAGAATTGATGAATTATTTGACCAACTAGGAGAAGCAAAAGTATTCTCGAAGATTGATTTAAGATCGGGGTATCATCAAGTAAAGGTGAAAAAAAAGATGTTCAGAAGACAACATTTAGAACTCGCTATGGGCATTACGAATTTTTAGTTATGCCATTCGGGTTAACGAAAGCTCCTGCCATATTTATGGATCTGATGAACAGAATTTTTTATCAATACTTGGATAAGTTTGTGATTATGTTCATTGATGATATATTAATCTACTCAAGGGATGAGAAAGAACATGAAGAACATCTGAGAATAATACTCCAAACTTTACGACAAGAAAAGTTGTATGGAAAATTAAGCAAATGTGAATTCTGGTTGGACAAAATTTCCTTCCTGGGTCATATAGTGAGTGGAGAAGGGATATCGGTAGATCCTAAGAAAATAGAAGCTGTCAAATCTTGGCCTACTCCTAAGAATGTAGCAGAAATCCGAAGCTTTATTGGTCTAGTCAGATATTATAGAAGATTTGTAGAAAATTTCTCAAGAATTGCGGAGCCACTTACTCGATTAACCCGAAAAGATGAAAAACTTAATTGGACTGATAAGTGTCAAACTGCTTTTGAGGAACTGAAGGAAAGACTTATCACGGCTCCAGTACTGGCTCTACCATCTGGATCAGGAGGGTATGAGATCTATAGTAATGCCTCAGAAAAAGGATTAGGTTGTGTATTAATGCAATATGGAAGAGTTATTGCTTATGCTTCTCGTCAACTGAAGACACATGAAAGAAATTATCCAACTCATGATCTGGAATTAGCAGTTGTGGTTTTTGCATTAAAGTTATGGAGACATTACCTATATGGTGAACAAGTCAAGATATATACAGATCATAAAAGTTTAAAATATGTATTTACTCAAAAGGAGTTGAACATGAGGCAACGAAGGTGGCTAGAGTTACTTAAGGACTTTGACATGGAGTTGGAATATCATCCGGGAAAGGCTAACAAAGTGGCCGATGCCTTAAGTAGAAGACCCTCGGCTTTCTTTATGAATACATCTAAAGAAATACTGGAAGATTTGAGGAAGATGGGGATTGAAGTAATAGGTTCAGTGACAGATGGAATATGGGAAAACTTACAGATACAATCACCCCTAATAGAAAGAATCAAAGAGGCACAAAAGGATGATATAAAATTACAAAGATTATGGAGCAAGACTGAGGTTGGAACACAAACAGGATTGATTAAACATTCTGATGGATCTTTGAGGTTTGGAAATCATTTATGTGTGCTATATAGAGAAATCAGGACAGAGATAATGTCAGAAGCACATAGCTCACAATACTCCATTCATCCTGGGAGCACGAAGATGTATAAAGATCTGAAGCAAAATTTTTGGTGGCATGGAATGAAACAAGAGATAGCCAAATTTGTGTCAAAATGCTTGGTATGTCAACAAGTAAAGGCCGAACATCAACGGACCGTCGGACTTTTACAACCCCTGCCTGTACCTGAATAGAAATGGAAACATATTACAATGGATTTTGTATCCGAAATCCCAAAAACCAGAAGAGGTAATAATGCCATCTGGGTAATTGTGGACAGGCTTACAAAATCTGCAATGTTTCTACCATTCCGGGTCAGTCAATCTACTGAGCTATTAGCAGATATGTACATGAAGAATATTGTTAGTCAATATGGGGTACCGGTGAGTATTGTCTTAGACAGAGATACTCGGTTTACTTCTAAATTTTGGAAAAGCCCGCAAGACAGTCTCGGTACTCGTCTGAAGTTCAGTACAACATATCATCCATAAACAGATGGTCAGTCAGAAAGGGTAATTCAAATCCTCGAAGATATGTTGAGAGCTTGTACCTTAGACTTCGGGGGATCCTGGGATGACCATTTATATTTAATAGAGTTCTACTATAATAACAGCTATCAGGCTAGCATGGAAATGGCACCGTTTGAAGCTTTGTATGGAAGGAAGTGTCGGTCACCAATATGTTGGAGTGACGTAGGAGAACGTCAACTTTTGGGCCCAAAACTAGTTACTCAAACTGTAGACAAGGTCAAGGCAATTCGGAGTCATCTCCAAGCAGAACAAGATCGACATAAAATGTGGGCCGACAAGCACCGAAGGAACTTGGATTTCAAGGCTGGTGATCATGTATTTTTAAAGATTTCACCAACTCAGAGAACTATCAGATTTGGGACAAGAGAAAAGCTAAGTCCAAGATACATTGGACCATTTAATATACTGGAGAAAATTGGAAATGTATCTTACAAACTGGCTCTACCACATCCCTCGAAGGAGTACATAATGTATTTCATGTATCTCAACTCCGAAGATACGTGCCAGATTCACATCACATACTTGATCATTCAGAAATCACAGTGGGTCCAACTCTACGCCTAGAACAGAAGCCGGTAGAAATTTTGGATCGTAGAGAGAAGGTACTCCGAAATCGAATCATTCCACTTGTTTGAGTAGCATGGAGCAAAGATTCTCCAGAAGAATCAACTTGGAAGAAAGAAGAGGACATGCGGAACCAGTATCCGTACCTGTTCACTAAACAAGGTTAGATATTTCTCATATTTCTTATTAAATTATTTAATTCAAATTCCGAGGACAGATTTTTTCTAAGGAGGATAGACATGTTATGCTCTATTATTATTATTATTATATTTTTTATATAATGGCAATCTTATGAAAAATAAAATTTCATTTGGGCCCTTAAGAGAATTTATGCAATTACAAATTTTTGCTCACCAACTTAAATGGTGAGGTGTCATGCAAAGAAGACATGTGGCATTGCTAAAATGCCACATGGTCCCCTTACGTGAAGAGAAGCCTTCTTCATTAAACACCTCACCTCCCTCTCCTCTCTTATTTATCCCTCCACACACACAAACACACACACAACACTCTCTTCTCTTCCCCACTACTGCTGCTACTACTACTGTGTTGTGCCGAACCCGCCGCCCGGACCCGCTGCCGCCGCCTGGAACCACTGCCGGCCGCCGCCGCCCCACACGTCGTCGACCACCGCCACCTCCAGCACCACCCTCTCCTCCTCATGCCCCTTCTAATACCTAAAACCTAGGTAAAAGCCCTAATTCCTTCTCCATTCCTTTCCAATTTCAAACCTAGGTTAAAATTGGGTTTGAATTTGAAATATATATATATGTATAATTTTGAATGGTTTATGATAGGAAAATTTTGGGAGAATCTCTAGGTCCAACACAAGGAATCAAAGGCAAGTCCTCCCTTTCCTCTTGAAAATTCTCTTCATTTTGACATTTTACTTGTTTTGAATTGTTATAATTTAATTTCATTTTCTGAAATTATAATTGCTATAATTTAATTTTATTTTCTGAATATATGAAGAATCATGACAAATTCGAATTGCTATAATTTAATTTTATTTTCTGAAATTATGAAGAATCATGACAAAATCCAACCTTATGTGGACATTATATTAGAATAGGCATAAAGTTTGAAAAATCCACTTAGGGACACAAGTGATGGTTGTATGCATAAATTGGACACCATTTGCAGGACACAACTGAATGAACACTTCGACTATATTCATAGGCGCATATATATATAGAAAATACACAAATACAACCCATGAAGTATATATATATATACATGACACCATATATGCATATAACTTGACACAATATATGGACACATTCGTGAATTTATATTCTTATATCTTGCAACCACCTATGGACAAAATCGATACACATTAAAATTCCATATATGAAATTATACGTCTTTAGTGTGATATATATATATATATATATATATATATATATATATATATATATATATATATATATATATATATATATATATATATATATATATATATATATAATTGATTTATTTTGAAGATGTAAGAGCAATAAGATCATGATTTAACATAAATATTAAATTCTGTCCATAATTAAAAATATACCTATTTCACATATTTGGTTGATTATTTAGTTAAGAATGGATGTCTATAGGTACCTATATGCTAAGGTAACCTTACACCCATAAATCTTCAAGTTTGAACTTCCTTTACACCTTCAAGAAGCTAAACATGTATATATATCAAGTATGAGTTGAATTGAACCTCTAGATTTAATTATGTATGTAGTTATTATCAAGCCAATATTGCAAAGCAATCAAATTATTTAGTGACATTCGGAAAGTGAGACTTTGGTATCATTATGTTACTAATAATCTTGTTTTCTTGAATTTGGATAGCTTTTAGAAGGATCAAAATGGTGGTAACCAATAATAATAAATTGCTTGCTTGCTTGCTTACTAAGGTAAGAAAGCTTTAAATTTGACTATATATTATAAATGTGTGATCCGGTGTTGAGAGTTGCTCCACCGAAGGGGTCGGCGTACCCGGATATTAAATGCGTGGTCCGGTGTTGAGAGTTGCTCCACCGAAGGGGTCGGCGTACCCGATTACTATATTTTGTTATATTTTGTCTATTGTGAAAATTTTGGAATCAATAAATACAAAGGAGACTATGCCGAAATTTTTAATGATTTCGGGAGTTAGTCAAATTTAGAAACATTAGGTATTGGAAAACCTAAATAAGAAATCTAAGATTATATCTAGTTCCTAGTTCGATTGATCCTACCATATGGCTTGTTATCTTGATACACGAGATGGTAAGATAAGTTAAGGAGCGATTCTTGCCAACAACTTACCATATGATGTGTCGTTCTGACACACGGATGGTAATAAGTTGGATAAATACTTCCTCCAACAAGAGTTTACCGTATGGCGTATTGTCCTTATATACGGGACGGTAACCAAGTTTGAGGATAATATTAGACTTGAGAGTTAATAGACCTTGTCTATATTTATAGTTGCATCATGGGGTGGGAGGAGAACAACTGGATCACAACCATCAAAATCCCTGTAATATAATTACACCAATAAAGCTGATCAGTAGTCCCGCATCTGTAAGGCCTTACAATGTCGGGGGGTGAGGCCTAGCTCACCAACAGAGAACAGTCTAGTAAATTTCAAAAATAAAACGGAATTTAAAAAGTTAATGCATACAAGTTTTTCACAAGATGTGGAGGGGTCGGATCTAAGGCGCCATACCCGATACAGACACCACATGGTCCCGGGTAAATAGGATTATTGTCGAAAAAATAGAGGGTGATCGTGATCCACATGTGTTCTCTACAAAAGTGCATAATCATGAGGCATAAAGTCATGTCTAGTATTTCCATTTGTTTCACAAGGTGGGTATTAGTCATTCACTTGAATTTCCTAAAATCTTCTAAATTTTTTGTTTTACTTATTATCGCCTTTGATAGAGGACTTGCTTGTCGTTTCTAAACGATCTAGTATTTGTGCACTATGTGTAGCCTCCCTTCCCGAATTTTTTTGAAAATTTATTATTATTATTTATTTGATTTAAATAGTGATTTTAGAATTTTTATAAATAATTATTTAGTTAGTTATTACGGTAGAAGACTTTAGCCATAGTTGAGTTTTGAAGTACCAGACGACTAGGAATCATGGCACGGATAGTGCAGTGGCGTACTTTGACTAGTGTTTAGCTATGGTAGGGAAATGCCGAGCCATAGGAGTGTCCTAACTAGGAAAACCATGCCAAGTTATGACATGACCATTATAAATAGTTTAATTATTCATTATTAATATTATTTGACTTGTTGGAGACCCGTTTGTGTCGATTGGGTCCGAACCGAATCCAAGCCTTTGTAGGTATGTAGTGGGACCAATACGGCCTTATTGGCACATTTTGATAAGTGCAAATATTTTGTACTTATTTTTGGGTTTAGCAGATAAATTCCTCAAAATCGATTATATTAATTATTGTATTAATATTTAATGGTGATCGGATTATTGCAGGATCTCCTAGGGCCAATTGTGAATTGGAGATATCGTGTCACCAATGCTACTCCTATGGTTGAAATTGTTGTAATGTTGAAGTTTTATTATTATTAATAATTTATGAAAGTGTATACATATATATATATATATATATATATATATATAGATAAAATTGAGATTGGTATTTTCTATTAAAAATATTTAATTAGATTTTTGGAGATTTGTTATATAAGTAAATAAATATATATATATATATATGCGTATATGTGTATGTATATATGATTATATATAAATATATATATGTATTTGTTTGTGTATAAAATATATATATGTGTGTGTGCATGTGTATATAAATATATATGAAAGGGAGCGGATCAAAAGCCCCCCTTAGAAAACCCCCTAAAAAAAACCCTCACTCTAATTCGTAATACTAATGTTAATATTAATGTTAATATTAATGTTAATGTTAATATTAATGTTAATGTTAATATTTTTTTTATTAATGTTAATGTTAATGTTAATGTTAATATTAATGTTAATGTTAATGATAATGTTAATATTAATTTTAATGTTAAGTTTAATGTTAATTTTAGTATTTAATGTTAATATTAACACTAATATTAATATTAACATTAATATTAATATTAATATTAACATTAATATTAATATTAAATTACGGATTAGAGTGAGGGGGGTTTTTAGGAGGTTTTCTAAGGGGGGCTTTTGATCCGCTTCCTATATGAAAATATATTATGTATGTGTATGAATACGTATAACTATATATTACATATGTGTGTATGTTTATGTATATATATATTATATATATATATATATATATATATATATATATATATATATATATATATATATATATATATGTAAATGTATACGTGTATATATATATATATATATATATATATATATATATATATATATATATATATATATATATATATATATATATATATATATATATATTATATATATATATATATATATATATATATATATATATATATATATATATATATATATATATATATATATTATATAATATATATATATATATATATATATATATATATATATATATATATATATATATATATATATATTATATATATATATATATATATATATATATATATATATATATATATATATATATATATATTATATATATATATATATATATATATATATATATATAAAAATAAAATTAAAAAAAAACATATATATTCATATATATATATATTATATATATATATATATATATATATATATTCATATATATATATATATATATATATTTTTTTATATTCATATATATATATATATTCATATATATATTCATATATATATATTCATATATATATTCATATATATATATATATATATATATATATATATATATATATATATATATATATATATATATATATATATAATAAAACTAAAAACATACCAGCCCAAACGAGCTTAGTTCAGCCCAAACCATTTTCTCCTTTTCCCAGACCCGGCCCAACACTCCAATCCATCCCAGGGCTAAGCCGGCCCAATCAGCCAGCCTCACAGTATTCCCCAACCCGAGAGTAGTTGAACCCATACAACAGCAGTAGCATCAAGCCCACAGGGGCTTGGTATAAATCGAACAGAGCACAGGGAGGATCGTCAAAAACATCATGAAACCCTAACCACCCGAGCCTTCACGGCCACCTGGCGACCCTTCCCACCCTTTGCGCCACCGCGTGCGCCACCTGCCTCGCCTGAACGGCCGCCGTCGCTGGCCAGAGGTCGACCACGCGCGCGCAAATAGCGCCAGGGACAACAACATGGTATGGTCGCGAGGGTGATTTCGCATCGTGTTTTCGGCTTCAACAAAAGATCGTTCTTTGAATCGTTTCTTCAGGTATGATCACAACCTTACCATCTTTTAATCCCTTCAACGGGATTCGATTAGAAGTCATTGAATTGCTCGGGAAATTCCTGAGAAATCAACAAAATCTGTCCAAAAAATAGGACATAGTACCAGTCCCCCGCCCTAAGTTGGAAGGCGAATTACCGCCAATTTGAAGAGAATTTTTGAAACCTACTTAAACAGTATTATAGAAAACCTAACAATGATTAAAACCAAATTATTAGTTTTAATTCTAGTGATTTATACAGTATGATAAGCCAGCGTGAAAATCGAGAAAAATCTAGGAAAACAGTTTTCAAAAACTTGAAAAACCATCCGATACGACGTGCGTTCCGCCAAACTGGGCAACGTGGTCACGCACCGTAAGCATCGAAAGGCATGTACGAATATTGCGGATGTGTGGGCTTCGACGGAATTCTAATTGGTCGCGTGTGCGCGACGAATTTGATGCGTATCTGTCGAAATTCACCGTATCGGCCTCTGTACAAATTCTCCAATTACTTTGTGCACGCTCGTCAAATCGAGACGAAACTTACGCCAACAGGACCGTACCATTTTTCTAGTCCTGTATACCAAGTTTATTCCAATTCTGAGACAGTTGAATCGTACGCCGTTTTGCGGGCCCCACGGTCCGACGCAACGGGCGATTTTGTGCACGGCCCACCGGAATCCAACTTTGGACATACGGTTGGGTTCGTATCGGAAAACCGAATCCGTAAATATGTAGTTTGACGACTTTAGAGATCATTGACTCTGGCACGCTTTTCGATGCAAAGCAGGTCCAACGGCGGACACCGTTTTTGCCCGAAATTACCGTTTTGCCCCTGTGTCCAGAATTGGACTTAAGGACAGGCAATCCTAGCTAATTTGACTATTCTGAGAACGTTGGTAACATCTATTACAGCTTCTGGAGGCAGTTATGAGACTTGGACTTTCTGGCTTATTGATTGGCGATACATTGTTGGTTCTCCGTGCAACCCCCAGGCAAGTATACCTTACCGAACATATACAGTATTTACATGGTTTCTCTCCCTTTATTGTATTCCTTTTTTATATTGTCACATGATTCTATATTGTGATTGATTCGTCCTGGATTGCCTTACTTGTTCTAGATTACGTGCACGTATAGGGTATTTGACATTGCTAGATTATTGGTCTTATCATGTTACCTTGCCTTGCGATTGAGTTGTCAGTTTCTGTATCTGTTCTTGACTTGACTAATCTTGACTGGGAGTATCTTGCATTGTACTACAATTGAGATATACTATAGATTGGGAGTATCTTACATTGTACTACGAGCTATAGCCGATTCTTCTACCTTGATATCACTTGATTGACTTGACTTGAGACATGCCATAGAATGGGAGTATCTTACATTGTACTACGACCTATTGCATATATTTATTGATTGATTGACTTGACTTGCGATACTATAAATTGGGAGTATCTTGTATTGTACTACGATTTATAGGAGTCTACTTGACTTTGTATCCTTTAGGAGAGGAGATCGATACTAGAATTGGCTAATCTTGACTGGGATTATCTTGCATTGTATTAGAGTCAAAATATACTATAGATTGGGAGTATCTTGCATTGTACTACAAGCTATAGAGGTTAATTGATTGATTGGTAGCCAAGTCTAGTATTATATTTCCTCACGACTCGTCTTTCTTAGATGTTCTTCTTGCAGTGTTCTTATCCTCCACACCTGTTATTTACTGTCATATTAGTAGGCATGTTTAACGTATCTTGCTAGTCCTCTGAGGACCTGATGATCTCTTCAGGTAGCTGATTGCACGGAGTTAGTTAGCTGAGCAGATGGTAGTTGACTTCATCTGCATGATTTAGGTATTTTGTTAGTGTTATTGATTTACTATCTTTCTCGTGCTTTCATTATATATCCTGCTTATCAGCTTAGCTTTATAGACTCATATTATTCTTAGAGTCTAATCGGACAATATGCTAATGGGCTACAGACCATGACCCATACTTGTTCATTCTGGTTTATATAATTCATGTGGATTGAGATATAGTTTAGATTAGACATGATACCCTGACCTTGACAGCTTATACGTACTCGAGTCGGGCTGGAGTCCGCTCGATACGTAGCTGGCTTGCTCACGAGCTAGAATCCGAAAAGCGGGTGCGGGTCATGACAAGTTTTTGTGGTGGCCCATGCAGGTCAGAGCATATCGTACCAGTTACGTAACTGTACTGATACGATCCTGCGACTTTGACTAAACCTTAGAAATCTTAATCCACTCTGCTTTGAAAACTCTTCTAGAAATTCTCTACGTCCTTGAAAACTCCATACTTGCTCTCGATTATACTTTCTTTCTTTCCGTACCATTGATTCTCGTCGCTTCCTATTTTCGGGGTGACGAACGATCGTGCTATCTAGGATTTATCAAAAATTCGTAATTTATAGTATAATATTGCTTGACTATTGAATATTTGGTTGTTTATAGATATGAGGTATTATAAATACCATATGTCCGAGATATCTGCAGTAGGATTGTTAGCAACTGATTAGAAGGTTATAAGACTTTAGTGACCGTGTTTTGAGGAGTAGTGTGACCAAAGGTGGGTAGAAGTACTCAAGTACTCGGAGTTATAAAATGACTAGAGAAGGTCATAAAATAATTTTTGAGAAATGAAATTTGAGGAGATTAAAGTAATAGTAGACTTTGATTTTTTTTTTTGGAATAATTATGAAGTAGAATTTCGAGGACGAAATTATTTTTAAGGTGGGTAGATTTGTAGCCTCCCTTCCCAAAATTTTTTGAAAAATTATTATTATTATTTATTTGATTAAAATAGTAATTTTAGAATTTTTATAAATAATTATTTAGTTAGTTATTACGGTAGAAAATTTATTGTTATTATTTATTCTGCGCCACAACCCCATAGTACTTCATCTTAAATCTTGCGGTAAAAATCTTCCCAAGCAACAGGACGTCTGATGCCTACTTCTTTTGATTCCCACCAATCACGAGCGAGATCCTGAAGTAACAACTTCACTTGATCCACACGTTCTTCTGCCGGCACCTTAGCTGTTGTCAGAATAGCCTCAATATCCTTAAGCCATGCATCTGCTGAGATGGCATCCTCCGTTCCTTCGAAACGGTGGGGGTTGAACTTGCAAAACCTGGCTGATGCTCCTGAATCTGTCCTCGCCCCACTTTCCAATGCTGTCAGCAATCCTTGGTTGAGTAGTACATTCTGCTCTTGTAACTGAGCGTGCATGCGCTGCTGGGCTAACATCTGGTGTTGTTGAGTAGCCATCATCCCTCTCATGATCTCCAGAAGGGCTGGTGTGTCCACTTCCACAGGGGTAGGCAGAACTGTTGGTGGCGGTGGAACCTCCGGATACTGCGATCCAGCTGCTGCTTCCACTATTACTTCTTCTTGGATAGTCTCTTGAGTTAGTACCGGCCCTTGTTGCTGACCAACATGGACAGGTTGTCCATGCTGCCCTTGTTGTTGTTGCCCAGTCCTGGCAGATGCGGATGAAGTGCCCCTAAGAAAAGGGATAAAAGAACAATCAAACGATCGGACAAGAAAGATCAATGAAGTCAAAGGATACCGGAATGTCAAGCTAGAGTCGAGAATAACGAATTATGAGATCAAGGGGGAACATGTGTGATTGAGACATCCTATAAATTAAAACACCCCACAAGTCTGAAATCAGACCTGCATGGGCCACCACTAAAACCTTGTCACGCCCCAGAACCAGAATACTGGAGAGCGGGGGAATGACTCAGCCAGCTACGTATTACGGGTAGATGAATACCGTATAATACGATCAATGCTGTCTAAAAGACGAGGGGGTGCATACTACATGAACGTCTCACTATGGTCATTTCACATCTATTGTCTCAATCATTCAAATAAGAAACATAAATAGAGAACATGTAAGATAAAGCAGTAAGGCGTCCCAAACGCTCAATCAAAATGTTCTTGATATCTGGCTTTACAAAACATAGCCAGATGATGTAGCAAAGTGTACACAATTGTTATCAGCTGCAGTCTGACTTAATTACAATTATGTAAAAGTAAGTACAAGACAATCCGACTAACATGTCGGTACCAAACGGCAAGGTATTAAGTAAATAACAAAACGAGTGGGAAAGTAAGGAACCCACTCGAGTCCTCCTGCGATCATCCCTCTAGTATTGACCATCTTGGAGGTGGAAGTAAGCTGAGTCCTCGGGGACCGGCTCTAAATCTGGCCATGCAAAACCAGAGAGGTTAGACCTCTAATAGCAAGTACCGCAAGGAAGCACGATATGAGGAATTAAAACCAGTAATAAGAGAATATGATAAGCAGATCTCTGCTTGCCACTGGGATTCACATAACATCACGACACTTTGAACCAACCTCCCAACCAAACAAGGACAGAAGTTGGCCCGTCATGCCCTGACATTCTGATCATCTCAGTTAGGTAACAGAGTAGGTACAACACACAAACAAATCAATTTAAACGGTCACGCAACTACTACGGCTTGCTACTGTGTGTTCCAATTATCCTGGAATTATGCAATAAAGGATTCCTCAGTTCTTACTATGTACAAGCAAGGCTAGTCTATCCAGTCAATCAATTGCGCCAATCATGAATTAGACGAGTCCCAGCGGGACGCCCGCCATCAATATATAATATACAAGAAGAAGAGAAGATGAACAACATAGACTAAAAATAAATGGGAATGTATGAAATCCCCATGGTGTGCAAGATGTACTTGCCTCTCACAAGTGGGTTAGGGTTTGGTGGAGGAGTAAATGTGAATGAATGAAGAGAGAATGAAAGAAGAAGTTTTATATCAAGGTCAAGTGGATCTCCACCATTCATTCTCTCCACCAAATCCAAGCCATCCATTCCTTTCCATGTTGAACCAAACCACACCAAGTTGGTTTACCATGAACCGAAATGAACCAAGAGCCAAGAAAAAGCAGAAAATAAAATACAGGAAAATTAATAAGCGCGAAATTGAAGAATTTAAATACAGAACAAATGTATGATAAATATTGAATAAATACATTCAAGAAGTACACGTATAAAATACTTATTCTGGGAACGGGGAGTGACATCTCTACCCTCCTTAGAAAAATTCCGTCCTCGGAATTTCAGATCCAAGCAGGACAGAAATGTCAGAGCTAGACTAATCTAAGTACAAGCAATTAGAGCAAGAAATCGTTTTACGATGTCAACAGCAAGTAACATATCTATGTTTAACTATCGACGACACCAAGCAATTCTACTCATAAGGTGACAAGCATGAGGAGTTAAGACAATCAAGGTATATAGAGAGAGATATACCTTGTGAGTCAAACAGGTGCGGATACCGTGATCGGATATCATCCCCATGTTTCCACGTTGACTCCCCTAAAGAGTGATGACCCCAAGCAACCCGGACAAGGCTAATTGTTCGGTTCTTGAGTATCTTCTCTCTTCGGTCCAAAATGGACACAGGCTGTTCCTCGTAAGACAGGTTGGTACCAACAACCAGCTCGAAATGATCAAGGATATGGCTTGGGTCCGATACATACCTACGCAACTGAGATACATGAAACACGTTATGCACCTCTCGTAACGAAGGTGGAAGGGACAAACGATAAGCAACATCGCCTACCCTATCAAGGATAACGAATGGTCCTACGTATCGCGGACTCAACTTCTCGCGAACGCCAAATCTAATGACCCCACGGGTAGGTGAGATCCGCAAGAACACGTGGTCTCCAACAGAAAACTCTAGCGGCCTACGATGCTGGTCCGCCCAATGACGATGCCGATCCTGCGCAACTCGAAGTCGCTCTCTAATTCCCTTAATCACTTCAACGGTCTGGACAATCATTTCTGGGCCTAGCATCTTCCTCTCCCCGATATCATCCTATGCTAGTGGCGACCTACACTTCTTACCATATAGTGCTTCAAATGACGTCATCTGGATACTGGCTTGATAACTGTTGTTGTATGAAAACTCAACTAAGTGCAGGTGGCTCTCCCAAGATCCTCCAAAATCCAGAGTGCAAGCTCGCAACATGTCTTCCAAAGTCTGAATTGTTCTTTCTGATTGCCCGTCTGTCTGGGGATGGTAAGCCGTACTAAATCTTAACTTGGTGCCCAAACTATGATGTAAGCTCTTCCAGAAATGTGATGTGAAACGGGTATCTCTGTCTGACACAATACTGACAGGGACTCCATGCTGCCTGACTATCTGTTGCATATATAAATCTGCCAACTTTTCTGTAGATTGCCCTACTCTGAAAGGAAAAAAGTGTGCCACCTTTGTAAGTCGATCTACTATCACCCAAATAGCATCTTTACCACTTTGTGATCTTGGTAAACCGGTCACAAAGTCCATTGTGATGTGTTCCCACTTCTACTCCGGAATAGGAAGCGGTTGTAATAATCCAGCTGGCCTCTGCTGTTCTGCCTTCACTTGCTGACATACCAAGCAACGGGAAACGAATCTAGCTATTTCCCTTTTCATCCCGTTCTACCAGAAGTGCTGCTTGATATCTTGGTACATCTTGGTCCCTCCAGGGTGTATAGAATACTGAGAACTGTGAGCTTCTGTCATAACCTTCTGTCTGATATCTCCACTGGGAATACATAGACGTGATCCGAACATAAGTGTACCATCTTCATGAATTCTCATCTCATTCCTGAGTCCTGACTCACATTCTGCCCTAAGCTTCTGAATCTTTGGGTCCTGTGCCTGAGCTGCCTTGATCCTGTCTACCAAGTCAGATTGAACTTGTAAACTTGTTAGAACTCCTACATCACTAGGAAGTATAACTTCGATGCCCATCTCCTGAAGGTCTTCTAAAATGTGCTTCTGGGTTGTCAACATAAATGTGCCACCTCTCCTGCTAAGAGCGTCTGCTACCATATTAGCCTTGCCTGGATGATACTGAAGCTCCACGTCGTAATCCTTGATCAACTCCAACCATCTTCTCTGTCTCATGTTCAGCTCCTTCTGGGTGAAGATGTACTTCAGACTTTTAGGGTCTGTGTACATGTCCACTCGGTCACCATATAAGTAATTCCTCCATAGCTTCAAAGCAAATACTACTGCTGCCAACTCCAAGTCATGAGTTGGATAATTCTTCTCGTGGTCTCGAAGTTGCCTAGATGCGTATGCTATCACCTTCCTATGTTGTATTAGGACGCACCTAAGTCCTTTTCCTGACGCATCACAATATACTGTAAAACCTCCGGGTCCAACTGGCAATGTAAGAATAGGCGCTGATATCAACTTCTGCTTCAGATTCTCAAATGATGCCTGGTATTCTGTCGACCAAACGAATGGCACATCCTTCCGTGTCAAGCGGGTCATGGGTGCTGAAAGCCTTGCAAAGTCTGATACGAACCTTCTGTAATATCCTGCCAATCCCAGAAAACTCCGCATATCAGCTACGGTATTGGGTACTGGCCAACTCTCTAGTGCTTCTACCTTCTTGGGATCCACTGCTACTCCAGCTCCTGATATGATATAACCCAAAAATAAAATGTGATCCGACCAAAACTCATACTTGCTGAGCTTGGCATACAACTGGTTCTCTCTCAGAACCTGTAACACTTTCCTGAGGTGGTCTTCATGCTCCTCTTCACTGGCAGAATAAACGAGAATGTCGTCAAGAAACACAACGACAAACTGATCTAAGTATGGCATAAAGATGCGGTTCATCAAATCCATAAATATTGCTGGACCATTGGTCAAACCAAACGGCATTACTAAGAATTCATAATGCCCATACTTCGACCTGAATGTTGTCTTGGGAATATCCTCCTTCCGAACCCTCACTTGATGATACCCTGAACGAAGATCTATCTTGGAGAAAACTCTAGCTTTGCTTAACTGATCAAACAAGTCGTCGATCCTGGGTAGTGGGTACTTGTTCTTTACTGTTGCCGCGTTAAGCTTTCTGTAGTCAATGCATAATCTGGATGACCCATCCTTCTTCTCCACAAGTACCACTGGTGCTGTCCACGGTGATACGCTAGCTTGGATGAACTTCTTCTCCTTCAGTTCCTCTATGTGCTGATACACCTTGGCCTGCTCTGAATCCGCCATTCTGTAAACTCGATCTGATATTGGTTTAGTTCCAGGTGCCAATTCTATACTGAACTCAATATCTCTAATTGGTGGTAGCCCTGGAAGTTCTTCGGGAAATACGTCTAGAAATTCTTCAACTACCTTCGGAACCTGAACTTCTTCCATTGCCGTTATTACTCCCTGCTCTTGTTGAGTTGCCTCTGATCTGACTAAGGTGAATCTCTTCATGCCTGGAATATTAAAAGATACACTCCCTCTACGACAATCTATTGTCGCATGAATGTCTTTCAGCCAGTCCATGCCTAAGATAACGTCAAAATTTCCAACAAAAAATTCTACCAACCGGGCGGGTAAGGAATGCCCGCAAACTACAACGCTACACGCTAGAATAACTCTACTAACTCCTACGAGCCCATTGCCAGTGAGTATATTCAACCTTCCTGGCAATGCCTCGAACTCCATTCCTAGCCGTGTCGCAAATTATGCAGATATAAATGAGTGTGATGCTCCCGAATCAAATAATGCTACTGCGGGATATGAGGCGACGAGAATGTTACCTGCCACAACATCTCCCGATGCTAATGCCTCCTTTAAGGACAGAGTGAATGCCTGCCCTTGACCTCCTTGTTGGTTCTCATGTTACGGCCTAGCCTGGTGCTGCTGCTGGCCCCTGTCTTGATGATGCTGGGGTAGTCTATGCTGGTGTTGCTGCATCGGCGGTCCCTGCTGCCGAAATATCTGAGCCTGTGGCATCAACGGACGCTGGGCCAATGGTCTCACTGCCACTGTTGGTCCTCGATACTGACCTGCCCCTGGTGCTGGCAGAGCAGGAAACTGTTGTATTGGTCCTCCTGACCTCGAATTCATGGGACAGGTGGTAACCCGATGATCTGGATTTCTACATAACAAACACTGCCCGTTTAATGTCCGACACACATCTCTAGTGTGCACTACCTTTCCACAATAAGTACAGTCCGCTGGGGGTTGCTGATTCTTCCTCTGTTGCTGCTGCTGCTGCCTAGGTGGTGGTGCTGGCCCTCGTATTGCTACATCGTGAATACGAATGCCAAGGGATGGTGCTGTTGTTCGGGGTGCTGCTCCCCCTCCTCCTTCAATCTGACTGTGGGATCTCTTCTGACCTCCAGTCCTTGCCGTGATCCTCTGAATGGTGATCTCATGCCTTCGGGTTGCCGTCAATACCTCATCAAAAGTCTGGTAATTATGCCCCTCTATCAATTACAAGAGCTCAAGGTGAAACCCTTGATGAAATCTCATAGCCCTCTGGCTCTCCGTTGCTACCATCTCTGGGGCGAACCTGCTCAATCTGTAGAACTCCGCTGCATAAGCATCTACTGTCTTGCCGGCCTGCTTGAGGTTGATAAATTTCTGTTGTAGCTCAAACTGCGCCACAACCCCATAGTACTTCATCTTGAATCTTGCGGTAAAATCTTTCCAAGCAACAGGACGTCTGATGCCTACTTCTTCTGATTCCCACCAATCACGTGCGAGATCCTGAAGTAACAACTTCACTTGATCCACACGTTCTTCTGTCGGCACCTTAGCTGCTGTCAGAATAGCCTCAATATCCTTAAGCCATACATCTGCTGAGATGGCATCCTCCGTTCCTTCGAAACGGCGGGGGTTGAACTTGCAAAACCTGGCTGATGCTCCTGAATCTGTCCTCGCCCCTCTTTCTAAAGCTGTCTGCAATCCTTGGTTGAGTAGTACATTCTGCTCTTGCAACTGAGCGTGCATGCACTGCTGGGCTAACATCTGGTGTTGCTGAGTAGCCATCATCCCTCTTATGATCTCCAGAAGGGCTGGTGTGTCCACTTCCACAGGGGTAGACAGAACTGTTGGTGGTGGTGGAACCTCCGGATACTGCGATCCAGCTGCTGCTTCCACTATTACTTCTTCTTGGATAGTCTCTTGAGTTAGTACCGGCCCTTGTTGCTGATCAACATGGACAGGTTGTCCATGCTGCCCTTGTTGTTGTTGCCCAGTCCTGGCAGATGCGGACGAAGTGCCCCTAAGAAAAGGGATAAAAGAACAATCAAACGATCGGACAGGAAAGATCAATGAAGTCAAAGGATACCGGAATGTCAAGCTAGAGTCGAGAATAACGAATTATGAGATCAAGGGAGAACATGTGTGATTGAGACATCCTATAAATTAAAACACCCCACAAGTCTGAAATCAGACCTGCATGGGCCACCACTAAAACCTTGTCACACCCCAGAACCAGAATACTGGAGAGCGGGGGAATGACTCAGCCAGCTACGTATTACGGGTAGATGAATAACGTATAATACGATCAATGCTGTCTAAAAGACGAGGGGGTGCATACTACATGAAAGTCTCACTATGGTCATTTCACATCTATTGTCTCAATCATTCAAATAAGAAACAGAAATAGAGAACATGTAAGATAAAGCAGTAAGGCGTCCCAAATGCTCAATCAAAATATTCTTGATATCTGGCTTTACAAAACATAGCCAGATGATGTAGCAAAGTGTACACAATTGTTATCAGCTGCAGTCCGACTTAATTACAATTATGTAAATGTCACGACCCGCACCCTGTGTAGGGGCACGAGAAGTGGGTACGTCCAGCCTACGCCGCAGTGTCGGCGGTAGAACGCTGTCCTAGGTTGCTAACTAATCTCATGCAGTGTATATAATGTACTTGCCAAGATCTCAACTCCGAAGGGAGGACAAGTAAAAGATATGATATACTCAATCACAGTCTAAGCACGATAAGATAACACAGAAATCTAGATACCAACTAACAACAACAGAAATTAAACTACTAAAATAATAACAACAATGTCTCAAACAAACTCTAATACAACTCAATATCTCAAGTTTAATACAACAAGCTCAAAACATGAAAGCTAAGTAAGTCTACTAGCTAAACTCCTGAATCACTCCTGAGAGTCGGAACCAAAGGTAGCTAATCCCTCGCCAGGTCCATGGTAAGTAGGGCATGTGTCGTCAGGAGTATCATCTGTAATATTTTCAACAGGTCCAATCAGGACAGGAACGAGCACATCTCATCTAGAAATCCCAAGTAAATGACAAAGACTATAAAGCAGTTTTTAGACAGTTATACAGATGAGCATGGCAGTTTTATACAGGTAAAGATGTAGAAAAACAGTGAGGGTACAAGGAAAGTAAAGTAACTAACAAGAGAAGAAATCATGGCAAAGAAGACTGTAGTAAACTAGCTGAACTAGAATAACATGGTATAAGTCCAGACAGTATAAAAGGTAATCCCAGTGTGAGTCCAGTCCATATAATCCAATACTAGATGATTCCAGTACAAGATGAGTCCAGTAAAATGAGTCCAGAAGTGATCCATGATTCCAGGGTAAGTCCAGCCTATACTCTAACAGTGTGTTTTAAAATACTGAGATCGACATGTAAACGGCTAGGGGTAATCAGGCACATCGCACACTCGGCCAAGTGTGGGATGGCTAGCATTCCAGAATAGTTCCAAGGGAGGTGGTTCCAGATTTTAGGTATGTTCACATGTCTACTCAAGTATTTCCCCGCCCACAAATGAATCCATAATCCAACACTACAACCAGTATGAGTCCAGCCAATGATTCCAGAAATGATTCCAGTAGGGTAATGCCAGTAATGATTCCAGATATAGAGGCCAGACATGAATAAATGAGTATCGCATGTAATGGATCCAGCAATACTAATCGTGTTTGTACAGAGAATCACATATAGCTAACTAGAACTGAAATACAGTAAATGACAAATAATGAAAGAACTATCAGAGAATGTACTCGCCTGACACTCTGGAAGAGTAGTGTAATATCAGATGTCTGTACCAGGGTCACAATGTCCTAAAATAGAGTAACACAGTTATGACATGTCCAAAATGAAGGTAAATGAAATCTTCAATGCAATCTATATGAATTCTAAGCCAATCTAGGTCAAAGTCAAACTTGGTCAACTCTACAGTCAAACTAAGTCAATCAAGTCATATTAGGTCACAGGAAATCAAACTAAGTCAAATAGAGTCAAACAAGGTCAAACAAGTCAAGGTTAGTCAAATCTAGGTTAAAGTCAACTCCTGGTCAACACTCTAATCAAACTAGTCAATTACTAGTCAACATGATCAATCTGGGTCAAGTCTAAGTCAAACTTAGACCAACTAAGGTATTGGTCAAACAAAGACTAGTCAGTCAGGTAATTAAGCCAGGGGTCAACTATTTAAGTCAAACTCTATAAGGTTACTTAACTAACTATAGGCTAACCTGTCTTAGGATACCTAAGATACCATTCTACAAAGCTAAGGTGTAACCAAATCACATATAAATATATATAGTACAACACCAAACTTAATCTTATAATCAAGCTAAACCATAGTCTAACTCAATCAAGACTCAACTCTAAGTATCCTACTTAACCCCATACATATCTTCACTCTACATAGGGCTATCTATATAACCAAGTCATAAATAATACCCTTATATAGGTCAAAGTCTAAACCAACTAGTCAATAGTCTAGGGTTTAGTCAAACTTAGGTCACCAAGTCATTTAGAGTCCATCCAAGTCAATTCTAGGTCAATTAGGTCATGGTTGACCAATAGTTGACTTTGGTCAATCATGGTCAACAAGGCTACCTAGGTCAACCATTCAAAAGCCCATTAGGCCAAGTATAAGGCAACCCCCTATTAGCCATAGGCTAGTATATCTAGGTTCCATAGGCTAATATCCTATAGGTATCTATTTCTATATAATATATATATACACATATAACATGACCACATAGGCCTATAGGCTATGTGTCACTAGATACCATGTATAGGTATCTCATATAAGTGTCTAGCCATACATCTATACAATATATATATCTAATACCCTATATTCTCACCTATACATAACCTACATATATATCCAACTATATATATAATACTCTATGTATATATATGATACATTATATAATACCCTATATAATATAATACCATATATATAATACCCTAATATGATACATATAGCCCTTCTATATATATAATACCCTATATATATGATACACTATATAATACCCCATATATGTATGTACACTACAATATATATATATAGAGAGAGGGAAGTATTGAGAGAGAGTGAATTAGAGAGAGAGAGAGAGAAGACAGAACAGTAGGGGGGGAGTGTTCCAGAATTCCTGGAACAGGAATGCTCCCCACACTCACACAGTTACATATATACACATATGTGTATATATATACACAACTCCCTATGTACACAACTACACATCCTCAAATTTCACCCACACACTCACATACATATATACTATATATATACACACTAAAAATACATATATACATGTATAAAACATATTAAAATTTGGTTTGAAATCCATTTTCAAAAACTGGAAAATATCCCCAAAACTGGAAAAACTGCACTGTTTACTCGAAATTGGGTAAACCCAATTTCACATCCAAAACCGAGCTAAGGCTCGATACTAGTGGTTGGTAACTAAGGCCCCACACATACACTAGTGTCCTAGGTCACTGACACGACACCACGACACAGTTTCACGTGTCCAATCACACAAAAACCATACTCGGGTAAACTGAGATACTGATACGCGTGCACAGCATCGTGCACGCGTTCCACGCACTCGTGGACACACCACGAGACACGACACGTCTCGTGGTCGTGCATACATGTAGCCCACACGTATGGCTACACGTTCCACACCCTGACACGTGTCCACGACACGCGTGGACACAGAACGAACCCTGTATCAGTCGTGAAAACACGACTGATACTCACGAGTTCGACCGCGTCGTGCAGAGATGCACACGCCTCGTGCTCGCGACACAGGACACGACACATCTCGTGCTCGTGTCCTGGGGTTCGCCCTAGGTTCCTCTACACATGTGTCACCCTGACACGTGTCCACGACTCGTGTACATGGGACACGAGACCCGTGTCAGAGCCGTTTTTACGGCTGTACAGTGCAGTGCACGTCCCTTGCGGGGACGATTCCGTGTCCGACACGACACGAGGTCATCCCAAACTTTGGGGATGACCTGTCAGTCAGTGCCCCGTGCTCTATGCCAATTTTGGCGTATCCACGTGGCGTGTCCAAGGAGAACTGACACAGTGGTAGCAGGGCACATTTCAGTGTACTGTGCACTGTGTCCAGTGTGTGAAACTGAGAGCTTCGTGTCCAGATTTTGGACACGACACAACCCAATTTGTGCTCAGTGTTTTAGGGTTAGGTTTAGGGTTAGGTAGGCTAGGGTTTTGATCAAAAACATTTGAAAATCAGTGAGTTTACATGTACTGAAACAGTGAGCAAAATCAGTGTATTAACATGAAATTGAAATAGGATACGTGTCCAATACGGACACCAAATCGATCCTAGTTTTCACCAAACTTGTCCTACAGTTAGGGTAGACCTACATGCATGCATTTATGAAGAAAAAATCACTACATTACATAGATAAAAATGAAAATACCTCTATGTGCTAGAAATCAAGAAATCCAATGTAGAGGGGGGGGCTTCACTTCAACTTTGTGATGTCCAAAACCTCAAAAACTCCAACTTCTAGTCTCCCCTAGCTCCCTTGGTATGTTAGGGTTCCAATGCAAAAGATTTGAGGTCAATAGGATCACTAATGGTGAAGTTATGGAGGTGTGAAGTTGAGGGAAAAAATCAAGGTTTTAGTGTAATGAAAATGGGACCTTTTTGTGAAGGGGTGTACATATATAGGGGGGGTGTTCTTGGCTGCCATGGGGGGGGTAGGGGTAGGCTATAGGGTCCCCTTCCACCTTGCAAAACTTAGTCTCTAAGGCTTTGACTAGGGTTAGATATTCTAGGTTTCTAAAATATCCTAGAAAGTTAAATATCTAGATATTTAGCCATACTTTGACTTATGCAACCAACCATTCCTTTATCATTTCTAGGTTAGGGACTAACCTATGGATTAGGGTAGATTAGGTTAAAGGCTCTCATGACACTAACCAAAATCAATGAATAGTAAAAACTCATAAGATCAATTAATTCCAATTAAATCCTAGAAAATTACCAAAATACCCTTGAGGCTAAAAATCACTAATTTGATATTCTAAGCCTATGGTTAGGTCCACATGGTCATGGTAAGTTCTAGGTTAAGTAAACTCTAGGGTTACACTAGGTTACACTAGTCAAAATCACAAAGTCATAAGTCATGACTTATGAAATAGTTTTAATATAACTAAAAATCACCAAAAATCATATCATGACTAAAACACCATTTATAAATAATAAAAATAATAAATTTTCAAAAATATCCCAATTTCAGAAAACTGGGTGTTACAAGTCTACCCTCCTTAGAAGAATTTCGTCCTCGAAATTAAGATGGTCATACTCCTTCTAGGTCGCACCCCCAGTCAATCAAAGTCATGCAATCATAGACCTACTGGTCATGATTCTACAGTCTCAAAAAGGGTAACTATGCTATCTAGCATATCACAAGCATATCCTGACAGGTACTAATGGAATCACACAACAAGATGGGAAAAGAAGAACAGGAAAGACAAACCTGCTAACCCGTCACCTGCAGCGTCGGCCTCCTCGACCGTCATCGCAAAAGCTCCACCCCTCTGGTGCTGAGCTACAGGTGGCCTAGCACCCCAATAAAGAGGTGCAGCTGGACAATCTATCATCTTGTGGGCAGCAGACCCACAAAATAGACAAACCTTCAGCCTCCTCCTACAAGACTCCCAAATATGCCCTACCTTTGGCTCTTTTCAATGCTTTGGTTATAAATAGCCTTGAATCCCTTCATTCAAGGTTGATGCTTTGAGCCTAAAAATTTCTAAACCACCAAAGCCTATCCACAAACAACTCTACAAAGCTTTTATTTGCCATCCACAAATTATGTTAGAGTTATTAAATTGAAAAGTAAGATCTTCATCTTATTGTTTAAGGAGATCAAACCTATTGTGAAAGGTTGAAGTTGGGGAGTCTTCGTATCCAAACTCTCGGTTGAAGTTGGAGAGTCTTCGTATCCAAACTCTCGGTTGAAGTCGGAGAGGCCTTCGGACTAAAGCTCTCGTGTAAGAAGTTGGCGAGTTCTTCGGATCCAAACTCGTGTGTAACTATTTACTCAAATAGTAGATTTAATCCGGAGAGAGTTCCGGGACTGGATTGCCTCTAGGGAGGATACCAGGATACATCGGGTGTCGGTATTGTTTTGCTTCTTCTCTTGCACTTATATTTTAAAATTGCTCATTAGCTTGTGCTAAGTACTTGATTAGTTAGCTTGACCCTATTCACCCCCCCCCCTCTAGGGTTCCTACAATTGGTATCAGAGCAAGGACTCTATTGTTAGGCTTAACATCCTTAGAGTAGATCCTTGTTAATTTTTCTATGGCATCGTATTCCTCCTCCTCCGATAAAGACGGTTTTATTTCTAGTAGCATAGACAATCATGGTTCTTCTAAATACAAGAAATGCTCTAAGTGGAAAGACATGGCTAAACAATCCTTAGATATTCTTGATAACCGTCATTTTACAAATGAAGAATTTTCTGAAAAGGTTGTTCATTTAGAAGAAGCAAATGAGTTTTTGAGAAATAAAAACAATGTTTTATTATCTAGACTTGATTCTCAAAACTCATCTTGTGTTTCTTTAAAGAGTTTGAATGAGGATTTAATTTTGAAAATCAAATCTCTTTCCTCATCAATAGAAGATCTTAAGAGGCAAACTCATGAGCTAAATCATTTGCATGATTCTTCTATTGACTCTTTAAAGAAATAAAATAATGATTTTACTTCTAGAATTGTTTCATTTAAAAAAGAGAATAATGCTTTAAATGTTAAATTTGATTCTCTTACTTGTATGCATGATGATTTGATATTAGAACATGATATTCTTAAGACCAAATCCATGCATGCTCACTCTAGAGACATTCATCATTCTAGTATGTCACATGTTCATAACCATGCTCATTCTTATACATGTGCACACACTAGCATTAGATGCTTCTATTGCTCTCGTATTGGTCACATGAGATTTATATGCCCTATTCGTAGGACCTTCACTACCAATGCTAGAGTAAGTGCTATATGGGTCCCTAAAGCTAATAAATGTAGATCCAAGTTTATTTGGATACCAAAGTCTTCATCTAATGTTGTAGGTGAAGCTTCTTGTATCGGGACATAGCACCGAGGAGCGTGTTGGTGGTTGCAAAGCTCAAAGGTCATCTTCTAAGCAATTGCACCAACACAAGTATGGCCACTAGAGCCACTTTGGTAACATGCTAATCATTTCTCTTTAAATTGTTCATATTTGTAGAATCTAGCATGTTTCTCTTGATGTCTTGCTACTAGCTCACATTGATATCCTTCAGTTGCCTTCTATATAAATCAATGTGAGATACATACTAGCATGCTTAGTTAATTTTCTTATTAATTCTTTTATCTAGCAGGACTAGTTACTCGGCTTAAATGATTAGTTCATACTATGTAGTTTATCACTCATTTTCTATCAAGTGTGACACATTTGATTTATGCATGCTTGTTATTCTTAATCTCTATATTATGAAGCATGCATATCACTCTAGTCCATAGGAGCTTGATTTTGATTTGAGTTAATATAATTTTAACTCTCCGTCTTTAAAGTTTTTGAAATAGTTACTTCTTACCGATTTCTCCTTAATATGTATTATTTACTTTAAAGCAGTATTTGTGAATATATATGTTTAGCACTAGCTTCTTATCACTTGACAAGTATACACTTATACTTTTATTTTAACCTTGTGCTTACATAATATATTCATTATTGATTCTCAGATTTTATTTTGATTAAATCTCTTATGAATCAATTATGTTTTTGCCTAATAAAGCTTATTTATATGTGTTTTGAATTTGTGATAGTTTTTTAAACATTCATTAAGGATACATGACTATATTTATTAAAATTTCCATCTCTATGTAGATCACGTATTTCTTATGTTGATATTCTTTTGTATAAATATCTTTATGTGGGCATATGAGTTAAGCTAAAGTTTTATATTGACTTGAAGAGTACTTTAATATACTTGTTACCTTCATACTTGTGCTTATCTAATACCTTAGCTGTTGATTCCTTTGACCAAATTTGTTCTTCTTGAATCAATTAGCTTCTTCCTTAAAGTCTTCTTTTGATGATATCTTCTTGACTTTTTGGTTGGCATTATGGAGACATGTTCTTAATTAATTTTTGATCTTTTCATGTATGCCTATTCGTGATATATATAGTTTCATATATATAAATTATTCCTAACTTTTGATATTTATTTGTTTTATACCTTTAAGTTAGGATGTTGAGAGGAAATATTTATTAATGTATTGCTCATGACTAATTATGAAAGTTCTTTTAAGAATCACATGGTTTTGTGCTTTGTCTTGCTTTTATATTTACCTCCGTTTTTAGTGCACATTTTCAAATCTATATCTTCTATATACTCCTATTGTGCACTATGAAAGCATTTTTCGTAAAATATGATTCTTGATATCTTTAGCACATTTATGGCTTTCTTGATCTTAATGATCTTTCTTTGCTCTTTCCTTGGGTTTACGCTTCTTTTTGAATTATTGTTGCCCAATAGTTTTTGTAGCACATAAGAATACATGTAATTGATACATCATATTTCTTATGAATTTAGCTACTATGGTTTGAGCTTTTGTGTTGAGATTTTTTATTTCTAGAGAATACATTTATTTCATAATGGCTATAATATTTTGCATTCTCTAGATTGATATATTATTTTATTATCTTGGACCAATCTCAATACTTGGCAAAGAGATTTATTTTTTTATTTTCATGAATATCTCTTTTGGCCTATACTTGATAAGAGAATAATTCAATTATTTGTCATCTTATGCTCTTATCCTTGCTTAGTAAAGAGTCTATAAATCATTTTATTCATTCAAAATGTATTGCCCTCTTTGTGAACTCTATGCTTGAGCAAATATCTTTAGTGTTAGTGACTTAAGATTAAATGAGCACATTTAACTTGTTAATGACTTACCTCATTAATCTTAATTAGTTATGCAGCTTCCTTATTTATGATATATTATTAAGCTATATAATTTGGTCACTTTCACTCATCTAGCTATTGTTGTTCTTTTCAATCTATATATGATATGCTAGTCTACATAAACAAGATATTTGATTCTTCTAAGTGTATTTTGTATCTTATTTTAGATACATATGTTTATTCTCTAAAACTGTTTTACAAATTCTTGATTAGATCTTGTTTCACTTGGAGGTTTGTGATTCCTTTCCTTAAGTCTCCTTCCTTATTAGTCATTAGCATGTATCTCTTAAATTTCTCTCACTTTTGAGTCATGATTTCATCATATTATCATTTACATCTCTTTTTGATTGAATTTGCAATCATTTAAATGAGAATGACTCTTTTTCATATTTTTATTGTTTTATGAGATTTTTTCATAAATATGGATTTGGGATTTTCTTTATGAGATTTGTTGGATAATGTTTAATTTGTTTATTTTTATTGATAAAAGTTCATAATGGTTGAGTAGTCCTATATTATCTTATTATGTGATTATCAAACTAATCTATTACTCTGCTTTGACTACTCGTGGATTGCCACATATGGGCCTTTGCTATTTGAACTTTATGGTTTATTATTTACCATTAGCAAGGTTTGGATTTTACCCGTTTATGGGTACATATATGGTGAAACATACCTAGTCCATGTAAAGTAATAAATTGGTTGATTCTTTCTTAATTAGATAATCATGGACATGATATTTGAGTTTAAATTTTTGTTTTATTTTTGAGCTATATTTTGTATATCATCATGATTGTTCTTAATTGACTTTATTCTTTTTCATGATGACTTTTTCTCAAAGGATAACATACATTGATCTATCATATTTAAATATGAGATCCTTCTATATAGATAAATGTATGTCAACTTTTGATTAAATGTGCTTAATTAGAATATTCTTTTGATCGTTCATCTTTAGTGGCTATTAATTGGATATCTCTTCTTGACTAAAGATGATATTATTCGTCTTTTGACGATTTTGTAGCCTTATATGCATCGAGCAAGGGGGAGAAATCCATAGCTGATTTATTCCTAGATCTTGTAGTTATCTATTTTATGCTATAAGTGCTTTGGAACTAGATACGCATATTTTGAGGGGGAGCAAATTAATTGATTCAATTCATTTATACCCTGTAATATGTCGTATACCTAGTTCATCCTGAACCCATATTTTCTTCTATTTTCATATCCTATTGATTGAGGTCATGATATTTTTTTTGAAGGACTTATGAGAGTGCATGCAATTGTCTTCATCAAATTCTCTCTCTTTTATATGGATTAAATAAGTCATCTTGTTAATATTAACTTTCATATCTTATCTTGATGACTATTGTGCTTTTATTTATTTGGCTTTCCTTATTTGCTTAAATTATTTGGCTTTTCTTAATGAGGACTTACCCAAAATTCATGTATATCAACATTGGTAATACTTAAAGGGGGAGCATTCAAGTCGACTGAAATTCTCCTTCTCAAGTATTTTTTTCTTTACCTTCATGTTTATCTAAAGGGTATTCATATAGCATGATAAGGTAATTGAGTTCAAATGCATGAACTTGGATAAGCATATAGATTCTGCAAATAATGAGATTACTTTATATCAATTGCAATATTTTACATTGATCATTCTTTTATTTTTCTACTATTTATTCGTGGACAATTATGATTATTAATGGTTTCTTTGATCAATGTTTCAAGTTTACATCTTTTCAATTGGTATCAAGTTTATTTAATTTCATATCTCAATTGGTATCTATTAGTTGCAATTATCTATTCCTCATGGCTTTTGTTTGAAATCCTTTATTTCATAGTTCTCTTCCAAAACTAGAGCAATATTTCATATCCTATTGTGTTTTGGATTTATTCCTTGGATTTCAAGTTGGTAAACTACTTATTTCCAGTTTTTCAAATACTTTTAGTTTTACCAACCATATTGTGTTTTGACAAGCAATTTTATATTTAGTACTCTACATTTGGTATGTAATTTTATACACTTGTCTTTACACCCTTCTCCCATTGTTTTTTTTATTAGTATATCTTGATCATGATTGTCTATGACTTTTCCATGCTCTGATTTCTATGCTTGAGATTGATTTCATTTTTATCTCTTAGTACGGGGGAGCCTATTTTTGATAATGTCAAAGGGGGAGAAGTAAGTTTAAGTATGTGCTTCAATATTTGTAATAAGAGGTAGAAGTATTTTAAGTAACATGCTACTAGTGGTACATTCGTATATCTGCTTATATATTAGTGATACATGCATCTATTATGTCCATACTAAACTTAACCGATTTGCCATAATCAAAAATGGGGAGATTGTTGGCCCAATGATTGTATCATATTTTTTAATATGGTTAATCTATTAAGTTTAGCATTCATTATCACTAATCTTCATACTATCGCTATAGCATTTCTACTTATACTTATACCTTTGGTGATATGTGCCTATTCATTTACATATTAGTAATATGAGCTTATATATCTTAAATTTAATCGGGTTGCCAAAATCAAAACTATGTTTGATTGTGGTCATTCAATTAAGTTTAATCATTATGATTAAACTATCATTTATGCTATCACCTTAGCACTAATACTTAAACTCAGCATTGTCCTAATGTGCATTAAACTTATCATACTTGCTACTATGTATATTGCTTTGTTCGTCTAACATGTACAAGCAGAAAAGTAATAAGCAAGATCAATGTGGACATATGCAATGAAGAAATCATGGTGGGCCAAAGACGACGGATCCCACAAGATTTCTCTGAACCACCCGACGACATCTTCGGAGCCACGCACTTGGGGGTTCCGCTGCCCGGTCAGCGGACGGGAGTCGAGGGGGCAGCGCCCCTCGTCGGGGGTTCGGGGGCGAAGCCCCCGAAAGGTATTCAGTTTTCATAAACTGGATATCAAGGAAAGAAGCCAAGCCATGCCATCATCATTTCAAGACTCTGAAGAAGCCTGCACCTGCTACAGTATATCTGGAGTCTGTAATGAGTCTTAGGAATAATTGTAAACACAAAAAATGGATAGCAAAATCAAAATCTAGGGTAAAAATTAGCCCAGGATCATTTTCGGATGCAAACCGGCATACCGACGGTATACCGGTCTATACCGACGGTATACCGATTTTATTCACAGAAAGTTTTTTGTCTACAAAATCGGCATACCGACGGTATACCGGTTCATACCGACGGTATACCGGTTCAGTAACGTTGAAAGTCCAACGGTCGAATTTCCAGCATTAAATGATCCCAACGGCTATATTTCGAGCCGTTGCAATCCCAGACCGGTATACCGACGGTATGCCGACTCATACCGGCGGTATGCCGGTCGCTGACTGAAAAGTTGCCTTTGGCTCTTTTCAATGCTTTGGTTATAAATAGCCTTGAACCCCTTCATTCAAGGTTGATGCTTTGAGCCTAAAAATTTCTAAACCACCAAAGCCTATCCACAAACAACTCTACAAAGCTTTTATTTGCCATAAATTATGTTAGAGTTATTGAGTTGAAAAGTAAGATCTTCATCTTATTGTTTAAGGAGATCAAACCTATTGTGAAAGGTTGAAGTTGGGGAGTCTTCGTATCCAAAGTCTCGGTTGAAGTTGGAGAGTCTTCGTATCCAAACTCTCGGTTGAAGTTGGAGAGTCTTCGTATCCAAACTCTCGGTTGAAGTCGGAGAGGCCTTCGGACTAAAGCTCTCGTGTAAGAAGTTGGCGAGTTCTTCGGATCCAAACTCGTGTATAACTATTTACTCAAATAGTGGATTTAATCCGAAGAGAGTTCCGGGACTGGATTGCCTCTAGGGAGGATACCAGGATACATCGGGTGTCGGTATTGTTTTGCTTCTTCTCTTGCACTTATATTTTTAAATTGCTCATTAGCTTGTGCTAAGTGCTTGATTAGTTAGCTTGACCCTATTCAGCCCCCCTCTAGGGTTCCTACAACAGCATTCCCCAACCCGAGAGTAGTTGAACCCATACAACTGTCACGACCCGCACCCGCTTTTCGGATACAAGACGTATCCAAGCCAGCCTACGCCGCAGAGTCGGCGGTAGAACGCTGTCAAGCCCGTAAGAAATAAATGCTCAAAATATCACATTTGCTGCTCATTCACATTTTTAAATCTGTTACAACAATTACAACATTTATATTTAAAGAAATTACAAGATTTTACAATAAAAGAAATTGTTGCAACTGTTATCTATTTCTAGGTTGACCTCAGCATACCCAAGTCTTTCCAATGCTAAGAGTGATCGCGGCTAAACTTGAAAAATATTGGTTTCCAGTCAGGAATGGAACAAGTACACAAACCGACGGTAATGCGAAATCACAATGGAATTAACAAGACATGAAAATAATATATGAGATATGAAAACTGGAAGATAACTGATGACATAGCACGATAGAGAAGTAAAGGAAAAATAAAAAACATCTACCTATGTGGTGTGAAATATCATTTTTAACATGTGAACGGCTAGGGGGTAAATACGGCACACTGCACGTATCGTGTTCAGCTGCTATCATTCACGATTAGACAAATGGGATAGTTCTGGGTAGTCCACATGTATACTAAGATATTTCCCCTCCCGACTACTCCGTGTGACGAGCGTGTCAACAAGCAACAAGATATATGTATAGACATGAAATGAAAAGACTACTATGAATCGAAAAGCAATCAGAAAGTGCACTTGCCTGAGGTCCTTAGCTGGTGAAACCAATAATAATATACCATTCAATAAGCCACAATCAGTCAACACATGCTGTAACGACCCGCTCCGCCCTAGTGGAACGCCGATCCAAACGGCAAGTGCAATGACTCAAATGAGCCGTCGACCCGAAGAGTTGGCATCGACCGGATAAAGAATCGATACAATGCTTGTATTGGCCCGTCAAGATGAATCCAGACTTGGACTTTCAAAGGCGCGCTCGGAGTATCGCTCGGCCGATGCGAACATCACTAAGGTGGGTGGCTCCGATGAACCCGTCTGTGCTTAGCCTAGACACATAACAATACGGACACTATCACGAGAATCGCTAGGCGATAACCTCTTGCATGCTAATAAATGACTCAACGCACCTAGCTAAGGGAATAATCCTAACTTGTATGCTTGTATAGAATATGGAAAGGAACATGGAAAAGTACATGAACTCTCGCCCGCGCTCCATACTCGTGCTACGGCACAAGCCTACGTTTATGCTCCTTATGCGTCCAACAATGAAACAATGAATGGTTTACAATAATGAACGGGAAGGCTATCAATATAGTCGCTCCGAGTAGGGTTTAGCAACATTGAAAGGCTATGGGACCGATGGGTCGCCAAGGCGACTCCCGCACTGGGAGTTGCGTAATACGTGATTGAATGAATCAACGAATGAATGAACGAACGTACAAGTGAAAGAAAGAATACATGAAAGATAAGACATGAAAGACGTTAGCGACAGGTATGACGGGCACGTGCAACGGGGCTCGCTACCCGTGCTGCACGGACGCCAACCTGGTTGATAACGCATTATGGCTCAAGACAGCCGATATGTTAAATGACAAGTAAAATACGAAATGGTCGTGGACAAACGGCACGGGCGATGGGGAGAATACCGTGGCCGTCTTGAGGAAGGATTCTGCGGCACGGGCGATGGGAGGGAATACCGTGGCCGGCCTAGGCGGAATCAGACATGGGGCTTACGGGCTGCTTTGAGTGGGGGCTCGGCCACTCAAAGAGACGTAAGGCCAGGCATTTCAAGAAACTATCAAGGTGTACCAGCCATCACGTTTCGATAGGTGAGAATGCCCACGTGATATGTCCAAAATGGCTTGTAAAGCCAGCGACCCATGCATGTAGATTAAGTGGACTATGCTGGTGGCAATCCACGTGCAAGTTCTTGTATTGAAACAAGTAGTCTAAGTTAACTAAATGAAGTGTCTCCTGAACATGCTCGAATTATAACACTCCTGAACATGCTCGAAATGTAACATGCCTGAACATGCTTGAAATATAACATCCTGAATATGCTCGAAACGTAACACTCTGAACATGCCTGCGACGTGAATGAACATGCCTACGACGTGCTAGAACCCGAGACATGGACACGCCCGTAACATTGAATGTTTACATGAATCACGTTAAGTTACTTCATGTTAAATTGTTGACTAACTTGGTTTACTTTGGACAGGGAAGGCCGGACGGTAAGTATGGGTAAGTCGTGCATGCATTTTCCATGCGACACTTGAAATCAGCAACACGAGATAGGTCATGATATGTGCCATGAAATTGACCCTAAGGTAAGATTAGAAAGACAATGAATGATAGTCGGTGCACGAAAGTAAATGCAACGTGTTTGGTAATGATAGCATTGTGGGCGAGCTAGCCTCCCCACCAGTGCATAACAATGTACTGATAACCCCACAGTCTGCTTGCAGGAAGCAGGAGACGTCGGCGGGTGCGGAGCTTTTCTCGTACGTGCTAAGGCGCGGAGCTATCTCTTGAGCCTTGGAGCGTTGCAAGGAGCTGGAGCACCATATACAGGACATAATGTATTAGAAAATCGCCATGTATCATTCCATCTTGTAAGCCACTTGGCATGCCTTTTAGGTTTCAGAGAGAGAGCTTGAGCGATTTGTAATATCGGCCTAGCGCCGCTTGTAACCTTCGTGAATATCAATAAGGAGATCGAATTTGCTTCTACTTGTGTTTATTTACTTTCCGCTGTAATGGGGATACTCTGTGCGACTCTGTGGCCTAGCTCAAATCGGCCGTTTCTGGACTTGGCCTTGCACGGGCGCAACCTAGGCCCGTGCGGCATCACGCCTTAGCGAGGACGATCGCTCCTACGGGAGCGGGGCGTGACATATTGGTATCAGAGCACGGCTTCACATCCTTGGACTTCACATCGAATTCTCAGTTTTGAAAGCTCGTTAGAAATAAAGAAGTATACGCTCTCTCTCATATGCCTTGGGATGTTCCATACAATAAGTCTAATATTTTCAAAAGCTCGTACAAGTACTCGGTTGAACGGGATCGATGGGCGAAGGCCTTTGTGCCAAACCACGACAGACTTGAGTCGAAGGAAAACTAAAATGCTAGAAGTTAGCAAACACAAGGCTTGCTTGAATAACTTTACGCTAACAATGTCGAACGATGTTAAACTTGACTCGATAGAGAACATATGCTAAGTTAACATGTCGCGTGCGTGCCTGACTAGTCTTGCGTCGACCTAACAAGTGAGCGTGCAAACTCAAATATAGTCTGCACGAGATGGTTATGTGGCACAACTTAGTCCGTGTGTCGCGCACCTCGACTTCTGGTGCAATCGAGTTGCGAGCGATATCAAGTACCGCTCGGTCGGGAACGGAAATACACTTAGAGTGTATATCGATAGGAACGCTATCAACTAACGCTTAGGCGTGCACAAAAGATTGGCTTGGATTTTAAGGATTAGCCTGAACGACTTAGTACGTCGAGGCGACATGAGCGATTACGCTAGAGATTCGTCGAACGAATCTGAAGGATGTTTTAGCGCATGATGCGAACATGCTTGAGGACTAGATCTTATGGCTTCAATTCGAGTGGTGTATGTGATAGGTTTGGAAGAAGAATAAGAATGAGTGACGACGACTAGTCGAGTGGCTCGAACCCTGAGTGGTGTATGGACGTTATAGAAATTGTTCGAGCGAGACTACAAGATATACGGATAAAACGGGTATGTCGGCGAGGCGATGCGATCGCGCAAAGCCTTAGAACGTGTCACGCTTAGTTGGTCGTGACTTCAAAAGTCCCGAGCGAGATGTCACTGGACAACTTGTCATTGGGCAATGCGAGTTAGAAAATGGTTCGGAACGATGAATGAAAATGAATGGTCTTGATCGAGGAAACTTAGAGGATCGTGCGTACGATTTCGAATAGATTCAAATGAATTGTGACTTGAGTTTGAACAACGATCTTGAAACTAGCTTGAGGAATAGAAATTGAACTTGATCTTGAATATTAAATAAAATTGTGGAATATCCAACTCGGACAAACAGCATCAATACACGACTCGAAATTGGTTGCAAAGGAAGATCGTCAGGTTACGCATATCGTCGATGGTATTGAGGTGTATCAAAGATCGATATGCGATAACTCGGGGGTACTCTGACTCGGCAAATGACGATCGTGCAAATGTCATTGTTCCATTGGAAGCTATACTTGGGATGTTGAAACGTGTCGAGGAAAATATAGACTTGGCTCGAGGATTTTCTAGTTGAACGCATGACGGTCGGACTATCGAGTAGAGATCTCGGCTTGGATGAAAATGAAATGTTTGGATTGCTTCGACGATAACCCCAACGTCGACATTCTTGTCTTATGCGAGCGCAACTCCAGCCTCGCACATGCGTCGTGCCGATAGGACGATCACTCCGCGTGAGCGCTGGTATGGTGATTCATACAGCGGGGGTGATTGAACTAGTATGGCATGGCAATTTGTGTGCTTCGACTTGTGGTTTGCTGCGAAGGTGACTTGAGAATGATTCAGTGTGCTTGATGATTAAGCTTGAGGATTGCGTAGGTCCAATCCGCGTATCGAAAATGAGTTAGTCTAAACTCAAACAAGAGTTACGCTCCGATGAGAATGATTATTCCGCGGGTGCGTTGCATGGTGATTCATGAACCACCATGGATAATCGGACTCGCGTGAGATTGGGGCACAACGTATTGTCGAGCTAGATGACCTCGTGATCGAATACATGAATTGGTTAGAATTGGTGATTTGAATGGATTCGAATACGCGCAACGAATGCGTTGATGCGAATAGGTAATCGTGCTCGATGTTTAGAAATCTTAGTGACGCGAGCTTGGGTAGAAAATTCCGTACTATCGACTTTGGTTTGACCCTAGGATTGGGGTCAGTGTTGGCATTATTGTTGGGGAACTATGATTCCAATCCTGACATTGACTTAGCCTCGAAAAGATGGCCTAGCAGGTAGGCGAGACGCCCTGTTTCATGAGTTATCAATCGAAGGATTGATCTTGAGGATTGGCATGGATGGGTAGTGTGAATCACGAATATAGGAATACCCCTCACGAGATTTGGCTGACATGCATATATTCAAGGACGCTTGAGTATGTGCACGATACGACTCGAGTGAGAATGACAAATTTCTAGATCATGCGGCTTGGCTGAATGCATGTATTTTGGGGACGCTTAGAATGCGTGCACGATCCAGCCAAATGATACATTGAGTTCAAGCAAGACTTGAGGAATGGGAGAGTGTCGAGGATCTTAAGATTGCGTTAAGTAAAAGAATCGATACTAGTACGAGCATGGCTCGAAATCAAGAAACGTGTGAGCGGAGTGTGCGTGAACGACAACGAGATTGGCCCTAAACAAGTGAAGGATATGGAATCGATATCGTGCAAGTAAAAGTTGATATAACGAACTGAACCATTGATAGAAAGATATACTCGATGACAATACAATACGTGGTCTTGAATCGAACGAAAATTTCTTAGACTTGGTCGACCCTGCTAGGAGGAAATCATACTGATTTCGTGGACTCAAACGCTTGAGAAGTGAATCGGGTCATCTCGATGACCGAGATAAATGAAAGTGGGTTTGCCTCAGCCTACGACCCTCCTATTTGACGAATTACAATGTGCCTCGTGCGAATATTTCCGTCCCATGACACAGAGAAATAGCAACCAAGACGAAGAAACACTTGAATTGAATAAGTACAATCAACTATAAAATGAATGAAAGGCTATTCAATAAAATCGACCAAACGCGTGCGACACGGAACTTAGAAAGATATCAAGTATGGTTCGATTCTATCGAACGATAAAGCCGTTCGAAGAAATTGTCTAAGAAACACGACGACACGAGTTAAGGAATGATAGGATGACCTGCACTCAAGAAGTCTCGAGGACGAGACTTATTTTGAGTGGTGTATTATGTAACGACCCGCTCCGCCCTAGTGGAACGCCGATCCAAACGGCAAGTGCAACGACTCAAACGAGCCGTCGACCCGAAGAGTTGGCATCGACCGGATGAAGAATCGATGCAATGCTTGTATTGGCCCGTCAAGATGAATCCAGACTTAGACTTTCAAAGGCGCGCTCGGAGTATCGCTCGGCCGATGCGAACATCACTAAGGTGGGTGGCTCCGATGAACCCGTCTGTGCTTAGCCTAGACACATAACAATACGGACACTATCACGAGAATCGCTAGGCGATAACCTCTTGCATGCTAATAAATGACTCAACGCACCTAGCTAAGGGAATAATCCCAACTTGTATGCTTGTATAGAATATGGAAAGGAACATGAAAAAGTACATGAACTCTCGCCCGCGCTCTATGCTCGTGCTACGGCACAAGCCTACGTTTATGCTCCTTATGCGTCCAACAATGAAATAATGAATGGTTTACAATAATGAACGGGAAGGCTATCAATATAGTCGCTCCGAGTAGGGTTTAGCAACATTGAAAGGCTATGGGACCGATGGGTCGCCAAGGCGACTCCCGCACTGGGAGTTGCGTAATACGTGAATGAATGAATCAACGAATGAATGAACGAACATACAAGTGAAAGAAAGAAATAAAAGAAAGAATACATGAAAGATAAGACATGAAAGACGTTAGCGACAGGTATGACGGGCACGTGCAACGGGGCTCGCTACCCGTGCTGCACGGACGCCAACCTGGTTGATAATGCATTATGGCTCAAGACAGCCGATATGTTAAATGACAAGTAAAATACGAAATGGTCGTGGACAAACGGCACGGGCGATTGGGGGGAATACCGTGGCCGTCTTGAGGAAGGATTCTGCGGCACGAGCGATGGGGGGGAATACCGTGGCCGGCCTAGGCGGAATCAGACATGGGGCTTACGGGATGCTTTGAGTGGGGGCTCGGCCACTCAAAGAGACGTAAGGCCAGGCATTTTAAGAAACTATCAAGGTGTACCAGCCATCACGCTTCGATAGGTAAGAATGCCCACGTGATATGTCCAAAATGGCTTGTAAAGCTAGCGACCCGTGCATGTAGATTAAGTGGACTATGCTGGTGGCAATCCACGTGCAAGTTCTTGCATTGAAACAAGTAGTCTAAGTTAACTAAATGAAGTGTCTCCTGAACATGCTCGAATTATAACACTCCTGAACATGCTCGAAATGTAACATGCCTGAACATGCTTGAAATATAACATCCTGAACATGCTCGAAACGTAACACTCTGAACATGCCTGCGACGTGAATGAACATGCCTACGACGTGCTAGAACCCGAGACATGGACACGCCCGTAACATTGAATGTTTACATGAATCACGTTAAGTTACTTCATGTTAAATTGTTGACTAACTTGGTTTACTTTGGACAGGGAAGGCCGGACGGTAAGTATGGGTAAGTCATGCATGCATTTTTCATGCGACACTTGAAATCAGCAACACGAGATAGGTCATGATATGTGCCATGAAATTGACCCTAAGGCAAGATTAGAAAGACAATGAATGATAGTCGGTGCACGAAAGTAAATGCAACGTGTTTGGTAATGATAGCATTGTGGGTGAGCTAGCCTCCCCACCAATGCATAACAATGTACTGATAACCCCACAGTCTGCTTGCAGGAAGCAGGAGACGTCGGCGGGTGCGGAGCTTTTCTCGTATGTGCTAAGGCGCGGAGCTATCTCTTGAGCCTTGGAGCGTTGCAAGGAGCTGGAGCACCATATACAGGACATAATGTATTGGAACATCGCCATATATCATTCCATCTTGTAAGCCACTTGGCACACCTTTTAGGTTTCAGAGAGAGAGCTTGAGCGATTTGTAATATCGGCCTAGCGCCGCTTGTAACCTTCGTGAATATCAATAAAGAGATCAAATTTGCTTCTACTTGTGTTTATTTACTTTTCGCTGCAATGGGGACACTCTGTGCGACTCTGTGGCCTAGCTCAAATCGGCCGTTTCTGGACTTGGCCTTGCACGGGCGCAACCTAGGCCCGTGCGGCATCACGCCTTAGCGAGGACGATCGCTCCTACGGGAGCGGGGCGTGACACATGCAGAAGTCTCCAGATGCTGAAATAAATAGTACTAACATTCTCAGAATAGTCAAATTAGCTAGGATTGCCTGTCCTTAAGTCCAATTCTGGACACAGGGGCAAAACGGTAATTTCGGGCAAAAACAATGTCCGCCGTTGGATCCGCTTTGCACCGAAAATTATGCCAAGGTCAATGGTCTCTAAAGTCGTCAAACTATATGTCTACGGATCCGGTTTTCCGATATGAACCCATCCGTACGTCCAAAGTTGGATTTCGGCGGGCCGTGCACAAAATCGTCCGTTGAGTGGGACCGTAGGGCCCGCAAAACGGCGGTCCAATCGACTGTCTCAGAATCGGACCAAACTTGGTATACAGGACCACAAAAATGACACGGTCCTGTTGGCGTAAGTTTCGTCTCGATCTGACGAACGTGCACAAAGTAATTGGAGTTTGTACAAAGTGGCCGATACGGTAAATTTCGACGGATACGCATCAAATTCGTCGTGCACACGCTACCAATTTGAATTCCGTCAAAGCCCACACGACCACGAAACCATTACGCAGCTTTCGATGCTTTTGGTTCGCGACCACGTCGCCCGGATTGGCGGAACGCACGTCGTGTGGATGAGTTTTTCTAAATTTTTCTATTATTCAAAACAGGTTTTTTCCTAACTTTGAAACTGAATAATTTTGCATATAGTGAACAAAAAATAAATCTATGAGAAGGGACTTGATCTCCTACAGGTTAGCTATAAATCTGTTTAAACAGATTTTGAAATATCGTCTTATTCTGGTCGGAATTCGATCTCGAATATGGGGGTTTGGGACAGTTCCGAAACTCAAAAATTAAGATTTTCCTCGGTTTTGGGAATCGGTTTACGACGCGCACACCGCGAATTGTTCAATTCTATTTGAATTGGGTTGAGGGTGTATAGGTTGCCGGCGTAACTGATGAAACGGTTCGCAAAACGGCGAAGAATTGACGGAGAAATCGCATCTCCAATTGATGCGCCTGCAGCCGCTGCTGCTGTTTTCGCACGCACATGTGCGCTGTTTGGCCGGCCTATAGCTGGCCGACGATGACCCGTCGTGGGTGCACGGCCACCGGAGTGGTTCTCCAGGACCACGGGAGGGGGGGGTCGTGGTGGCGTCAGTGGCGACGGTTGGGGGTGTTTAGGGTTTTCTCTCTGTCGACTTCCTTCTCCGCTCTCTTTATATATATATACGATTGTATATATAACCCGGCTGTTAGGCCTGGGTTATTTCGTACGGAGGGAAAAGGGTTAGTTGGCATGTGCTCAGGCCTAGGGAGGGCTTGGTTGCAGCCCGAGGGGCTGGGCCCATGGGTGTGTGTGTGGGGGCTGGGATAAATAATTGCATAGGTTTTGTTTATATGTATTTACATATAAATATACATATATCTATATACACCCCCATATACATACATGTATATCTTTATTTTTATATGTATACATCTACACATATACACAATATATATATACATACATATATTTATTTATATACATACGCACATGCATATATATTTATATAATGATATATACATATTATTCCATTAATACAATTTAATTAGATATATTCATATATATATATATATATATATATATATATATATATATATATATATATATATATATATATATATATATATTAATGTCATTGTATTTTATTATGTGAATCTTGGAATTAAGAATTGGATTACAACATTCCCCAACCCGAGAGTAGTTGAACCCATACAACAGCAGTAGCATCAAGCCCACAGGGCTTGGTATAAATCAAACAGAGCACAGGGAGGATCGTCAAAAAACATCATGAAACCCTAACCACCCGAGCCTTCGCGGCCACCTGGCGACCCTTCCCACCCTTTGTGCCGTCGCGCGCGCCACCTGCCTCGCCTGAACGGCCGCTGCCGCTGGCCGGAGGTCGACCACGCGCGCGCAAATAGCGCCAGGGACAACAGCAAGGTATGGTCGCGAGGGTGATTTCGCATCGTGTTTTCAGCTTCAACAAAAGATCGTTCTTCGAATCGTTTCTTCAGGTATGATCACAACCTTACCATCTTTTAATCCCTTCAACGGGATTCGGTTAGAAGTCATTGAATTGCTCGAGAAATTCCTGAGAAATCAACAAAAAATTGTCCAAAGAATAGGACATAGTACCAGTCCCCCGCCCTAAGTTGGAAGGCAAATTGCCGCCAATTTGAAGAGAATTTTCGAAACCTAGTTAAACAATATTATAGACAACCTAACAATGATTAAAACCAAATTATTAGTTTTAATTCTAGTGATTTATACAGTATGATAAGCCAGCGTGAAAATCGAGAAAAATCTAGGAAAACAGTTTTCAAAAACTTGAAAAAACCATCCGATACGACGTACGTCCGGCCAAACCGGGCGACGTGGTCGCGCACCGTAAGCATCGAAAGGCACGTACTGTTTGCAAAAACAAAAGTATGAAACTTTATTGATACAAACTTTGTAAAGATTACAAGAATTCTAGGAAAGGTACAACTATAGGAATCTAATCTAGAAGACGATTGCTTTATCCCTTGGACGATGTGAACTTTGAAGACGATAGCCTCTGAAGTTGAAAACAACTCTGGAATTGAAGGCAAAAGCCTCGGAAGAATGCAGCAGCACTTGGGCAAGAACTTCTGGACTCTCTGATATTTTTGAACTTTTTTAAGTCTGATCCCCCCTTTGAATGAAGACTTGAAACTCTATTTATAGAGTTCTGGAAATAACTAATTTTCAGATATTCTGGACTGCGCATAATGGATTGCACAGCAATTGGATTGCGCAATAGTGAACTGCGCAGGCAGTTGTTGGATCGTGGTCCAACTGTCTTGGACATATAGCAACTTTTGACTGAATTGTGCATGATCGTGTGTAGACGGTTGCCACGTAATGAGCTATTGATGGCATGAGTGCCACGTGTACTTTTGTCAGTTGTCAAAATGAAGTGCGCACATGAATTGTGCTGACTTTGAATTGCGCAGATATGGATTGCGCTGAGATAGATTGCGCTGGCAAGGATTGCGTTGTATGTACAGCTGTCCTCGACCACTGTGGGCGCAATAAACGAACAGTCTCCTCATTCTTCGTGCTGTCAGCTGTCAGAAAGATTTTGATTTTGTCAGATAATGATGACATTGCCACGTCAGCCTGCGCAGTTGAAAGTGTGCGCAGTCGAGTGTGCGCAAACTGTATGCTGCGCAATCTAATGTCTGTGCAGTTCATTTGAAAGATTCATTTCTTGATCTTCATAACTTTGTTGATGTGTGCAACTTGATTTTTTAGGACCTACAAGACCCCCTTCAAAGTTTTCGAAAGTTGAATTTATTCAAAATTTCAAAATACTTTGAATTTTGAAATTTAAATCAATTTGCGCATATATTGAGCTGTCTGCGCAATCTGAGCGATTAGCCCCATTTTCAGGCGCAATCTGAGGCGGCGGTTTCGTTTTCGAAAACTATAAATATCTCTTCGATTCTCATTTCATTTTTTACTTTGCTCTCTTCGTGTACTTGAGAGAGAAATTCCGAACTCTTTTCTTTCTTTCTTCTCCGACGATCTCGATGGCTCCCAAGCGTTCCTCCGCCGCTGCCAAGGGCAAGGCCCCCGCTGAGACTTCGGCTAGGGTTGTGCCCCGTCCATCTCGACATGAAACTGTGCATCCCGCTTTGCTAGGTAGATGACTCAATCGAAAACTCTTTTTAGAGTTTTTTTGACTTCACTGATCTTCAAAATCCATCTTTTTTAGAGATGTGATCATACTGCGCCACCCTCTTTAGGGTTTTGGTTGCACAAACTAACTATTCTTCATTTTTATGAAGAATATCGTCTTGTACGATCGGTTGAATTGCGCTGGCAAAAGTCAGCACAATCGGCTGATTTGCGCAAGCTTTGTCAGCGCAATCCGATGGTTGCGCAATCTGATGGTTGCGCAATCCGATGGTTGCGCAGTCTGATGGTTGCGCAATCCGATGGTTGTGCAGTCTGATGGTAGAATTTTCTGACTTTGACTTGTACTAACTTCTGTTTTCTTCTGTTGGATGCAGTGAATACCAGAGAAGATCCTGACTGTGAAACTTTTGTAGGAACTCTTTTAGAATCTGAGTTCAAAGAGGATTTGTCCCACGTACTTTTTCCACAATATGCACTCCCATCTTCTCGTCAGACTATTCTGATAGCACAAGATAATGACACATTGCTATGCCTGATGAATGGACAACCTTTACAGACTGTTGATGCTGTCACCCATATAAAACCTATGTTCCTGTTTGGTGAAGCAATTGACAAAAGTTCTCAACCAAGACCACGTGTTGAGAAGAGAACTTTTCAGTGGAAGGAGAAACTGATTTGGCTACCAGATATTGCCAGGTGCCTTCCTTTGGCACGATATGCTCATGCTAGCTACCCCAGGAGAATGGACTGGGACATCACTCCTCTTCAGCAGGCTCGGACTGGGAAAATCTGTGTCAAGAAGGACCGGAACAACAGAGACATGTTCTATAGTTCCTCAGAACGACACAGTACGGTACTTAGAGGTTTGAAACCAGGGTGCATCCCTCCGAAGAATTCTTCTTTATTAATGCATGTAAGGATCCCAATCTTTGCGAATGAGTACGCAAAAGTTGAAGGCAGTTACCCGGATCAAGACATCCGGTTGACAGGTCTGGTAAACCCAGACATTAAAAGGTGGAGCAGTATAGCAAATTGGATACTAGTTCAATTTGGAGACAAACTCAGAGAGATTGAACTGTATGAAGCGGTACATGCTACCGTATATGGCTTATTCCCAAACCCTCATCTGTTTTTAGCACTGGCAGAGAGGTACAATTACAGGACAGGAACGTTTATGATGCCCTGCGGAGAGATGGGGTTGGCTCTCCACGAGATAAAGTATATCTCGTACTTACCAATGGCAGACTTTCCTTACGAGGAGTATGTCCCTACCAATGACAAGTTAGAGAGACTGCATCGAGAGAATTCGAAGATGGTAGACGTCTTTGACGAGTTGTTATGCCATTACAACGTATGCGCTCTCTACTACAAGAGTGGCTCGTCTGGTACATGTTATTCTTCGAAATGGCTGACTTATCTTTTTCTCAACCATATCATTGAGAAAAAGACAAAGGAAAATGATTCCTGCAATCCAGACTTCTTCCAACCTCTCACCCATAGCGAAGTGACAAAGCTGATGGAGGAAAATAAGAGACTGGATACTTTAGTGGAGGATGAACATCTATATCCGCCTCTTAAAGTTGGAGATTATGTTGAAAGCCACTTAAGAATGGGCTACAGACCCATGTCCAAAGAAGCCCAATTAGCAGGATATCTGACATACTGGCTCCGTCGCTTCGTCATGCCCGGGACAAGTGCAGTAGACCGCTTCCACCGCGGTGTCCTTTTTGCTGCTGTCCGGTTAGTCTTTGGCTACCGGATGGATCTACTATCAGCGATGACTTGCAGAATAAATGCGGGTCTTCGTTTGTATGTAGATTCCATGCTTAAGGGTAAGTGTGATAAAGGTAATTTCCCCAGACTAGAATTACCTTACACTTATTTGTTTGGATGGCTACTCCTGCATCACCCATCTCTGATGAATCCTGCCATGGGGGCAGTGGATGGCAGTTTTCTGCGCCGGTTCTCACAGAGCCGATGGCTATACACTAGCCTGAAAGATTGCAGACGCACTTTAAATTTAGGCAGAGCATGGAATTTTCTTTGTACTCCCCCTCCAACGGGTTATGAATTCATGGCATCCAACATGGTCGACCTTGGGAGGCAGCCTATAGGTCGAATAACTTTTGAATGGTTGAAGGCAATCAGACCGTCACATCTCGTATATAGATTTGAGGAAGAATGCTTTCTGGAGCCATATTTGCCGAGTCGCTTCGCTCGACAATTTGGATATGACCAGTTCCACGTGGGAAATGCAATAACTTGCTTACGAGGAACAGGATACTTGATTGACGGAGCCAGAGCGTGGGCTTATTACAACGCTCGAGACACACGAGCAATGTTCTCGATGCCACAGAGGAATAATGCTGGTCCAAGAATGTTATTCACATATTCCCAGTTTTATACAGCTGCCAACACCTTTGCCGAAAACTTTAACCTTATGGATAGTTTTGCGACGGCAAACCGTCTGAGGAAGGGAGCAACTAATGTACTGGCTCCTAACAATGATGAAGAACACAAACCAGTGGATGATCCACTGGAGGCTTCCAGGGAAGTCAATTTCCCTGAGGAAGTTAATCAACCTATAAGAGTCTCTCTGAAGGTTGCTAAATCTCCGGCCAAGGAGAAGAAAAGAAGAAGAGAAGAGCCTTCTGCCCCCATTGTGAAGAAGAAACTAATTCTGGAGCATTCTTCAGAGAAGGTTACGACCAGATCTCAATCTCGGCAGCTAGCCGAGTCAATTCAGCAGGAAGAAGCCGCTACACCAACTTCTGTTCAAAAACAAATTGAGGCAATAAATGTAGAGAGTCGTGAAAGACCTCTACACAGAAAGAAAAGATTGGTCCGCAGAAGACAAATTTCGTCTTCAATTGTGATAGATGCTGCAGCGGGAATCATCATGCCCTCTCCAACTCCTGTTTCTGAGACTGGACATAAGACTCCTAGTCCGGAACAGAGGGAGGATATTGAGCAGAGGGAAGAGAAGGATCAGAGAAATGAGGCTGAAGAGCCCAGAGATCACATTGCAGAAGAAGATCATAATGTCGTACGATCTCCTTTGCCAACAACAGCAGAAATCCATCTTCCTGCCACCCCAGGAGCAACTCTTGCTGAAGAAGATCGTTTAATGATCGAAGCTTTATATGACTGTGACTTCGGTTATCAGAAAGAAACTGATCCTGCCGCTGATGCTGCTAGTGAAGATGTTCCCGAGGACAGCGAGAATGAGGAGAGTACCTCAGCAGAAACTGCTGATAAAACACCAGATCCAGAAAAGAATATTGAAACCCAGAGATCCCCTCGAGACACTTTAACTCCTGAAAAGGAGGCTGAAGTGCCGAGATCTCCTGAGAAGATCGCTGATGAAGAGGTGGACGTGGAGAAAACTCCAGTTGCTGCTCCAAAAGGTATTGTAATGAAATTAGTAATCTCCTTTTTTAATAAGTAACTTTGATAGCTAACATCGTTACTTTTATTCATACAGAGCCTAGATCTTCTTCTGCTTCTCCAACTTGTATGGATATAGTACTGGCAACGACAATTGCCAGTAGTAGCCGCCATTTATCTTGTGGCTCTGAAGCGGGAAGCAGCCAGGCCGTAGCGTCTGAAGCTACTTCTGCTCAGTTACAGTCTGTTCCTACAGATGATAGACCTGTTGCTGAATCCACCCATAGTAAGATTGCTTTCACTTTTGATTCTCTTTATCAATAGCCAATGACAGATAAAGTGACAGTATTCGATTTTGCAGAGGAACAACCAGGAGGAGCAACCAGCTCCACTTTGGTTCCCTTATTCAAGGAGCCTGCTGCTCAGACACGAGAGATTGAGCGTCCTGCAGTTTCGTCATCGACAGGAGTAGCTGCGACTCCTGGTGCTCTGGCGACTAATCAGCTTGTCATCCAGTCATTCACCAGATGCTTTTTCGAGTCCTTAGGACCACTGATTAATAGAATGATGGATAAAGAAGATGCAGATTTCTACATGGTTAGAGGTCCGACCTCTTTCTTGGTGAATGCCATTCGGGAACAAGGTGATGAAGCTCATGCCACCTTCCTTGAACATATATTAAGTGAGCTGGAAATCTCTATGAAGAATTATAAAGATCTCAACAAAGGGGAAGTGGAACCTTTGGTGCAGGTCGAATTCGAACAAATGGCTCAAGCAGCGGCAATTGAACGAGTAAATCTCCAGAATTTCTTGGATGCTTATACTACAAAAGCTGCTGAATATAATTCCAAATTAGAATCGGTAATCTCAACTGCTGAGAGGAGAGAGAAAAGAATTGCCGATCTGAGAGTAGAGATTGCTCGTCTTGAAGAGGAACTAGAAAATGAAGTTACAGAGCACCAGACAGCAGTCCAACAAATTGATGCTCTTACTCAGGAAAGGAACGAATATGTAGCAGCACATAATGCGGAAATCACTCGCCGAATGGTCTCCATGCCCGTTTTTAATAAAGAATCGAGAATGGAAGAGGCCAGGAGGAAAGTGATGGCATCACGTGAAGAACGGTTGCAGACTTTAAAACAACAGATCAACAATCTAATAAAGCCTCCGTCTTAGTAGAAAGACCATTTTGTATCTTTTTGTCTTTCTTCATACTATGCATGTAATGTCTCAAATTTTGATCAATAAAAGACATTTTTGTTGTGGCTCTATTATTTCTTGCGTATCTTATTCAGATACAAATAATAGCGATAGAAAATATATTCAGAGGTACAGGATATAATATATTTCTTGATGATTTTGTAGAAAATCATTATATTCATTATATCTGCTCAGAGGTAATGTGGATGTGGCAGAATATAATTTGTCGAATATTATTATTTCAAAACAGATAACTTAATCGAAGACGACAAGTTGCTGGTATGGATGATGAACGAAAATGAATCGTCAAAAAGGTGTAAATGAACGAAATGAATCGTCGAGATGAACGGATGGACCGTCAAATGAATTGAATGAACGGATGAACCGTCTGATGAACGGATGAACCATCGGATGAAAAATGATAATGAACGGGCGAACCGTCAGATGATGATGATGGTGATAATGAACGGACGAACCATCAGATGAATATGAATGAACGGATGAACCGTCAGATGATGATGAATGAACGGATGAACCGTCGGATGATGATGATGAACGGATGAACCATCGGATGAATCGAATGAACGGATGAACCGTCGGATGAATATGTCGCTTCGTTATTTGGAGAATCTCTGCCTATAAATAGAACAGAAATCTGACAGAAAAGAGCACTTCTACCTTTCCAACATAAAAATATCGTCTGGAGATGCATCTAAGAAGGCTGAACTCGCTCCAAAGGTTGAAGAGGGCGTTGAAGAACGTCCGGCTGAACTGGTTCAGCCAAAGCAAGCAGAGGCAAGCGAAGGTTCGTCTACACCCAAACCACCGCGAGATATTCTGGACTTCCTGCTTGAACCAGGAAAGACTGAAGAAGAAGAGGCCATGAGGATGGCTGCTTGCAAGTTCCTCGTGGGTTCCAGCAAGGAGGTTCTCAGCTCTTTTGCTAACCGCGTCTTTGAGAAGGACGGCAGTGGTCCACGTCCCAATGTCGGGAAGGATGATAGTGATCTCCCTTAATATCATGTACTATCATTCATGATGAAATAAAATTTGAATTTACTTATGAACTTAAACTTGTCTGATGATTCACAAGCATTTACATTTATACATAGTACTTTTTAAGAAATTTGCCATTGATAGGCATCATAGCAACTCGACCGTCTAACTCTGAGAGTTGATAGGCTCCATTTGAGAAAACTTTGCTTACAACATAGGGCCCTTCCCACTTTGCGTCAAATTTGCCTTTGCTCATATGAGTCATTGTCATAGGACGTCTGACCGTTAGAACAAGTTCTCCATGTTGGAAGGCTCTGACTTTGACTTTGCGGTTGAAAGTCTTCGAGATACGGGCTTGATATAGCTCAATGTGCTGTTGAGCCATTAGCCGCTTCTCGTCGAGTGCCTCTAATTCTTGAAGTCGAAGAAGATCGTTGTTCTCTGTAGTGAGTTCATTAGCAATGGCAATCCTTAAAGAAGGAATTTGAAGTTTCAGAGGAAGAACTGCTTCACAACCGTACACCAGAGAGAAAGGTGTAAAGCCTGTGGGATTGCGGACCGTAGTTCGATAGGCCCAAAGATATTCACCAAGATTTTTACTCCAATTCCGTTTGTTAGTGGATACAAACATCTTGAGGAGCTTGATGATGATTTTGTTAAAAGCTTCAGCTAATCTATTAGCAGCAGGATTATAAGCTATCGAAGCGACATTGTCAATTCGGTGATCATCACAGAATCTTGTAAACTTCTGGCTGATGAATTGTGGTCCGTTGTCATGGATGATTCGTCGAGGTACACCAAATCGATAAATGACATGATGTTTGACGAAGTTGATGACGCTGCTGGTCTTGACTTCAGCCAAAGGTATAGCTTCAGCCCATTTGGAGAAATAATCAGTTATTGCCAGTATGAATCGATGTCCTCTAGAAGAAGGAGGATTGATAGGACCGATGATGTCCATACCCCAAGCTTCAAAAGGCCAGAAAGCAGCCGTCGGATGAAGGAACTCCGATGGTTGATGAATGAAATCTGCGTGGATTTGACAAGCTCGACATTTCCTTGCATAATCAATGGCGTCAGAAACCATAGAGGGCCAGTAATAACCCATGCGTCGAATGTGATCCTGTAGCTTGGGACCGGGTTGATGTGCTCCACAAACGCCATCGTGAGCTTCACGCAGTACTTGTTTTGCTTCCTCACCAGCAAGACAGCGCAAGAGTAAGCCGTCATAAGTTTTCCGATAGAGTGTCTTGGTGGTCTGATTGTAGTAGAACCGCAGAGACCGCCGACGGATACTCGTAGCCTCCTTGGGATCTTCAGGGAGTATGTCGTGAACCACAAAGTCGATGAAGGGAGTTCTCCAATCTTCACTGATAACATTGACTTCAGTAAAATTACTGAACTCAATATTACGATTATTTTCGATGCAGAACAGTTCTCGATTAGAGATAACCACCACTTGTTGTCTTCTGATGGGAACGACTAAAACTGCTGCAAGATTGGCCAAAGCATCTGCTTCAGTATTGCAAGTTCGGCATACATACTCGATAAAGAAAGCTTTGAATGATGTAGCCATATTGATTGCTGCTTCAAAGTAAGGCACCAGATCTTGATGGCGAACTTCATAGATTCCTCTAACTTGGTTAACCACCAGCTTAGAATCACCGTAGACTTCGAGATACTCGACATCAAGTTGTTTGGCTAGCTGAAGGCCAATGAGTAGAGCATTGTACTCTGCCATATTGTTGGAGCAAGGCTCATCTAGGGAGTAGTCTCTTTGAATAACTGACCCATCGGGAGAAACGAGGACAACTCCGACCCCTGCGACAATGGCACCATTGGGTCCAACTCTGGATGCACCGTCAAAGAATAGACGCCAAGTAGGAAATTCTTCGGAGACTGTATTAGATTCCAAAGTCTCGTCTGGAATTTCGTCATAGAGTTTGGACGTCTCTGGAACAGGATGAGCTGCTAAGAAATCCGCCAGGGCTTGACCTTTGACAGACTTTTGTGGAACATATACCATATCATACTGGGCTAGTAGAATGACCCATGTAGCCAGCCGAGAGTTAAGTGTGCTAGGCTTCTTCATTAGTACCCGAAGAGGATTAACTCGGGATATAACATGAATAGTTTGGCCAATAATGTAATGCCAAGTCTTTTGAACAGCAAACATAAGAGCTAGGCATTCTTTTTCAACCGGACTATAACGGTGTTCAGCACCAATCATAGTATGACTGAGATAGTAGATGGCTTGTTCATGGCCTTCTTTATTCTTTTGGGCAAGTAAAGCATCCAATGAATGATCCATAGCGCGGACATACATTAAGAATGGTATGCCAGAGATTGGTGGCACCAAGACTGGTGGGTTCATAAGATACCGCTTGATGTCGTCAAATGCTCGTTGATATTCTTCGGTCCAAACGAAAGATACACCCTTCTTCATGAGTTGAGTGAATGGTCTGCAGCGTCCAGACAGATTCAAAATAAATCTCCTGATGTACGCAAGTCGACCTTGGAATCCTCGTAGCTCTTTTAGGTTGCGTGGAGGACGCATCTCTTGAATGGCTTTGATCTTCTCGGGATCCACGTGTATACCCTTAGAGGTAATAACGAAGCCGAAAAATTTGCCAATAGAGACACCCAAGAATGACTTGGTGGGATTCATTTTGAGTTGATGTTGGTGCATGAGATTGAAGATAGTTCTCAAGTCTTGGATGTGATCTTCCTTCAGACGACTCTTGACAGTAATATCGTCAACATAGCATTCGACAGTCTTGTGCAGATGATCTCGAAAGATAGTACTCATTGCTCTTTGGTATGTCGTACCAGCATTTTTAAGACCAAACAGCATTACAGTATAGCAATAGACTCCACGAGGAGTACGGAAAGAAGTATGCTTTTCATCTTCAGGATGCATCCGAATCTGATTATACCCGAAGAATCCGTCCATGAAAGATATTCTTTCGAACCCACAAGTGTTGTCGATCATAACATCCGTGATAGGGAGAGGAAATTCATCTTTTGGACATGCTTCATTAAGATCCCGGAAGTCGATGCAAACTCGAACTTTGTCGGTTTTCTTTAGAACTGGGACAACATTAGCTACCCAATCAGGATGCTGCGCTTCTCGAATAAAGCCACAAGCAATGAGCTTCTTGACTTCATCGTCGATTGCGTCCATCATTTCTGGCTTGAAACGCCGTTGTTGTTGTTTGACCGGTTTTGCATTCGGCAAGATGTTCAGTTTGTGAGTAGCAACTTTAGGGTCCAATCCTGGCATGTCTTCATAACTCCAGGCGAAGACATCAATGTATTTTTAATCAAAAGAATTAATTCTTGTTTGTCTTCTTCTGGAAGGTTCTTGCTAATGAATATTGGACGAGGTGACCCGCTCTCTCCTACATCAATTTGAACTAATTGATCTTCGGTAGGAGGTTCTCTTTGTTCGAATCGGAGTTCCCACTGGGTATCCATTTGCTGAGCCCAAGGATCTGTTTCGGGACTTTCTTCAATATCCTCGTCATAGCCTTCTGGAAGTTCGACGGAGACCATGTTAGAAGATACAGTCAGCCGATGAACTTGACCGATGCTGGTGTCAGAATCCCATGATCTGGAATCAGAAGAGTTAGAACGCTCATCGCTATCAGATTCGGAGCCTGCTGGGGATAACATCGGAGGAGAAGCATATCCGAGACCTCTTTTGGTCCTGCTGTAGTACATATCTGACTTTCCTTTTAGAACAGCTGTACGGAGAGGAGTCTTTCTACCCTTACCGTAGTTGAGGCCGCTCTTGAAGTCGTAACCCATCTTTGGGATGATGTCTTTTGATTGTTGACTGTAACGACAGAGTTGAAGATGCCCCATGTCGTTAACTTTGCTATCATCCGTATAGCTGAATTTTTGTTCCGGTCCTTTACTAAAAAGTATTGGACGTTCGCCTTTCTTGCGAGCGGGAATAATACGATATGAATCTTTTGGGTGTTCACATGAAACTTCTGTTTGAAGAGATTGCACAACTCCCATTGTAAATGACTGATAGCTATCTAACATATCCAAATAGCATTTAGTATGATAAATGACATCAGTATACTGGAAAGTAGATACTTTTTATTGATTTGTACATTGGTATTTACAGCAGGACTTTTAGCCTTAGCAGGCTTGGTCAGATTGATTACAAGAGGGAGAGAAGAAGAACGTGGAGGAGGATTGGCTTTGTTACGACGGAGGTCGATAACAAGCGGCTCAGAGGAGGTGAGCTCCCTTTTCTCCTTGTTATGAGATAGATCTATAACAAGTGGCTCAGAAGAAGCGAGCTGCTTTTTGTCCTTGTTACGACGTAAGTCAATAACAAGCGGCTCAGAAGAGGTGAGCTCCCTTTGATCATGATCATCTTCAATAGATTACTTCTAGATTGGCAAGTGAATAGCCAGTGGCTTGGATGATTGAGGACGAGAAACACGCCCTTTGACAGGAATGATGAGGGTATCTTTAGGTACTATTTCTTGCTCTTCTTCAGTGTCTAGAGATAGGACAACCTTCATGAATTCGTCTTTGTACATATATGCATCATTGCAGTATGCCTCAATGCCTTTGAAAGGATAGAGATCAGCAACTTCCTTTTGAACTTCTCCATTGTCATCAATATATTTGAAACATTGATGAAGAGTTGATGGAACAATGTTATGCTCGTGTAGAAATGGTCTTCCCAGCAACGCATTGTAGGAACAACCGTGATTGTCAATGATGTAGAAAGTAACCTTTGTGCGAAGATTGCCTATTTGGAGTTTTAGACGAATCTTGCCCAAAGGTTCACTCCTTCCCTGATTGAACCCAAGGACGGTAGTGATTGTACTGGAGAGGCTATGCACTGGAATTTTCAGTGCATCCAACATTGTCTTTGGCATAATGCTGAGAGCAGACCCTGGATCTATCAAGATACGATCGACTTTCATCGAGTCGACATATCCTGTATAGTAGAGTGGACGGTCGTGCCTGTTATCTTCCATCAACATGTCATCTTGAGTGAAAGTGATGTTCAGAATTAGCTCCAATACACTATGACAATGAAGACAAGAGACTGGTTCTGCTTTTGGCTTCTTTAGAAGAGCTAAGCAGGTTTCAGCTTACATAAGAGCCTCGCTCAGAGTTTTCCGAGTCTCTTTGGAGAGGCGCAAGAGCTCGAAGATTGACAACCGGGCCGGTGTATTAGCCAATTGAGCTAATATGTCAAAATTGTAAGGCTTCTCAAGTCCGGAAGGAGAAGTCTTCTTCAAAGGTCTGTCGAAGCGGACTTGTTGTTTGCCTTTGTCAGCGACCGTTGGCTTGGGAGGAATGGGTATCACAACCGGTGAGGAAGCAGTAGGAACATCCTCAATAGAAGCAGGATGCACTGGAGCAGGCTCAGAAGAAGAAGAAACAGGATTCTCTTGAGTTTCGGGGTAATCCTTCAGATAGGCTTTCCCTGATCTGGTGCCTAGCAAGATTTCTTCATCAACTATGGGGTCAAAAGACACCATATTATAAATCTTTGTCTTGCCCTTGGAGCGATCTTTCTTCTTGGAGGAAGAGGGAACTTCGAACTCTGAAGCAAGATCCGGATGAATCCACATAATCTCGCCATTGTCAAGAGACAAGGGGACGAGACCTTCACTTTGTGGAGGAGGGAGATTCTCAATCTCAAGAGTAGCCTTGGGAATAGGAATGACACCATGTTGCACCATCTGAGGTGGGAAATCGTCGAACTGAACTGATACCATATTTGCAGTAACAGTCTTCTCGTCTTGTTGCAGAGTGACGACACCAGCGTTAACCAGCTCCTGGATTTTGCCTTTGAGCACATAACATGCTCGAGTGGGATGTCCGATAAACCTGTGATAGACACAGTACTTGGGATGATCAGTCTTACCGACTTCATCGGGCTTCTTAGGATCTGGAAGTTGAATTTTATTGCTTTTGAGTAAGCAATCAAAGATACTAGCAGTATCATTCTCGTCAAAGGAATACTCCACTTTGGGACGAGGTTCTCTCGGTGGAGGTGCTGAAGGAGTAGAAGTGGACGTAGGAGGAGCTACGTTAACCGCCAAAGATTCTTTGTTCTTGTTCAAATTAATGTTCAAAGTTTCTTTTGGTTTGCGGTTATTCTGGCGATTGCCACCACCTGATGTTTGATGTTCATCCCGGTCGGGGTTAGACATTTGTACCCCCAGCTGCTTGAATTTGTCGGCGCTAACTTCAGCGACTTTAGCGTTGACAATAAAAGATGGTCAATCTTGGAATTGAGTAGACCATGTCCACATGCTGATGATAGGCAAAAGATTTGCCTTACAGGTGTCTATGGTGACAGCAGCCGGAGTTCCTGGAGGCATTTTCAGGGCTTCTCGGCGGAATCTTTCGATAAAATTCTCAGCGGTTTCATTGTGCTTTTGTTTTATTTTATTAAGGGATGACATAGTCATGTCATTGATCCCCTCGTAAAATCGTTCTAAGAAGATTTGCTTTAAGCCAGAGAAGGAGGTGATACAACCATCAGACAAACTTCTATACCAATCGTATGCTACGCCGGCTAAACAACCGACGAATACTCTAGTAAGAAGAGCGTCATTTGGTTGAAGTTGGACAGTCATAACCTCAAAGTGGTTGATGAACTGACTAGGAGAAGTACTGCCATCAAACAAAGAGATCGTTGGGATCTTGTACTTTGGCGGGAACGGAACTTCCTTCCATTCAACTGGATAAGGCTGCTTGATCCCCAATCTTTGCAAGTTGTCTTTCTCTTTGAAGGCTTCGAACTGGGTTCGCAAGAGTTTGACAGCTTCATTGGCATCCTCAAATGATGAAGAAGGAGCAGGTTGAGTCAGAGTGGTAGGAGGAGGAACAGCGTTGTAAGCACTACCCCCAGCCCCTGACTGACTAGGTGTAGTTTGAACTTGTACTTGTACAAGAGGCATTTGAGGAGACACCACCCCCAACCCAGCATTGACAGGTACTGAAGATGCTATGATCTCCGGACTCACAGCAGGTACGGTCGGTGGTGTGGCATGTTGTGCCACTATGATAGAATGCATACTAGCAACCATTTCAGCCATAGTTTTTAGCTTGTCTTCAAGTGCAGCAATTCGCTGTTCTTGATTTGCTGAAGTTGAAGCATCGGGATCTTCATTGACAATATAAGCTGTCACTTCCTTGGGTACAGTGGAAGACACTGTCTGTTCTGAGCTTTCGTTGTATGCATCATAGTCGGAGAAAGAATCATCTCCTGAGTGAAAAGGAAGAAAACGACCAGAAGGATCTTGAAGATTCCTTTGACCGATTGTGTCTCGGCTTCGGGAACGGGTATGTCGGAATACTTCTTCAGAGGATTCTTAGAGTAAATCCAAGTACCGTTGGCTTGGCTTGCGAGGCTTCCCGTGCTTAGAGCACTTCCTAGCCCCAGTGTCTCTGGAAGTCATGTTGACGGAGGCGTATAAAACCTCGTCTTCATCTTCAGACATAGGTTCAGAATTAGAAAAGTTCAGACGATCGAAGACAGATCGTCTTGTTGTTTGACAACAACACTTAATAACAACTTTGTGATTGCAGTGATGATGATCACTTGGTTGAATTGGAAGTGTTGAAGTGTTGTCCCGCCTTTGCTTGAGGTGTTCTCGGAGATCAGCAACGGAACGAGGAAAGGTTTGAGGGATGTGTTCTTTGATAACATTCGAAACATAGTTCCGGTTCTTCAAATGTTTTGTCCCCTGAGTGTACAAAGAAGTGCTTACTTCATTAGCATAAGTGTCTGGATTTCTGATCCTGGAAGCTTGCTTCTGATGATGTTTGGTCTTCGGCATTGGCTGTTTGCGTTTTACCGAAGCTGGTCAATTGAGATATGTTCTTAAATCAACAAACTCACCCCCAGGGGTTTCTGTCTGAGACACCAGCAGTTTTCTTTGTCTTGAACGGAAGATTTTGAGGGTTGGGAGATCCTGGAATTCTGCTATCGGAGTAGACAGAATACCTCTCTGATCAGTACAAGTTCTTTTAACATGGAGAGAAGAATCCTTATTTGACAGAGTTTTTGTACTGACTGATGCCGGAGCACATTCAGGTTGATCTTCAACGGTAAAAACCGAAGAAGATTGAGAAAAGACCAAAGGGCATTTTCCTTTGTTCTGGAAAGGAGGGTTAGCTAAAGAGCGTTTCCCTCTGTTGTCCTCCAAGTCATGGGACGAGGAAGTTTGAGAAAAGACCAAAGGGCCTTTTCCTTTGTTCTGAAGAGGAGGAGGAATAGCCAAAGGACTACCCCCAGTGGATTGTGCAAGAGCAGCAGGGTGGTGGAGAGGAGGAGAACTCTTCCCTTTGTTATGAGAAGAAGAAAGATTAGCCAAAAGGCTATCTTTCTTGGATTGCGCAGACATGGTTTGCGCATGAGTTGATTGCGCACTGGCATGTTGCACAGGAGAATCTTTGGCAGATGACTTTCTGGTTCTGACCACAGACACTGTAGTTTGCGCATCAGGAGTTCTGGCTACAGAGTGTTTAGGATACACTCTAGTTACTGGAACATCAGTTTGCGCAGGAAGATGGGCAGCCAATTGCGCCAGAGGCAGAGGAGTCTTCTGCTTTGACAAGGCAGCATAAGAAGTCTTCTGTGCACTGACAGCAGCAGCTTGCGCATGAGTAGTTAAGACAGATTGTGTAACAGTCTTAGTGGCAGCAACTGTAGACTGTGTAGCAGATTGCGCAACAGGCTTCTTGGCAGACTGCACAGCAGTCTTGCTGACAGAGTTTATGGACTGTGCAGCAGTCTTGGAGACCCACACTGAACGCACTTTGCTCGTGGCAGAAGTAGTTGCAGTGCGAGGAGTGGTCTTAGAGTTGATCATGGCTTCATAGGCTGTATGGTTGACCTTCACAACCAGAGTCTTCTGCGTCTTCCCGATAGACGCTACGTCACATTGAGTTGTCACTTCCTCGTCGGAGGAGAAAGTCGTCCCTAGCAGAGTCGCCATTTTGTTTGCAAAAATAAAAGTATGAAACTTTATTGATACAAACTTTGTAAAGATTACAAGAATTCTGGGAAAGGTACAACTATAGGAATCCAATCTAGAAGACGATTGTTTTATCCCTTGGACGATGTGAACTTTGAAGACGATAGCCTCTGAAGTTGAAGACAACTCTGGAATTAAAGGCAAAAGTCTCGGAAGAATGCAGCAGCACTTGGGCAAGAACTTCTGGACTCTCTGATATTTCTGAACTTTTTTAAGTCTGATCCCCCCTTTGAATGAAGACTTGAAACTCTATTTATAGAGTTCTGAAAATAACTAATTTTCAGTTATTCTGGACTGCGCATAATGGATTGCGCAGCAATTGGATTGCACAACAGTGAACTGCGCAGGCAGTTGTTGGATCGTGGTCCAACTGTCTTGGACACATGGCAACTTTTGACTGAATTGCGCATGATCGTGTGTAGACGGTTGCCACGTAATGAGCTATTGATGGCATGAGTGCCACGTGTACTTTTGTCAGTTGTCAAAATGAAGTGCGCCACATGAATTGCGCTGACTTTGAATTGCGCAGATATGGATTGCGCTGAGGTAGATTGCGCTGGCAAGGATTGTGCTGCATGTACAGCTGTCCTCGAGCACTGTGCGGCGCAATAAACGAACAATCTCCTTGTTCTTCGTACTGTCAGCTGTCAGAAAGATTTTGATTTTGTCAGATAATGATGACATTGCCACATCAGCCTGCGTAGTTGAAAGTGTGCGCCGTCGAGTGTGCGCAAACTGTATGCTGCGCAATCTAATGTCTGCACAGTTCATTTGAAAGATTCATTTCTTGATCTTCATAACTTTGTTGATGTGTGCAACTTGATTTTTTAGGACCTACACGTACGGATATTACGGACGTGTGGGCTTCGACGGAATTCAAATTGGTCGCGTGTGCACGACGAATTTGATGCGTATCCGTCAAAATTTACCGTATCGGTCTCTGTGCAAATTCTCCAATTACTTTGTGCACGCTCGTCAGATCGAGACGAAACTTATGCCAACAGGACCGTATCATTTTTCTGGCCATGTATGCCAAGTTTGGTCCAATTCTGAGACAGTTGTATCGTACGCCGTTTTGCGGACCCCACGGTCCGACTCAACGGGCAATTTTGTGCACGGCCCACCGGAATCTAACTTTGGACATACGGTTGGGTTCGTATCAGAAAACTGGATCCGTAGACATGTAGTTTGATGACTTTAGAGACCATTGACTCTGGCACGTTTTTTGGTACAAAGCGGGTCCAACGGCGGATACCATTTTTATCCAAAATTACCATTTTGCCCCTGTGTCCAGAATTGGACTTAAGGAAAGGCAATCCTAGCTAATTTGACTATTCTGAGAACGTTGGTAACATCTATTACAGCTTCTGGAGGCAGTTATGAGACTTGGACTTTCTGGCTTATTGATTGGCGATACATTGTTGGTTCTCCGTGCACCCCCAGACAAGTATAACTTGCCGAACATATACAGTATTTACATGGTTTCTCTCCCTTTATTGTATTCCTTTTTCATATTGTCACATGATTCCATATTGTGATTGATTCGTCCTGGATTGCCTTACTTGTTCTAGATTACGTGCACGTATAGGGTATTTGACATTGCTAGATTATTGCTCTTATCATGTTACCTTGCCTTGCGATTGAGTTTTCAGTTTTTGTATCTGTTCTTGACTTGACTAATCTTGACTGAGAGTATCTTGCATTGTACTACAGTTGAGATATACTATAGATTGGGAGTATCTTACATTGTACTACGACCTATAGCCGATTCTTCTACCTTGATATCACTTGATTGACTTGACTTGAGACATGACATAGATTGGGAGTATCTTATATTATACTAAGACCTATAGCATATATTGATTGATTGATTGACTTGACTTGCGACACTATAAATTGGGAGTATCTTCCATTGTACTACGATTTATAGGAGTCTACTTGACTTTGTATCATTTAGGAGAGGAGATCGATACTAGAATTGGCTAATCTTGACTGGGATTATCTTGCATTGTATTACAGTCAAAATCTACTATAGATTGGGAGTATCTTGTATTGTACTACAAGCTATAGAGGTTAATCGATTTATTGGTAGCCAAGTCTAGTATTATATTTCCTCACGACTCGTCGTCCTTAGATGTTCTTCTTGCAGTGTTCTTATCCTCCACACCTGTTATTTACTGTCATATTAGTAGGCATATTTTATGTATCTTGCTAGTCCTCTGAGAACCTGATGATCTCTTCAGGTAGCTGATTGTACGGAGTTAGTTAGCTGAGCATGTAGCACCCAGTTTCTAAAATGAGGATAATTTTGAAATTTTGTAATTATAATTATTTAATAATAATATTTAAACTATATTATGATTTTTGGTGATTTTTAGTTAATTTAAAACTATTTAAAATCACGACTTGTGATTTTGATGTTTTGCTAGTGCAACCTTAGAGATTACTTAACCTAGAGACTAACCATGATCATATGAGCCTAGCCATAGGTTTAGAACATCAAGTTAGGGCTTTTTAGCCTAAGGGGTATTTTGGTAATTTACTAGGAATTATTGGATTTATGTGAATTATTATTATTTAATTATTGTCATGAGAGCCCCTAACCTAGTTTACCCTAATCTAGAGGTTAGCCACTAACCTAGAGACTAGAGGATGGATATTACATATTAGTCAAGGTAGATAATATCTAAGATATTTATATATGTGATATTTCCTTGAAACCCTCAAAAGATCTCAACTTTGGCACCAAAGTCCTTGCCTTCACCTTGAAGGAAGGCAAGAAGACACCCCCCCTTGCCATGACCAGCCAAGGGCACGCCCTAGCATGCCCCCTTCCTATATAACCCCATCTATTCATTCCCATACCAATTTACATGTTTCAAAACCTAGAAAAATTCATATTTCCTTAAACCTTCATATCTTCCTCAAAATAGATCCAAACTCATCCTAGTCTTTTGCATTGGGTTCCTACAACCTAGAGGGTGCTAAGGGAGGCTAGCAAGCTGGACACATAGCTGTGGACACCAACAAGTGAAGAGGACACACACCCCCTTCCATTGAAATCTTGAGTTTTCACTCAATAGGTAAAGTGCCTCTAAACCTATTAATATTGTGTTTTCTCTTCATGGTTGCATGCATCTAGGTACCATGGACCTATAGGCTAAGTTTGGTAGGATATGGATTTGGTTTGGTGTCTGTATCGGACACGTATCTATGTTTTAATTCTAGTGTTTGGTAAAATGCCACTTAGGAATAAAAGTTAGTGTTTTGTAAAACAAATTACACTTTTGGGTAGCCCTAGACTAGTAGAACACGTACCCACTTGACTGAGCACGAATTGGTGCCGTGTCCGTGTCCAAAATAGACACGAACATGCTGTACCCTGAACACACACAGTGCCCTGCTCACGCGTGTCTCGTACTCACCATACAGAGCATGTGGACACGCCAAAATTGGCATGGACACGGGGGCAATGTCTGCGAGCATGCCCCCAAAGTTTCACGATGTGTCATTTTGTATCGGACACGGATTCGGGGCCGCACTGGCCACACACACGCACGTTCAGTCAAGAAAATCGACTAAGACACGGACCCCGTGTCCCACGCACACATATCGTGGTGTCGTGTCAGGGTGACACACGTGTAGCCCATCATTGGGCGGACACTTGGATACGAGCACGAGGTGTGTCGTGTCCTGTGTCACGAGCACGAGCCACTCGACTCGCTGCACGACGCTGCACATAGCAGTGTGTATCAGTCGAGTTTTCTCGACTGATACGGGCTTCCTATTTGGACACGGCGACACATGGGCTCGTGTCAGGGTCCTAGGTGTGTAGCCTGACCCTAGGCGAACCTAGGGGCACGACCACGAGACACGTGGATGTGTGTGTCGTGTCCTACACACACGTGAACCCGTGCACGACGCTGTGACACTGCACAGTGTATGAAACTTACCCGATTTGGGTTTTTGACACTTGGACACGTTGTGTCGTGTCGTGGTGGACTCCCATGGACACACACGACACGTACACACATGGGGCTAGGGTTACCAACCACTGTTTGTGGGTATTGGTTAGGTTTTTTGGGTTTGATTTGGGTTTTCCCCAAAACCAGTTAACTGAACATTATTCCTGTGTTTTCCAGTTTTTAAAATCCAATTTCTAATCGATTTTGATTGATATATATATACGTATTTATGTATATATACACTGTATATGTATGTATATATGTATATGAGTGTGTGGGTATATGTGTATGTGTATGTGAGTATATATATGTGTATATATAGGTATGTATAGGTGTGTGTATATATATATGTAATGTGTGTGTGTGTTTGTGCCTCTCTTCTCAGGTTTCTGAGAACAGAACCCCCTCCCACTGTTACACACACACACCACTACCCCTTTCCATGACCCCCTCACACACACACACATGATCACCCTTCACCTTTGTTCCCTCTCATTCACTCTCTCTCTCTATAGATATATGTATAGATATAGATATCTATATATATCCACTAAGTACCATAGGAATTCTAGCCTATGGCCTATGGCCAATGAGTTAGGATAGACCATTAGGCCTACTAGACCTAGGTTGACCAAAATGTTGACCATAGTTGACCAAAGTCAACTATAGGTCAGACCTTGACCTAATTAACCTAGAAGGACTTAGAAGGACTTAATGACTAAGGTTTGACTAAACCCTAGATTATTAACTAATTGGTTAGGTTTGACCTATATGTGAGTGCCCCAAGTATATAAGGGTATTTGTGTGACTTGGGTTATATGGATAGTTACATGTTAATTAAGATATGTATGGGGTTAAGTGAGATACTTAGAGTTGAGTCATGACTTGAGATTGGAATATGGGATTAGCTTGAATATAGGATTAAGGTTGGTATTATATATATGTATTTATATGTGGTATACTTGTATAGGTATTGGTTATACCTTAACCTTGTGGTGTAGTACCTTAGATGGTCTAGATTGACCTAGCTTGACTATATTGACTAGTAATTGACTAGTCTGACCATTGTTAACTAAACCCTAGATAACTTGACTAGTTTGACTAGAATGTTGACCAAGAGTTGACTTTTGACCAGATTGACCTAGAATCATGTAGTATGCATTATATACTCTAATTTTACCATTGTGGATATATTGTGACCTATTTTACTCTAAATAGGACTCTGTGACACCAGTTCGGACATCTATTCATATCAGTCATACAGGATGACAGACGAGTACATTCTCTGATCATTTCATACTTGTTAGGACTTATATTCTTGCTCTAGATTACTTTACATGATGCTGTCACGTCATTATCACGGATTGGTACTCTATGGATCTTGTCATGCGATGTTATCTCCCTCAGGGTGCATTAAATACAGTTGTCATGTGCTTTTCACAAACATCTTGTATTTCATGTACACCGCTTTCATGTATACTCTTGTGTAATCTTGTACTCTCATGATCACGTGAGCAAACATGATAAAAACCTCTTGTACAAGGTAACGTAACTTGACTGGATCGTTGTGTACTAATTGGGGAGGGTGAGTAGGAAATGGTTATGTGATCAAAATCCCATCTTGTGAAATTTTGTGAAATCATGTATATGTCTATGGTACACTCACATATGATGGAGTTACCCTTGCATTATCCTAACCCGTTTATATAACCATCTCATGTTCTAAATCACAGGTTACCTACAGTTCTTACTTATCATATATATATATTTCCAGTTATCAAATCTCTCTTATTTTTATATATATTTCTTTACAGTCCATGTATCTTACTCTTTGCATGCTTTACATTTCCCAACATGATATGAACTGCGTGAGATGTATTGTGCTCGTTCCTGTCCTGATTGGACCTGTTGAAAATATTACAGATGATGATGGTGACTGTCCTACCTTCTATGGGACACATGAGGGTGACCTTCAGGAGCCTGAGAAGCATCTAGCTCAGTAGAGGGTGCCTAGTCTAGTCTAGTGTTTATAGTTTTCAGTTTGTATCGGATTGTTCCGAATTTAAAGTTGTGACTTAGTTATATTTCAGGTCTTGTATCTATTTGTGTTGGACATCTACTTTGTGTGGTGTGATAACTCTATTTATATTCAGTTTTTTCCTTTTATCTGATTCCATATCATGCTCTATCTTTCCTAGACTTGTGGCTGAGATATATAGTTGAGATGTTCTGTTATACCTCCGTGCGGAGATGACAGGTTTATATATCTTGTTGTTAGATGTTAGATGTTAAAGATGACCTATACAGCGTTCTACCGCCGACACTGCGGCGTAGGCTGGACGTACCCACGTTCTCGTGTCCCTAATCAGGGTGCGGGTCATGACAGAGCAGGTGGTAGTTGACTTCATCTACATGATTCAGGTATTTTGTTAGTGTTCTTGATTTACTATCTTTCTCGTGCTTTCATTATATATCCTGCTTATCAGCTTAGCTTTATAGACTCATATTATTCTTAGAGTCTAATAGGATAATATGCTAATGGGCTGCAGACCATGACCCATACTTGTTCATTCTGGTTTATATAATTCCTGTGGATTGAGATATAGTTTAGATTAGACATGATACCCGGACCTTGACAGCTTATACGTACTCGAGTCGGGCTGGAGTCCGCTCGATACGTAGCTGGCTTGCTCACGAGCTCGCATCCGAAAAGCGGGTACGGGTCGTGACATTAGGAGAAGAGGACGAGCCTGCTGACATGCTTCCACTTTATGACGAGGACAATGGCGAGGAGTAGGCTATCCAAGGAATCACGAGAGATGACCAACACCGTTTTGTAACCTGCATATGTAAATTAATGTTTTTGTAGTATGGAACTTGTATATATGGTATCTTTAGAAAACAATTATTGTATAATAGCTATAATTGATGCAATTAAATGTAGTAGTTGCACTTATACTTTTCCATTCTAGCCCTTTACAGGCGACAATCGCAATACGGGTGCGAAAGTACTCGCACTACACCAAAATGGGCTCTTTGGAACACTTTTAATATGTACCTAATATTTTTAGGAACATTTGATAACCGTTCCTAAAAGTGGCGTTGCAATTATTGGAACGGTTATAAAGTGTTCCTAAATTTCTTTTGGAACGGTTATCAAACGTTCCTAAATTAGATTTTGAAACACATATAATATGTTCCTAAAATAATTTTGGAACGACTTCAAAACGTTCCTAAAATTAGAGTTTTATACACATATAATGTGTTTCTAAAGTATTTTTTGGAACGCCTTTGAATTGTTTCTAACAAATTGTTTGAAACGTTTTATGTTCGTTCCTAAATGTAATTTGCAACATTTTTTGTAATATAGATGTGGCCAGTTTGAAACACTTTATTAGCGTTCATGTACATTTTTTCAAATTTCAATTCCGCAGAAATTTTTTAGTTTGAACCACAAATATGATTATTCATGAAATTACCATTAAAGCACAATAAATGATGCATTCCACACATTTTCCGAATCAACAACCAAGAGGCCCACTAAATTAACAAAAGTTGTCAACTTAATACAAATCAACTAATAACATATTTCAAATATTAATCGTTATAGAATGCCATTAAAAGATGATCCCAAAACTTACAAATAATAAATGTAGCTTGATTGCAAAAGGTAATTTGTTTACAAATTTTAGTTCTCTAAGATGATCCCAAAAGTTATAAATAACAAAATGTAGCTTGATCACAAAAGATAATATGTTTACAAATGTTAGTTCTCTAAAAGATGATCCTAAAAGTTTTTCTCCAACCGAGTGATGTAGATTTGAATGACGACAAATAGCAGCACCTGCATACAACATTATGGAACAAGTTTTAAGTTAAAATCAAGAAATTGAAGAATAAGAGACTAAGATAACCAAAATCTACTATGTTCAAAAAATTGGAGACTAAGAGACTATATAATTCAGTATCGGTGCCAACAAAGAACCAAACAAACATCTGGAGATTATCATGTGAAGAATGAACCACATATATCTTTGAATTTCTTTTTCGTGTTTAAAGTTCAAACATATTAGAAATTAGGATTGTAGGAGACAATTATGGTTCAGTATTGGGTATATAGGGGTTAAGATGCAATGTGTTGTGGCACAAGTCTTCCGAATGTATACAAAAAGATTTTTTTTTCTGAATATTCATGTAGCAATCTCCAGTTTTTGGGTTCTGGAAATAAATTTGGGCGACCAATGCGACCTTTTAGAAGGTAGAAGTACTGTGTTGTGTTTGACAAAAGTGCTTGGAAGTCACTAGCATAGAGATAAAGTTCTAATCCTTATTTGTTCATTTGGCTGCAAGGACCCTAGCAGTTAGTTTAATTCCAGCTAAGCTATTGTTTCTGAAGATACTATGTAAATTAGAAGAGTTAGTGTGTGTTTTCCTTCAAGTATAGAGAAGAACTATCTGCATATGGTCTGGGTGATTTTTAGAAGTTAATGGCTGATATAATGCTCTGAAATGTTCTGTGGTCTCGTATATAATTAGTTAATATTCGAAAATATTGAGGAAATATGTGAGATGTGGATGCAATGAATCTTCATCTTTCTTTAGTTGGCCTTGACCATATTTATGGTTTCCTTAATTACGTAGCGCTTTATGTGCATATTGATCACTTTGTTGCTATATAATTTCCAGAAATAGATGTCAAACATAGTAATCTAGGTCAGTTTTGTTTACTATAATGACAAGTATCTCAGGGAATCCCTTTCTACTTATCACATCCAATTTAGTATTTCAGGGAAAAATATAAGGCCAAAATAAAATGTCTAAAGTATGTTTTCAGCATCTGGAGATTACCAAGTGCCAAAATATAAGACCTACATAAAATTTATGTGCATAGGCATTATGAGAATGCTCTTAATTATGGGAAATGTATAAGTGTAAAATAAAATGGCTAAAGTCTGTTTTCAGCATGAGGAGATTACCATGTGCCAAAATATAAGACCTACATAAAATTTATTTGCATAAGCATTATGAGAATGCTCTTGATTGTTCATGTGCCATTGTTCTAAATCTGTGAGATTTTGGTGACTAAAGTCTGTTTTCAGCATTTGGAATCCGTAAATGTATCAAAAGTGTGTATCAAAAGTTTGTTTTTAGCATTTGGTGACTAAATTGTGTGTCTAAACTCCTATATGGGAATTTTAGAGGGGTATCCCTAGAGTTTTACTATATCCATAGAGTTTTCTAGTGTATCAAAGCTCCTGTATTGAAAACTACTAGCAGTCCAATGTGTTTCAAAGCTCTTCTATGTAGAAAAGATATCCTATTTCCAACTTCCAACCCAGGTTTCACGAATACTTCTCAAAGGAACGCATCCATGTCTGCATGTATACAGGATAGTTTATCTACACTTATGTTGGCATATGGCATGCTCATGTCTCTGTCCTAAAAATAGTGTAATACCAGAATTATAATGAAGAAAAAATATCACTTACTATGGCTCCATGTATTTGACGAAGGACTTGTTCCACACAAGGAAATCGCTGAGGCCAACTTCTCCAATTTTCTTCGATTATGGATTTTTATCAGCCTTGTAAAATCTTTGCGGAGAACATCTTTTGAGTAACCATGCTCACCTTTATTTCATCGGGTTCCAAGACATAACCATGGCATATACCCCGATGGATTGGATCTACTACCTCCTTCGCAATTGCAAGACAGTTGCCATCCTAGTCAAGCAGCTCGCACAATCTTGCAACTTCAGTAGATTGATTGCACGCCACATTAGTAGGTTGATTGCATGCCACTTTAATAGGTTCATTGCCTGCCACTTTAGTAGGTTCATTGTCTTCCACTTTAACAGTTTCATTGCATACAGTCGAGTCTCTTTGTCACGCCCCAGTACCGAAATACGAAGACGGACTAGGCCAGCTACTCCATATGAGGTACGTAACGTCATACGGCGATCGTGGATGTCGAGAGACTAGGGGGTACATGCTACAATCAAGTCTCCTATGGTCCCACAGAGTTCTATATCTCAATCAATCAAATCACATCAGCAAATAAATGAACATTAAAGATAAAGCAGTAAGGCGTCCCCGATGCTTCATCAAAATGATCATGAGAGACTAGCTTTATAATTTAGCTATCTCAGAGAGTCAGGAGAACAAAATTATACACAGCTGCAGTCCGTTTAATTACAATTATGTACTGACACAAAATATCAGGTAATCCGGCTAACAGGTGCCGGTGGCTAAACGCCGCAAAAGTATAAGCAGGAGTGGTGGAGAAGAAACCCACTCGAGTCCCCGAACCGCCATGCTCCTAGTATGCACCATAGATGTCAGGGAGGAAGATTGTGTCCTCAGGCTCTGCTACGAGATATGGCCAAACAAAACCAGCGGGGTCAGCCCCGAAATAGCAAGTACCGCCAAAGGGGCACAAGAGTTAAGATTAAAAACCCAGTTAATAGAGTGATTGATAATAGTAATACTTATGCTACTATTATTGGGTAGCGCAACATCCTCGAACCCATATGGCACCCTTACAACCAAACAAGGACAAAAGGTGCCGCATGGAGTCGGGACGTGTCGTACTCTATAACTTTCACATAAGTTAAAAGGTATAAACAATAAAACCTCCTGATCGTGACTTCGGTCGATAGCCTATCGCAGCACAATAACCAACCCAACAATCAAACAAGAACATGGGTTGGATCATGTACCATGATAGACCATGTTCCTCAGTCATTCACAGAAGTAGCACTTCACAACCAGAATAAGTCTTCCGTTCATAACTTCGGTCCACAGCCTGTCATAGTACGATAACCAACCCAACAATCAAACAAGAACATGGGTTGGATCACGTACCATGACAGTCCGCTTCCCTCAGTTATTCACGAAAGGTAAATAGGACACAAGCAAGTCGTTTTCACGGCCAATCAAGTCTACGAGTTTCTAGTGGGACGAGGTTATCCTCGCATCATGTTATTAGAAAATCCTCAGATCGTATCTTTCCAGCAAGGCTAGCCAACCCAGGGGTTCGCGTAGACATGTATGATTGAGCACAGGTCCCTCGTAAGGCCACATTGCTAAAACATATAATATATAGCAGGAATTAATCGGATACAGTCATCCACTCGTTGCAGATGACACAGTATCCGTGGAGACCAGCCGACGCGTCAAGACTGTATCTCAAGGCGGCTGGTGTAACACGATCTCGGGATTTTGCCCTCCCCATGCATCTAGTATGTTTAGTTGCCTAATTTAACCCTAGGTGAAATCTTGGACTCACATGCTGTGGCCTGCATGATTATCCTCCTAAAGTCGTACTTTAGTACGAGTACCCCAAAGAGGATCCATGTCAATCAGTATGTCAACATGTTCTACCCTCCTTAGTGTAATACATCATTGTAAATACGCCACGTGGAGTTACGAGTCATTTGTCGAGCATGAACAAGAACTGGGACATTTAGGTACATGTATCAGGTTGGAATACTTTGTTCTCCGGGGTCACATTAGTGCTCATATCATGCTCGGGACAAAAGACGTAAGGATATAAAATGGGCATATAATATCTGATAAAATATCAAAAACGTACGCGCAAAAGCACGCACGCTCAAGGGGTAAAAAGTCACGCAGGCTCACTCAAGGCAGCGTGCGTGAAAAGTCACGCAGGCTCACTCAAGGCAGCGTGCGTGAAAAGTCACACAGGCTCAAGGGAAGAGCTGCGTGAAAAGTCACGCAAGCTCAAGGGAAGAGCTGCGTGAAAAGTCACGCAAGCTCAAGGGAAGACACACTTCCAACAGGAAGTATGCTCAAACAGGAGCACACTGCTCACTGTCTGCTCCAAACAGCAAGAACACCATGGCTGAACCCAAGCTTCAAAGCATCATAACTTGGCCATCCGAACTCCAAATCCAGATTTCCAAGGTTCCAACTTGGGTGAAACTGAATGCTCTTCCACATGGAAGCATCAAAAATCCATAAAATCCAACTAAAGTAGATCAAACCATGTAAAATCCGAAAATGATTAAAACTTAGATCTACAAAATCCAAGGCTTCAAAATGGAAATTTCCAAGTTCTAAACTAGTATAGATTGAGGAGAAGAACATGTTTTGGCAAATAGTTTTGTAAGAAATCATTGATAAAATTATGGATCCATCTCTTGAGCAAGTTGGTACTTGCCTTGGTTGATGGAGGAAATATTTGGTTGGTGGAGGAAGTAAATGAGAGGAAGTAAATGAGAGGAGAGAGAATGAGATGAGTTATATATAAAGATCTTGGACCCATGGGTTCATAATGAACCAAAGGGTTCATGATGAACCATTGGTGAACCAAGAATAGGTTACCCAAATGAGCCAAAACTGTAGGCCCAAATGCAGAAAATAAATTAGGAAATAATATTTTTGGGAAATGCATGAAGAAATACAGCATAATAAATATAGTATAAATATAAGGTAAATATAATTATTGATTTCACATATTAAAATACGTATTCCAGGATCGGGGAGTGACATCTCTACCCTTCTTAGAAAAATTCTGTCCTCGGAATTCCAGCCAAGACAGGATAGTGAAATCAGGGCAAGCAAGGCACAATTATATACAAGTTAACTATCATAGCAGTTATTATTATACATCACAAAGTACGAAACAAGCAGGTGCAGATAAGCATGGAATCGTGTCAATAAGGTGCAAAAATATACCTTATTAGTCAAACAAATGCGAATACCGAGATCTGATCTCGTCCTCGCGCTCCCAGGTTGACTCTTCCGAAGAGTGATGGTTCCAAGAAACACGGACAAGACTTATCGTCCGATTCTTGAGTACCTTCTCTTGCCGGTCTAAAATAGATACGGGTTGTTCCTCGTAAGTTAGGTCGGTACCAACGACTAACTCAGAATGATCGAGGACATGACTCGGATCCGGGACATACCCACGTAATTGGGACACATGAAACACATCATGTATGCCAGTTAACGAAGGCGGAAGGGCAAGTCGATAAGCCACATCGCCTACCCGAGCGAGAATCTTAAAAGGACCAACGTATCTTGGACTAAGCTTTCCTCGGGTTCCAAATCTGATGATACCCCGAGTAGACGAAATCCACAGAAACACTTGGTCGCCAACTCTGAACTCTAGAGGCCTACGATGCTGATCTGCCCAATGACGATGTCGGTCCTGTGCAACTCGAAGGCACTCTCTGACCAACTTAACTATCTCCACAGTCTGCGTGATCATCTCTGGTCCCAACAACTTCCGTTCTCCGACGTCGTCCCATGCCAAAGGGGACCTGCACTTCCTTCCGTACAATGCTTCGAACGGGGCCATCTGAATGCTAGCCTGATAGCTGTTGTTATAGGAGAACTCTACTAGATGAAGGTGATCCTCCCAAGATCCGCCAAAGTCCAAGGTACACGCCCGTAGCATATCTTCTAACGTCTGAATGGTTCTTTCTGATTGCCCGTCGGTTTGTGGATAATAAGCAGTACTGAATCTTAACTTGGTTCCCAAACTTTGGTGTAAGCTCCGCCAAAAATGGGAAGTAAACCGTGTATCCCGATCTGATACTATACTAACTGGAACACCGTGCTGCCTTACTATCTGCTTCATGTACATTTTTGCTAGCTGTTCAGTAGTCTGTCCAACTCGGAAGGGAAGAAAATGAGCGACCTTCGTGAGTCGATCTACTATTACCCAGACTGCATTCTTACCAGTAGGGGATCTAGGTAAACCGGTCACAAAATCTATCGTGATGTGCTCCCATTTCCATTCTGGGATAGGAAGCGGCTGTAGCAACCCTGCTGGTCTCTGCTGCTCGGCTTTCACCTGCTGACATACCAGACACTTGGATACAAATCTCGCTATCTCTCTTTTTATGCCATTCCACCAAAAGTACTGCCTAATATCTCGATACATCTTCATTCCTCCTGGATGAATGGAGTAAATAGAACTATGAGCTTCGGACATAACTTCTTGCCGAAGGTCTCCACTCGGTACACAAAGTCTGTTTCCAAACCTGAGCGTACCATCTTCATGAATCACTAACTCCTTCCTACGGCCTGATTCACACTCCGACCGCAACTTCTGAATCTGTGGATCTCCTGCTTGTGCTGCCCTTATCCTATCTACTAAGGTTGACTGAATCTGCATACTGGTCATTCTTCCTATATCCCTTGGCAAAACTACTTCGATTCCCATACTCTGAAGGTCTTCTAAAATATGCTTCTGCGAGGTCAAGATAAAGGCATTGTCTCTCCTACTCAGTGCATCTGCAACTATATTCGCCTTGCCTGGATGATACTGAAGATCTAAGTCAAAATCCTTCAGTAGTTCTAACCATCTTCTTTGCCTCATGTTCAAATCTCGCTGCGTGAATACGTATTTCAAACTCTTATGATCAGTATAGATTTCTACCCGATCTCCATATAAATAATGCCTCCACAACTTGAGTGAAAACACCACAGCTGCTAACTCCAAATCGTAAGTCGGGTAATTCTTCTCATGGTCTCGAAGCTGCCGAGATGCATATGCTATCACCTTTCCGTGCTGTATCAATACACATCTAAGATCCTTCCCAGATGCGTCACAATATACTGTAAAGCCTCCCGCTCCTACTGGAAGCGTCAAGATCGGGGCTGAGATCAATCTCTTCTTCAATTCTTCAAATGATGCCTGACAACTAGCTGACCAAACAAACTCTACGTCCTTGTGCATCAAACGCGTTAAGGGCGCAGAGATCTTGGCAAAGTCCGCCACGAACCTTCTGTAGTAACCAGCTAATCCTAAAAAACTTCGTACTTCTGCAACCGTTCTCGGGACTGGCCAATGCTCTACGGCCTCAATCTTCTTCGGATCCACTGACACTCTTGCCCCAGAAATTACATGCCCCAGGAACGAAATGTGATCTAACCAGAATTCACACTTGTCGAGCTTCGCATAAAGTTGATGCTCCCTCAATGTCTGTAAGACAGTCCTAAGATGTTTCTCATGCTCCTCTTCACTGCTGGAATAGACAAGAATGTCATCTATGAACACCACCACAAATTTATCCAAATACGGCAGAAAGATGCGGTTCATTAAATCCATGAATACTGCGGGGGCGTTGGTGAGTCCAAAGGGCATTAATAAAAACTCATAATGCCCATATCTAGATCTGAATGCTGTCTTCGGTATGTCTTGCTCCCGGACCCTTACTTGATAGTATCCCGACCGAAGATCGATCTTGGAAAAGACGCTGGCCTTGCTCAACTGGTCAAACAGGTCATCAATCCTTGGTAGTGGGTACTTATTCTTCACTGTTACTGCATTCAGCTTGCGGTAGTCGATGCACATCCTCGTCGACCCATCCTTCTTGGGAACTAGAATCACTGGCGCGGCCCAGGGCAATTTACTGTCTCGGATGAATCCCTTAGACTTCAACTCTTCTTCATGTTGATACAACTTATCCTGTTCTGACGGCAACATTCTGTAAACTCTGTCTGTAATAGGCCTCGTTCCAGGGTTCAACTCAATGCTAAATTTTACCTCTCTGACTGGAGGTATCCCTGGGAGCTCATCAGGGAAGACATCGAGAAAACCTTCGACCACTCTCGGAATCTGTCCTGGCTCTGACACTGCTGCTGAGATGACGCCTCCTGCCTGATTCTTCAAGGTTCGAGTAAAGATGAACTGTTCCATCCCAGGAATGCTGAATATGACCCTACCTCCTCTACAATCAATTATCGCATGACTGTCTCTCAACCAGTCCATGCCAAGAACAACATCAAAATTCCCCATAGGGAATTCAATCAATGATGCGGGCAGTAAATGTCCACACACCTCCACCGGACATGAAAAGCGCACTCTGCTAACTTCTACGAGCCCATTGCCGGTGAGTATATCCATCCTCTCCGGCAATGCCTCAAACTCTAATCCAATCCGTGTAGCATATTGTGCAGAGATGAATGAATGAGTAGCGCCTGAATCAAATAATGCTACAGCGGAAAATGAGGTGACGAGAATTTTATCTGCCACCACGTCACTAGACGCTAGAGCCTCTCCCAAGGTCAATGTGAGAGCCTGGCCCCGCGGAGCCCCTTGTTGCGGCCTTCCTCGACCATGTTGTTGCTGCCTCTGAGGGCCTTCGGCTTCCTGTCCCTGGCGGAACATCTGAGCCTGCGTTGGTAGACGCTGGGCTAGGGGCCTCACTGCTAATACTGGCCCTCCACTCGGGGTTGCCACCGGAGCTGGTAATGCTGGAAACTGCTGAGCTGGCCCTCCTGGCCTCTGCATCATAGGACAAGTGGAAATACGGTGGTCTGAACTACCACACCTCAAGCATAAGCCATTCGCTGACCGGCACACCTCCCTCGTGTGCCCTGTCTTCCCACAGAATGTACAGCCCTGGGGTGCTCCCGGACCCTGTTGCTGGTTTCTCGGCTGCTGATGCCGAACTGGCGCTGTATTAGTTGACACGGCCGTCCTCCGCGGTGCTCCTGCATCATGAATACGTACACCGGGTGCTGGTGCCGATGTTCGCTGCATTGCTCCTCCTCCAACCTGGGAATGAGATCTCTTCTGACCTCCTGTCCTCGATGCCAACCTCTGCTGGGTAAGCTCGTGCCTCCGAGCGGCCGTCAAAACAGCATCAAACGTCTGGTAGTCGTGTCCTTCCACAAGCTGTAATAGTTCCAAATGAAGTCCCTGCTGGAACCTCATAGCTTTCTCTGGCTCCGTTGCCACCATTGCTGGTACGAAATGGCACAATCTGCAGAACTCTGCTGCATACCCATCTACGGTCTTGCCTGCTTGCTTGAGACTGATAAACTTCTGCTGGAGCTCATATCGAGCTACTACGCCAAAATACTTGGCCTTGAATCTATCACTGAAGGTGGTCCAACGAACAGGGCGTCTTGTACCAACTTCTTCTGATGCCCACCAGTCGCGGGCAAGATCCTGAAGTACTAGTTTGATCTGATCAACCTTCTCATCATCTGGAACCTTGGCTGCCACAAGAATGGCTTCGATGTCTTGAATCCATGCATCCGCAGTGATGGCATCCTCCGTGCCATCAAAATACCTCGGGTTCAAGCGACGAAACCTTCCTGATGCTCCCGAGTCAGCCCCGACACTCCTCTCAAGAGCTAACTGAATCCCTTGGTTCAGCAACACGTTCTGCTCCTGCTGCCGAGTCTGCTGCTGTTGGTTAGTGACAAGAAACCCCCGGATGATCTCCAGGAGTGCTATGGCGTCTGGTACTGCCGTCGCTGCTGGTGCTGCAGGAGTTTCAATAACCTGCGGCTGTACTACCTCTGGTTCCATTTCTGCTCGTGTCTGCCCTGGGGAAGGTTCTCTCCCCTGCTGCTGCCCAGTCGAGCCATGCTCTTGCTGCTCTTCCTCATGGGCCTCACCCGCTACTGAGAATGAAGCACCCCTATAGAGAAGAATATAAGATTATCAAGTCCGGACGAGGAAGATTTCGAGGATGCAAGTCAGGTTAGAGATCAAGACAAGGACAGAGAATTCGAAACAGAATTTCAAGGGGAACAAGTTTTGATTGAGACTCCTAATAATTCGCAATACCCCACAAGTCTGAAAATCAAACCTGCATGGGCCACCACTAAAACCTTGTCACGCCCCAGTACCAAAATACGGAGACGGACTAGGCCAGCTACTCCATATGAGGTACGTAACGTCATACGGCGATCGTGGCTGTCGAGAGACTAGGGGGTACATGCTACAATCAAGTCTCCTATGGTCCTACAGAGTTCTATGTCTCAATCAATCAAATCACATCAGCAAATAAATGAACATTAAAGATAAAGCAGTAAGGCGTCCCCGACGCTTCATCAAAATGATCATGAGAGACTAGCTTTATAATTTAGCTATCTCAGAGAGTCAGGAGTACAAAATTATACACAGCTGCAGTCCGTTTAATTACAATTATGTACTGACACAAAATATCAGGTAATCCGGCTAACAGGTGCCGGTGGCTAAACGCCGCAAAAGTATAAGCAGGAGTGGTGGAGAAGAAACCCACTCGAGTCCCCGAACCGCCATGCTCCTAGTATGCACCATGGATGTCAGGGAGGAAGATCGTGTCCTCAGGCTCTGCTACGAGATCTGGCCAAACAAAACCAGCGGGGTCAGCCCCGAAATAGCAAGTACCGCCAAAGGGGCACAAGAGTTAAGATTAAAAACCCAGTTAATAGAGTGATTGATAATAGTAATACTTATGCTACTATTATAGGGTAGCGCAACATCCTCGAACCCATATGGCACCCTTACAACCAAACAAGGACAAAAGGTGCCGCATGGAGTCGGGACGTGTCGTACTCTATAACTTTCACATAAGTTAAAAGGTATAAACAATAAAATCTCCTGATCGTGACTTCGGTCGATAGCCTATCGCAGCATAATAACCAACCCAACAATCAAACAAGAACATGGGTTGGATCATGTACCATGATAGACCATGTTCCTCAGTCATTCACAGAAGTAGCACTTCACAACCAGAATAAGTCTTCTGTTCATAACTTCGGTCCACAGCCTGTCATAGTACGATAACCAACCCAACAATCAAACAATAACATGGGTTGGATCACGTACCATGACAGTCCGCTTCCCTCAGTTATTCACGGAAGGTAAATAGGACACAAGCAAGTCGTTTTCACGGCCAATCAAGTCTACGAGTTTCTAGTGGGACGAGGTTATCCTCGCATCATGTTATTAGAAAATCCTCAGATCGTATCTTTCCAGCAAGGCTAGCCAACCCAGGGGTTCGCGTAGACAAGTATGATTGAGCACAGGTCCCTCGTAAGGCCACCTTGCTAAAACATATAATATATAGCAGGAATTAATCGGATACAGTCATCCACTCGTTGCAGATGACACAGTATCCGTGGAGACCAGCCGGCACGTCAAGACAGTATCTCAAGGCGGCTGGTGTAACACGATCTCGAGATTTTGCCCTCCCCATGCATCTAGTATGTTTAGTTGCCTAATTTAACCCTAGGTGAAATCTTGGACTCACATGCTGTGGCCTGCATGATTATCCTCCTAAAGTCGTACTTTAGTACGAGTACCCCAAAGAGGATCCATGTCAATCAGTATGTCAACATGTTCTACCCTCCTTAGTGTAATACATCATTGCAAATACGCCATGTGGAGTTACGAGTCATTTGTCGAGCATGAACAAGAACTGGGACATTCAGGTACATGTATCAGGTTGGAACACTTTGTTCTCCGGGGTCACATTAGTGCTCATATCATGCTCGGGACAAAAGGCGTAAGGATATAAAATGGGCATATAATATCTGATAAAATATCAAAAGCGTACGCGCAAAAGCACGCACGCTCAAGGGGTAAAAAGTCACGCAGGCTCACTCAAGGCAGCGTGCGTGAAAAGTCACGCAGGCTCACTCAAGGCAGCGTGCATGAAAAGTCATGCAGGCTCAAGGGAAGAGCTGCGTGAAAAGTCACGCAAGCTCAAGGGAAGAGCTGCGTGAAAAGTCACGCAAGCTCAAGGGAAGAGCTGCGTAAAAAGTCACGCAAGCTCAAGGGAATGCTGCGTGAAAAGTCACGCAAGCTCAAGGGAAGACACGCTTCCAACAGGAAGCGTGCTCAAACAGGAGCACACTGCTCACTGTCTGCTCCAAATAGCAAGAACAACATGGCTGAACCCAAGCTTCAAAGCATCATAACTTGGCCATCCGAACTCCAAATCCAGATTTCCAAGGTTCCAACTTGGGTGAAACTGAATGCTCTTCCACATGGAAGCATCAAAAACCCATAAAATCCAACTAAAGTAGATCAAACCATACAAAATCCGAAAATGATTAAAACTTAGATCTACAAAAACCAAGGCTTCAAAATGGAAATTTCCAAGTTTTAAACTAGTATAGATTGAGGAGAAGAACATGTTTTGGCAAATAGTTTTGTAAGAAATCATTGACAAAATTATGGATCCATCTCTTGAGCAAGTTGGTACTTGCCTTGGTTGATGGAGGAAATATTTGGTTGGTGGAGGAAGTAAATGAGAGGAAGTAAATGAGAGGAGAGAGAATGAGATGAGTTATATATAAAGATCTTGGACCCATGGGTTCATAATGAACCAAAGGGTTCATGATGAACCATTGGTGAACCAAGAATAGGTTACCCAAATGAGCCAAAACTGTAGGCCCAAATGCAGAAAATAAATTAGGAAATAATATTTTGTCGAATATTTTTGGGAAATGCATGAAGAAATACAGCATAATAAATATAGTATAAATACAAGATAAATATAATTATTGATTTCACATATTAAAATACGTATTCCAGGATCGGGGAGTGACACTCCTTCAGCTAACGAATGTCTTTTCCTGGTTAGATTCATGTTCATCATCATTGGGGGCGACAAAGACCCAACACTTACTTCTGCTTCTGTTTGTGAGAAGTTTTTTTAGAGTACATAACAACAATTAATTAATGCACAAATATGATCTAAGTACACAATCAATTTTACATTTTAGGACTTTGATAAAGTAATGTTAGGTACTCACCGAACACATGTTCAAACATAAATCAACTTTTGACTCCAACCTTTCAAGATTCTTCTCTGTAATCTTCCTTTCTGCTCGTTCCTTCAATAGCATTATATGGGAAGGAAGGCAATCCTCATACCGTCTCCTAGAAACATGGCTACCAACAATCGGAAGACTGCCTTTGGAGTTCTTACCTATAACTTGAGTCAAAGGATCGGAATCAATTGATAACGGATGAATGTCGCTATTGTTTTCACCATTTTTAGCTTCTTCGACCTTTTCTTTAATTTTCTCCTACAATGTGATGTTGAACATAACTAAATAAATACAAAAATATTTAAGTATATGTATTAAACTTTACTAGTGTCATTTACCTCACCATCAGCTCCACAGCGCTAGGCAATATGCTTCTATCCTTTCTAGTATGAGTTTCTATCCACACTGCAGTTCGTGAAATTGGAATAGTAGGATCTGCTTGTTTTTGGATCTATACCATAAATGATTGTTATTATATCATTTTAACCATTGAACTATTAAAGGTGCACCAGAATACATACCATCTCCTCCTCAACCATTGTAGCACTCTTACGTCCTCCAGTATGGCCACACCTACTACGCTTCTTGTTTTCAGTCTTATTTTCAGCATTTTTCACTCTACGTTCTTTTGGTTTTTCCCCACACTCATTTTCACAGAATTGTTGCCAATCCTCTTTTTTTGTTTTAGGAGTAATACTCAATTTTTGTGCCTCTATATTTGGATACTTGTCCAAAAAATTCTTCCATAAAGTATTTTTATGCTTCCTAAACACACTCGCCATTGAACCCTGAAGATGTCTTTTGACATAGGCTGGTACTTCGAATTCTTTCTGCAGTAAACATATGTTAAGAGGAATAAAACATATATTAATATACTATTTTCTAAACTAAAATAACCCTTAAAAACTAATGAAGAAATGTATAAATGTCATCTCACAAATATGTCATTCCAAATTTCATCCTTCTGATGATCAGGAGCCAACCTCCAGTCAGTATACATGATAGATGCATGTGACTCCACAATCTCGCCAACACGGTGCATAAAGTGAGGCGCTCTCTTTCCAATTGCTTTTCCATGTCGGTTGAAGTCAATTTTCTCTCGAGGTTTGTTGTTTTCTTGTGATTCTACATTTTCTTGATTGAAGTTGCTGTCCATATGTTCTGACATTGTGCTTAGCAAGAAATCCTTCGATATCAACAAAAAATAATAATTTAAAATCCACTAAGCTTTGTTCAACATGATGGAATCATCTGTGGAGCACGACTCAACATCAAGGAAGCTCCATACAAGCATGTACCTATCATTTACTTGATCATATGTCAACCAAAAACTCAATATATAACAAATACAAATGTGAGATATCAAAAGAGCCTTATTTCAATGAATTTATAGGATCAGCCACGAAGTTAAGCTTGCAACAGACTTTTCCAAAAAATAAACTTATGAAGTTATGCTTGCAATAGACTTTTCAAAAAATAAACTCAGTTGCTGATTTTATGCTCTAGTATTAGAGGGTTGGCATCATGTCGATGGTAGGTCAAAAAAATATTGTTGAATCTTTTGTGGAGACTTCTTATGCTCGTTAGACAACCCCACTATTGATGGGAAAAGGCTTGGATGATGATGTTTACTGTATTTAATTTGTTCTTTTGGTTGTCAAATCAGATATGGATGCTTTGCAACTTAATATGACTGTCACTTAGAGAGAGATATACAATGTTGCTCAAGTTGCATTGACTAATACGAAAGCAATCACATATATGTGGTCGATCTAAAGAAAGTTGTCTGGTACTTATCCTGTTATATAATGAACTTAAGCAATACCAGGTTAACATGATCAGAGGCAAGAAAACTTGTTATAGGAATCAATAAATTGTAACTGATTGACTAAAGACTATTAAACTTGTATGAAAGCAATCACATTTATGTAGTCAATCTAAAGAAAGTTGTCTGGTACTTATCGTGTTATTAATGAACTTAAGCAATACCAGGTTAACCATGTCAGAGGCAAGAAAACTTGTTATAGGCATCAATAAATTGTAACATGTTATAGGCATCAATAAATTGTAACTTATCTTGTTCCAGTTTACACTAATCTTGCTATAGATATACAATGTTGCTTAAGTTCCAGTTCACACTAATCTTTAAACTACTGCTCAGTTTACACTAATCTTTAAACTACTGCTCAGTTTACACTAGTATGTAGGCACTAATATATTGAAAACTTGTTATAGGCATCAATAAATTGTAACTTGTTATAGGCATCAATAAATTGTAACTTATCCTGTTATATAATAAACTTAAGCTTTCCTTAACATACTTTAACTGATTGACTAATACAATAAATTGTAAATTTAGCTTTCTAAATATGTGTCCATCTAGGCATCAAACTGAAAATATTCTCCATATTTTAAAATAGGATCTCTAGGAGTAGTGGTCATAAGTAGATTTAATACAGTTCCATTTTAAGTTTAACTGAAAACTGAACTACTTTAAATTTGCATCATACAAACTGACCCACTGAATTTCCCTGGCAGGCAAGCCCTAGTGTTTTGTATTCTAAATAAGTTCATCTAAATCAAAATAAGTTCATCTATCTATATGAATGTAATATGTGAAATATCCCAGCAATTGTGGTATTAAAAACCTCGTATTTGTGACGATGACGTTCATCTACACTTGCAGAGTTTTGGTATCTGTCAAGGGAGAAGATTCCATTAAGATCGGCAATAATACCAGCAGCAGTAGCAGTATAATAATGTGAAATTCAACCAAGAGGCAATAAGAATTGATCTTTCACACCCATATGGCTGCATATGTACCTACATTATGGAAAAAAAAAGCACATGCATAATCATGATCATCACATCTCCAATCAAAATGGTGTCAAATATGGAGCATGGAAAGGCCACAAAAAAGGATAGAACAAGTTTTTACAAACTGTCAACCTGAAATCAACCCTCTTTGTTGGCACCAAATTCCTAGAGAAGGTAGCTGAGCAAGAGAGGGCTCTGCTACAAAACTCAATGCCAGTTCACAGGTAGATCGAATAAGCCTTTTTGGTCGTGCAATTTAATTGGTGCAATTTAGGAGCATTCTCAAAGTCCCTGTAGACTAAAAAAGGGCCTTAGATGAAGTGTATGGAATCACACTTATCTCCTCGACATATTAAGACATAACAAAAAGGACTGGCATTTCCAAACTGAAAGGATATCTCCAGCAATTTTATACTTTTCAAATGAACTTGTATGAGAATAGACTAGTAGGTAGAAAAAGCAGCTTACAGCTTTGAAGTGACACAATCAGGATTCTTGAAGATGAGCTCGAGTTTACTCAAATACATGATACTCATATAAAATACTCTAGCTCATTTTTGCATTGTTCTTGCTTATATATTTAAAATATGGATTGATAAAAGTGTGTATTGTTTCAACCAAGTCGATATAAACTTTTTGTGTATTGTTTCAACCAAGTTGATATAAACTTTCCACTCTGGAATTTTTGAATGTCAGATGTAGCTACAATATCAACATTGCCCAACAAAAGTACAGAGCAATGGCAAGGGTAATGGCAGCAGTATACACGACTGTTCTCACAATGATACAAAGAATGCACTTGCATTCAACTGAAGAGACAACAAAGATTGCATTTGCATTCATCATCTGCAACTACATGTGCTGTCAAATGCAGAACCTTGTGGAAAGTCTAATTTCGTAAGGTATTTGGAAGATAATTCTTATGTTGCTCATTTCTTTCAGGTTCAACTAATCATATCAAAGGATGCAAACAAATAATTCTTATATTGCTCATTTTTGTGTATTGTTCAACCAAGTCGATATAAACTCTCCACTCTAGAATTTTTGAATGTCAGATGTAGCTACAATGTCAATATTGCCCAACAAAAGTGCAGAACGATGGCAAGGATAATGGAAGCAGTATACACCCTTCTAATCAACACACTGCTTGACACCAAAAAATAACAGTTTAAAGCAAATAAGGATAACAATGTCTTCCTATGGCCAAGGTAATACAGGACACGTCATCAATTTTGGCGTGTTGCGGGCGTTGTATATCTTGGAGTATCTATGTTGTAACATGCTGTTATGGCACCGATTTGGAGTGTATGTATTTCCTAGGGCATATCCAATTGATAGTCTTCACCAATTCTTCAGCCAGGAATCTGTCTAACCATGCATCCTAGAGGTTGGATTCCTTGTTCACCAGACTGATACCGACGATCTCTTCGATCATGCAGAACCAGATTGGGAACCAACCAACTGCTATATTTATGGAAAAATTACGCATACATACATACGAAGAGAGAGAGAGAGAGGGGCATGGTGAAATTGAAAAACTAAACAAAAAAATAGAGGAAATAGAAAGAACAAACCCTTCCTCGATGGATGATGGCAAGCCCTTCAAACCCTTTTCAGCCCAGAGTTGCAAATCCTTCCTCGATGGCGATCGTACGCGGATGGAGATCTTCAAACCCTACCTAGATGGCGACCGTACACAGGTTTAAAGATCTGTGATTGGTGGGATCTTCAAACCCTTCCTTTGGCATACGTAGGTTCGATGGCAAGAAGATGGAGGGAGGTTGCAAGATTATGCAGGGATTTGGAGGGAGATTGAAAGAAAGATTATGGAGGGATTTGGTGGGAGATAGAAAGATTAAGGAGAGAGAGAAATTTTTTTTGCCAAATATTAGAAGGGAAAAGATTTTAGAGGGAGAACGTTTAGGTTGAGCTGTACACATACGATGGGGTGATAATATTTCGTTAGCTTGGACGCTTTATTTAGTAATTACATGAAATGCACATGGGTGCAATCTCAATTTGAAACATATTTTAAACACTAAAAAAGTATATTTGAATAAATATTTTTCCTAAAAAATAAAATAAAATATATTAGGAACATTTTTTGGTTCTGTAACATATTTAATATGTTCCAGAACCTAGGAACAATAAATAAGTGTTTCTGATTGAAAAATACCTAGCGTTTCTAATTTGCCATTTTGGTGTAGTGTCGTAGGGTGCGTAGCCTGGAGATGTTGTTTCCTGCCCAATTTACTATAATTTGAGAAACGGGGGGTGACAAAATAACTCTTAAATTTATGAGGACATTTATGTAATTATGTACAAAAAAATTAAAGGGGTTATCTTTTGTTCCCCCAAGTAGTCTTGTATGATTGTTTTTCGTTGCCCATTCCTTAGTAAAATATTCATGATTATAATTAAAGTTGGATGTGGTAAAATATGTATCAATTCTTTGATACATTCATGCATGTGGCTAGTATATATATAACAAAATAAAGTCCAACTTCACTGTAAAAATTTTATTTCCAAATATACCCTTACATATGTTTAGTAATTAAAATTATTCATTAAAGTTAATAGGGGCATGTATGTAATTACATAAAATATCATTTGGTATTCCTAAACTGTCTTACATATTAAATAATATATATAATAAGACTTTTAGTTTTCTTAATTAGTTTTGATAAAGATTATAATAATTACAGCAGTTATCTTTTAGTCTTTTAACAATAACTAGTCATATTCACGTGTGTTGCATGTATAAAATAACAATATTGTTAAAAAATTAGATAAAAAGTTAAATGATATTAAAATATTTTAAATATCATTTGAACATATTTTAATTACAATTTTTTTTGCGATATGTTTTAAGAATTTTTGATACATGTTTAGTTGGATAATACTATAAACTTATTTTAAATATTATTAAATATATTTTATGATTTGTTATATGTTCATATAGTTAGAAGAATTTTAGATCTTTTTTAACTAAAGAGTTACATACGCGATAGTAAGATTTTTTTTAATATTTAAAGTATTTTTATATTATTTAATGGAGTATATACATATGACTGACGGCTTAAAAATGAACCGTTTCCAATCAACATTATAACAATAGAGGAGAGAGAGAGAGAGAGAGAGAGAGAGAGATGTATGAAACATATGCAACATAGGCATATATCTATTTATTATATAATAATCTATTATACTATATAGTAAAGAAATCAGGTTTTGCTGTGGAAGTTTTATTTAAATAAAAATATTCTTTAATATATTTACTAATTAAAAAGTTAGATTACATCGTTACGCACAATGGAAGGAATAATACGTTCATGTGGTTGGATCCATTGATCTTCTGCCACCCATCCATGATCTTATGCCTCTCCCTAATAGTCACAAGATTCAAAATTAGTTCCGCTTTATATTAAAGTTAGAAGGGGTATATAGGTAAAACTATTAAAGTTTCTTAACATCATTCGTTCATTTGAAAAAATTAAATGCATTCATTAGCTACTAAAATTAAAGCTAGTAAAGATTATTAACCACCGCATACATTGGTAAAAAAAAAGTAAATATTTCCATTAGCATTATTCAGTTATTTATAAGAATTAACTGTATGTATTTATTAATTATGGAAGAAAAATGTATTAGAATTATTCATTTATTTCAAAAAATAATAGTTGTTAAAATATTAACATGCATCTAAAATAGGTGCAACACACTTCTCTCTCTCTCTCTCTCTCTCTCTCAAGCCGACTGGGTGGCAGTGGCCACGGACTTGTACCCGGATGACCGGACAAAATAAATAAATAAAATAAATTTTATATATATATATATATATATATATATATATATATATATATATATAGAGAGAGAGAGAGAGGGGAGAGGGAGAGAGAATAAGGGAGGTGAGGTGCCACCTCACAGTGAGGTGGCTATATATAGGGGTGCAACTTGGGCGGGTTGGGTCGGGTTTGAGGTCAACTCGAGCCCAACCCAATATATCATAAGCCTAACCCAAGCCCAAGTCCGACCCGACTTCGGGTTCAACATATGAAGCCCAAGACCAAGCCCGGAGGATCGGGTTGGCTCGGGTCCATCGGATTTATCGGACTCTAATATGATATTTGAAATAATTTTAAACAAGAGTAATATTAAATGCATAATCAAATAGCAATCAAGTCTCAATCATTACAAAATAAAACTAAAATTAGATTTAGGAGAAGGAATTGAAGAGTTAGGGTGAAAAAAATTATAGTTTAAACTTTTTATTTAAGTAGTATGAAACAATATATATACAAATTATATGTATGTCGGGTTTCGGGTTCTTCGGGTTACCCAACACATGAACCCAAGCCCAACCCGATTTTTATCGGGTTCAAATATTTTAACCCGAGCCCAAGCCCGAACCCGAATATCTTCAACTATAACCCAACCCATTAACGGGTTTACTCGATCGGGTTCGGGTTTAGCCCGTCCGAGTTGCACCCCTAGCTATATGTGAGGTGGCTATATGTCACCCCCATACTATTATCATGTATGTCACGTCCCAGAACCAGAATACTGGAGAGCGGGGGCAGACATAGCCAGCTACGTATATGAAATGGAATCCATCTCGCTATACGGTCACGGCTGTCTAGATACATGAGGGTTTACTACAAGCCAACAGTCTCCTATGGTCTTGAACAAGCCTAGTGTCTCAATCACAAACAAGTAAAAGTTACAAGATGTATGATCATTAAATATACAATAATAAGGCATCCCAAATATTACATATTCAGCTGATCATGAAGCTAGTCGTTACAAAATGTTAGGACTAGCAAGAGTTTAGTCATACATGATCAACCCTAGGATCTGTCAATCATGTTACAGCCCGTAGGCAGACAGTAAGTAAAGTACAATCGAGCTAAACAGGTGCTCGTCGGCTAAACGCCTCAAAAGAATATTTTTACAATAAAGTGTGAGATAAAAAATAAACCCACTCGTTGTCCTGGTTACGCCTAGTGGTCACCATCGGACTGGAAAGTCGGTAGATCCTCTGGAGCTGCTCCGAAATCTGGCCATACAAAACCAGCTGGGTCAGACCCCAGAAAGAGCAAGTGCCACAAAGGAAGCTTCACTTAGGAACTAAAACCAGCAATTAGCACAGAAGATAATAATATATAGTAAAACAGGAGAAATATAACATCACGAGGATATACGGTAAGATAACCATGGAACCATTCAGATAACCAGGTTACAATTCTTAAACCAAATAAGGACCGGGATTGTAACCCTTCGTCTGAACCGAACTTGGTTTCCCCCCATTTATCAGCAAGATAATATAAGAAAATCAGAACATGCAACAATCTTGTACATGATCAAGGCAAGACTAGACTGATTATTCCTCATTCAACAATCACGGCCAAACAATAAGTACGACTTGATACTTTAACTAGCTAGGGTTATCACAGGCCTAGTTACTAGCAAGATGCAGTGAGATTATTCCACAGCCACAAGTCCTGCAGACCATCCAGGTTACCCAGGTCAAAAATTAGGGTTTGAATTCAGGTGGGTACATCGTCCAGGAAACGCATGTACCCTTAGGTAGCTTGAAGGGTGCAACACATGACAGTGTGCTGGAAATGTGCCCTACTCGACGGCAGGCTACAGATCCCAAACGCGCCCAGGTAACGGGATTGCCTGTAGCTGGGAGATCTCTTTATGACTAATATATTAATCTAGTTATTAGCCTTAGTCCATTTCAATAGGTACTCCTGACCGTGGTACTCAGGAGTCCCCTCCTAGACATGATGTAAAACAGGACTGGATTATTTATACAAACACAATCGCCCACGGTGTTCAGGTTATTTATACAGGTCAAGTCATGTCAGGTAGCCGTCGCAACAGCTTATCAAGATATATCATGTCAGGTTATCATGTCAAGTGTACTTGTCAGGAGTGCACCACGATGGGCCACTATCAGGTCGTGTCATGCTTATTTGTCAGGAGTGCACCCCTACGGGTCACTATCGTGTTCAGGGTACATGTGCAGGACATCATAGTACAAGCATTGTATCAGGAGATCCAAGTACACTGGGAGTCACAAGGGATGAGTTAACAATAATCATAATAGAAATAAAATAACAAGACAGGACATGGGAAGGAGCCATGCGGCTCAATGGAAGATGAGTCCATGCGGCTAACTCAAGACGGTTCATGCGGCTCAAGAGTTCGGGTTTAACATGAAGCAGGCGCGCGACTCAGGACTAGAAGGAAGCTCATGCGGCTGGGTTGCTGGAATCCATACGGCGGGCGGAGAAGCTGTGCATATGTGGCAGGTGGGGACATAGGTCAATGCGGCCGGCTAACAATCATGTATATGCGGCCGGGGTTAAGTGGAGTCTCATGCGACTAGCTGGGTGCGGCCCTTATACGGCTGGGGAAATTCGGATTCATGTGGCCCAAAGTGGCGGACGCACATACGGCTACAGAAGCAAGGGGGGGTGCATGCGGCTGAGTGGGAAGAAGTCCATGCGGCTAGGAGTGCGAGGGTCTCATGCGGTTACAGAGCGACTTGCCGCATGAATGTTCATGCGGTCAAGTACAGCCATGCGGCCAGAGAACTGTTCTTCTTCTCCAAAATTTTCGAGAAGAAGAACACCATAATTCCATGCTTCCAAGCTCCATGAAACCTTCATCCAGAGTCCAAATCCGAACTTTCATAGGTCAAAATGGGGCAGAACGAAATTCTCTACAACATGGAACCATTAAAATTTAGAAATAACAAGATTAAGTAGATCAAAATCTAAGAATTTCAAAAATAATATAAACTTAGATCTACAAGAATCTGGCCATGGAAAGAAAAAATGCCAAGTACTAAAGTATGCCAAAATGCTGTAAAGAAGAGAATGGAATAATAAAATTAAAGTTCCTCCATGAAGCAAGCTGCACTTGCCTAGGCCTCTCTCTCTCTGGTAGGTGAAGAAATTATGATGGAGAAGAAGAAGAGTAATGAGGAGAGAGAAAGGAGAATGGGTAATAAATACTAATGGTGGTGGTAGGTAGGGGTTCACCCTTGGTTCATGATGAACCAAGGTAAAACCAAGCCAAGTCGAACCAACCCAGGAATAAACCAAGCCATGAAGAAAAGCTGTCACGACCCGATCCCAAATAATTGGGTCGAACCGGATCATGCCCAGCCTGTACCGTTGTTGAGACGGCGGCAATAAGCTGTTCCATTAGCAGGTAACCATAACAACAGCATCTATATTTGTCACAACTCAATGATCGGAAATTAAAAACTTTATTGAACATTTGAAATAAATACAACTGGAATTTAAAAGTACTGAAATAAATCTTGAACTCAAATAAACAGATTTTCAAATGAAACAACAAAACTGGAAAGAAAAATCTATCTAAGCATTCGACTCATCGGCCTCGGTCCCTGTGTCCTCCAAAGGGAACTCTGGCAGCACTACGGGGTACAGAACAGGGTCGTAGTAGCTGCTGATTAACAGCTCAGCATCCTCATAGTCCCCTAAAAATGTTATCTCCAGTCAGGAGGGAGCAAAGTACAATTCATGCTAATTTGACAGTTGAAATAATAATAGAATCATGCACTTTTAAACAATTTGGAAATGAGCAGTTTTCTAACAGTAAAATAGTGTGATTTGAATAGGCAATGAATATGACCGGCTTGGGTTTGTTACAGTTCAGATACGGCTTATCCCCGTGTGTATGAGGGGTAAGCTAATAGTTACAGTAGTTACAGTAGTTTGGATGTGGTCATACTCATTACACTACTCCCCAGTCCCCAAACAGTTACAGTAGTTACAGTCAGTGCTCTCAGAGAGAGTTCCGTGTTGCATCATGGTTTAAACTTGCAGTAAAGCGATTATTAAATAACTGTAAACTAACACAAAATGTACTTGTCTCAAAATGGACTGGACTGGAAAGTTGGAGACTTCGAGATGGAAAAATAGGATCGTCCTCGAATTCCTACATTCGAGAAATTGACTCAGAATCTAGGGTTACTAAGCTAACTATACTAGTTGAAATCTCTAATTGTGTCATAATCAATTTTATTCTTTATTTATTAAACACGAACAAAAATGCGATTATTGGTGCGTTGAATTAATAACGAGGGAAAGATCGTTTAAACTTGTATTTTGGAAAAACTCGTCGTCACCAAATTAATTGATTAAAACTTTGTATTTTCGTAATTATACATATAAAACTAAATTTCTTATTTTAATGAGAAATACATGGTTGTTGTTAAATATTAAAACTTGTAAATTTTAATGTAAAAAAACTTTATTAATTTTTTTATATGAAAATAACTATCTATTTCGATTTACGCGTACGCTACAAGAACTCGTAAAACCAGCAAACAACAGAAAATCCTTTGCTACCAAATTACATGTCATAGAACCAACAACCAGCTGGGCTTATGCCCATTACAATTTATTTACATAAATTAAAATAAGACGAAACGGTCGTTAGTTCTAAAACTTCCTATAATTTAATTATAAGTAAATTAAATAATAATAATAAATAAATTAAATATTTAATGAGTCTCAGATATGGTCCAATCGTCATATAGGCTAATGCCTCAACGTCCGGGCGAAGCCAGTTTCGTTTGCACTTAACCGGGTCCCATTGACCGATACGGTCGTCGCCCAAAAATCTAAAATATTAATATTTTTTCGAAATCCATTTTAAAAATTATTTTTAAAATATAATTAAATTTACGGAAAAATTCGGCAGCGTTTCCTCTATTTTTGGTCAACCCAAAAATTGGGAAAAGTGTGCCAATATTTTCCTGCAAATCCCAAACCAGGGAATCCCAAAATATATACACATAAAAATAACCACAACATTTCCAATATTAATTCGGGACGACCCGAAACGAATTCGGGAGTCTGAATCCAACCAAAACATCACAGCACGATACCGAAAAAATCCGAAAACCCAAAATATCTAGAAATCCATTTTCCGAAAAGTTTCGGAAAAGCAAAACAACCAACAGAACCTTTCCGAAGGTTCCGAAACTACGACGTCGTTAAAAACTGAATTCCCGGGAGGGAATCGGGGACCAATCTCATCACAGACTAAAAGAAAATGGGACGGGACAGGGGTTATACCTTGGGTTGCTCGACTAGAGCTCTCAGATGCAAAATTATAGAAATAAAGAGATCCGAAATGCGACGGAAAACCCGAGACTCTGCTGGACAAGGGCTGTCCAGAACAGCGGACACGTCTCGGGGTACGCCGGGGTGCTGGCCGGGCACGGAACAGCACGCGGGGTCAGCGCTGGGTCGCGACGGTGGAGCGCTGGGGCTGCAGAAGGCACGCCGGGTGGGCTGGATCGGGGAGAACAGCGCGCGGGGCGCTGGGTCGGCGCCGGGGACGGCCGCAAGGGCGCAGGGGGTCGGGGCGCTGGCGACGGGCGCGGGTGGCGCCGCTGGGGTCGGGCGCGGAGGCCGAGAGGTGCGCCGGCGGGAGGCCGGGGCTAGGGGGCTCGACCGGCAGGGCGCGGGGAAGGGGTCGGGGCGCGTTCGGGTTGTCTGGAGCGAGAGAGAGAGAGATGGAAGTCTAAGTGAAGGGAGGGATGAAGTGGTTAATGGTGGTGGTAGGGTTTTTCTCTATGAGGAGTAGAGAGAGAGGGATAGTTTGAGTGCTCTGGAGAGATTAGAATGAGTGGGGAGAGGGTGAAGTAGGTGTAATAATATAAGGGAGTGGGGATGCTCGTGAGTGTTTGTAGGAGGAGAGCTAAGGAGAGAGGGGTAACGTGAAGTGAAGTACTGGTCCAACGTGGACCAGTTCAAAAAGGAGAAATTTTTTTTTTTTACAATTCAGATTTCAAAAGATTAGGATTTGGACTGGGTCTGGGTTCGGGAATCGGGTCCGGGCTCGGGTCTGGTCAGAAATCAAAAAGCCATATTTAATTTTTTTCGAAATTGATTTTAAAACCCAAAAATGTTACTGGTAATAATAATAATTATTATTATAATATGCTAATAATAAATCATAAAGCAAAAACTGGGTTTCACAATCTTCCCTCCTTAGAAAATTTTGTCCTCGAAATTAAAGGCAGGGTTAGGGGTTACCTTAAGTCTCAAACAAGTACGGGTACTGCACCCGTAACTCAGGTCTAACAATAAGAATTTTCAAGGCAGTCGTGGATGAGACGGTTTAGGGACAAGTTTTATTTATGATATCATCCATGCAGAAAAAAATACAAAGGCGAACCAAAGTACACGAGGTTGATCAGACCATCATGCATCGGTCCTGATTAGACAATATATTAGTGGGTGCACCCAATAAAATACTGTCATGATCAAGCTTGATAAAGAAATAGCTTGTAAAACTAGGCTAACTTAGTAGCATCAGTCAAGTTTAGAACGAAAAGATAAAAATAGGAGTTATATGATGGCTCAAATTCTGATCTTCTTCTCACCTCTGACTACACTTGCAACTGGTTTCTCTGGCACTGAAAGTTTGAGTCCAATCTTCAGCTCTGAATTATCCAATATGTGACTCGGATCCGGAATGTAGCGTCTGAGCTGTGATACGTAGAAGACGTTGCACACTCTCAAGATTAGCTGGTAGAGCTAACCGGTACGCTACTTCCAACTCGTCTTAAAACTTCAAATGGCCTGATGTACCTGGCCTCAATTTCCCAGCTCCGTCAAAACTGATCGTTCCTCTGGTAGGAGAAAACTTCACAAAAATGCTATCTCCTTCTTCAAACTTCACTGGTCGACGACTACTATCAACCCAATACTTCTGTCTGTCTTGGGCAATCCTGAGCTTGTCTCTGATCATTCTCACCTTCTTTGCTGCATCGGTCACCTTCTTAGGTCCAAGCAACGCTCGTTCTCAGACGTCGTCCTAAGCAAATGGAGTGCGGCAACGACGTCCATAGAGTGCCTCGAACGGTGTCATACCGATACTAGCTTGGTAGCTGCTGTTGTAGGAGAATTCTACCAAGTACAAACGGGATCTCCGCATGTCTTCTAGCGTCTATATTGTTCTCTCTGATTGTCCGTCAGTCTGGGGTGGTAGGCGGCGCTGAACTCCAGTTGTATTCCCAAACTGTCATGCAAACTCTTCCAAAAGTGAGAGGTAAATCTAGTATCTCTGTCAGATACGATACTTACCAGAACTCCGTGAATCTGGTAGATATGCCGCATGCGCAGTGCTACCCACTTCTTGGTGGATAGACCAACCTTGAAGGGGATAAAGTGAGCTGACTTCGTCAGTCGGTCCACGATAACCCAAATGGCATCCTTTCCTCCTTGGGAACGAGGCAGTCCTGACACAAAATCCATTGTTATGTGCTCCCATTTCCACTCTGAAATGTCAAGCGGCTGCAATAGTCCTGCTGGTCTCTGTCTGCTAGCCTTCACTGGTTGACAAATTAAACATCTAGCAATATACCTGGCCACGTCTTTCTTCATTCCAAACCACCAAGCAATGGTACGCATATCCCGATACATTTTGTTGGCTCCAGGATGTATGGAATACTGCGACTGGTACATTTCTTGCATCAGCTTGTTCCTCAGTTCGCCAGTTGGTACACAAAGCCTCGTACCATTCTTCAGCGCTCCGTCACTGGCGATTGAGAATCCTTCAAGTGTTTCTGCCAGCACTTGCTCTCTAAGTTTGCAAAGTGTCTCGTCTTGAAACTGCGTCTCCTTGATTTTGTCCATCAGACTCGAGCTCACTTGCAAATGGATCAGCATCCAGCTCCTTCCTTCCAGGCAGTATAATCTCCAGTCCAAGCTTCTCGATGTCCTCTAGCAGGTGCCGCTCCTTGGTCAAAAACATCGCCACAGGGTATCGACTAAGTGCATCTGCGACCACATTAGCCTTACCCGGTGGTACTGTATATCGATGTCAAAATCCTTTATCAGCTCCAGCCATCGTCTATGTCTCATGTTCAGCTCCTTCTGAGTGAAAACATATTTCAGACTTTTGTGGTCTATAAATATTTCTACTCTCTCTCCATAAAGGTAATGCTTCCATAGCTTCAATGCAAATATCACCGCTGCAAGCTCCAAATCATGTATGGGATAGTTCTTCTCATGAGTCCGTAATTGCCTAGATGCATAAGCAATCACTTTTCCATGTTGTTGAAGAACGCAATCCAATCCTTTACCTGAGGCATCACTGTAGATTAGGAAACCACCAGTTTTTACGAGTAGCGTAAGGATTGGTGTAGTGGTAAGTCTCTTCTTCAGCTCCTCAAATGATACTTGGCAATCTTTTGTCCAGATGAACTCTTCATTCTTTCGAGTGTGCTTCGTCATCGGCTCAGCAATTCTGGCAAAAACCTTCACAAACTTTCGGTAGTAGCCAGCCAAGCCCAAGAAACTCCTGATTTTAGCAACTGAGCTTGGGGTAGACCACTTCTCAACAGCGGCTATCTTCTTCGGATCTATCGAAATTCCTTCTCCCGTGACAACATGGCCAAGAAAATCTACCTTGTCTAGAAAGAATTCACACTTGGAAAGCTTACCATACAGCTTCTCCTTCCTCAAAGTATCCAGAACTTTCCTGAGGTGCTCTTCGTGCTCCTCTTCCGTCTTTGAATAGATCAGAATGTCATCGATGAAGACTACGATAATTGATCTAGGTATTCATAGAAAACCTTGTTCATAAGGTTCATGAACACCGCAGGAGCATTCGTTAGTCCAAACGACATGACCAAGAATTCAAACTGCCCATACTTGGTGTTGAATGCCGTCTTGAGAATATCTTCCTTCCTGACCCTGATCTGGTGGTAGCCAGATCTAAGATCAATCTTCAAAAACACCTTGGCTCCGCTCAATAGATCAAATAGGTCATCGATCTGGGGCAGATGGTACTTGTTCTTGATGGTGATATTGTTCAGCGCCCGGTAGTCGATGCACATCCGTACTGTTCTGTCCTTCTTGGGCACAAATAAGACAGGTGCTCCCCAGGGTGAAGCTCCGTCTTGAATGAATCCCAGAGCCTTCAGTTTATTGATCTGGTCCTTTATCTCCTTGGCCTCCTTCAGGTTGACTCTGTAGCATCCCTTAGAAATAGGGAAGAGCCGGGGACTAGGTCAATAGTGAACTCTGTGTCTAGGTCTGGGGTAATCCGAAAAGACTATCAGGGAATACATCTACCATAAAGGTGTAACTAAGAAGTTTATTCATGTGGAGAATTACAGCAAAAACTCTCATGATTGATCTAAGGACATCCTGTTACAACTTCTTATAAAAATAGAAAATGCTATTCAGCATTCCTAGGTACTATTCTTCATGGTTCTGGCTCTTACATGAGCAGTCTCCAACTGCTTCATCTTCTATGAACCTCGAGTCTGCATCATGCCTTAGTGTAGGAGGCAAGGTCTGCTGGATAGGAAGAGTCCCTAGGTTGTGGCCTAACAGGTGTTGCTGGGATATGTGCTCTGGTTTGATGGAAAGATAAGGGGCAGTCCTTTACCCGATGTTCAGCAGATCCACATGCCAAACATTTCTCAATCTCTTGCGATAAATATTGGCTTGGTGATCAAGCCTTTTACAGTAGTCACAAACCAATGGCTTCTTACGATATGACTGTCGGATAGGGCTCAAATTTCTCCCATGTCACTCCCCGATCCTGGAATACGTATTTTAATATGTGAAATCAATAATTATATTTACCTTGTATTTATACTATATTTATTATGCTGTATTTCTTCATGCATTTTCCAAAAATATTCGACAAAATATTATTTCCTAATTTATTTTCTGTATTTGGGCCTACAGTTTTGGCTCATTTGGGTAACCTATTCTTGGTTCACCAATGGTTCATCATGAACCCTTTGGTTCATTATGAACCCATGGATCCAAGATCTTTATATATAACTCATCTCATTCTCTCTTCTCTCATTTACTTTCTCTCATTTACTTCCTCCACCAACCAAATATTTCCTCCATCAACCAAGGCAAGTACCAACTTGCTCAAGAGATGGATCCATAATTTTGTCAATGATTTCCTACAAAACTATTTGCCAAAACATGTTCTTCTCCTCAATCTATACTAGTTTAGAACTTGGAAATTTCCATTTTGAAGCCTTGGTTTTTGTAGATCTAAATTTTAATCATTTTTCGATTTTGCATGGTTTGATCTACTTTAGTTGGATTTTATGGGTTTTTGATGCTTCCATGTGGAAGAGCATTCAATTTCACCCAAGTTGGAACCTTGGAAATCTGGATTTGGAATTCGGATGGCCAAGTTATGATGCTTTGAAGCTTGGGTTCAGCCATGGTGTTCTTGCTGTTTGGAGCAGACAGTGAGCAGTGTGCTCCTGTTTGAGCACGCTTCCTGTTGGAAGCATGTCTTCCCTTGAGCTTGCGTGACTTTTCACGCAGCTCTTCCCTTGAGCTTGCGTGACTTTTCACGCAGCTCTTCCCTTGAGCTTGCGTGACTTTTCACGCAGCTCTTCCCTTGAGCCTGCGTGACTTTTCACGCACGCTGCCTTGAGTGAGCCTGCGTGACTTTTCACGCACGCTGCCTTGAGTGAGCCTGCGTGACTTTTTACCCCTTGAGCGTGCGTGCTTTTGCACGTACGCTTTTGATATTTTATCAGATATTATATGCCCATTTTATATACTTACGCCTTTTGTCCCGAGCATGATATGAGCACTAATGTGACCCCGGAGAACAAAGTGTTCCAACCTGATACATGTACCTGAATGTTCCAGTTCTTGTTCATGCTCGACAAATGACTCGTAACTCCACGTGGCGTATTTGTAATGATGCATTACACTAAGGAGGGTAGAATATGTTGACATACTGATTGACATGGATCCTCTTTGGGGTACTCGTACTAAAGTACGACTTTAGGAGGATAATCATGCAGGCCACAGCATGTGAGTCCAAGATTTCACCTAGGGTTAAATTAGGCAACTAAACATACTAGATGCATGGGGAGGGCAAAATCCCGAGATCGTGTTACACCAGCCGCCTTGAGATACTGTCTTGACGTGCCGGCTGGTCTCCACGGATACTGTGTCATCTGCAACGAGTGGATGACTGTATCCGATTAATTCCTGCTATATATTATATGTTTTAGCAAGGTGGCCTTACGAGGGACCTGTGCTCAATCATACCTGTCTACGCGAACCCCTGGGTTGGCTAGCCTTGCTGGAAAGATACGATCTGAGGATTTTCTAATAACATGATGCGAGGATAACCTCGTCCCACTAGAAACTCGTAGACTTGATTGGCCGTGAAAACGACTTGCTTGTGTCCTATTTACCTTCCGTGAATAACTGAAGGAAGCGGACTGTCATGGTACGTGATCCAACCCATGTTCTTGTTTGATTGTTGGGTTGGTTATCGTACTATGACAGGCTGTGGACCAAAGTTATAAACGGAAGACTTATTCTGGTTGTGAAGTGCTACTTCTGTGAATGACTGAGGAACGTGGTCTATCATGGTACATGATCCAACCCATGTTCTTGTTTGATTGTTGGGTTGGTTATTGTGCTGCGATAGGCTATCGACCGAAGTCACGATCAGGAGGTTTTATTGTTTATACCTTTTAACTTATGTGAAAGTTATAGAGTACGACACGTCCCGACTCCATGCGGAGACTTGATTGTAGCATAGGAGACTTGATTGTAGCATGTACCCCCTAGTCTCTCGACAGCCACGATCGCCGTATGACGTTACGTACCTCATATGGAGTAGCTGGCCTAGTCCGTCTCCGTATTTCGGTACTGGGGCGTGACAAGATTTTAGTGGTGGCCCATGCAGGTCTGATTTTCAGACTTGTGGGGTATTGCGAATTATTAGGAGTCTCAATCAAAACTTGTTCCCCTTGAAATTCTGTTTCGAATTCTTTGTCCTTGCCTTGATCTCTAACCTGACTTGCATCCTCGAAATCTTCCTCGTCCGGACTTGATAATCTTATATTCTTCTCTATAGGGATGCTTCATTCTCAGTAGCGGGTGAGGCCCATGAGGAAGAGCAGCAAGAACATGGCTCGACTGGGCAGCAACAGGGGAGAGAACCTTCCCCAGGGCAGACACGAGCAGAAATGGAACCAGAGGCAGTACAGCCGCAGGTTATTGAAACTCCTGCAGCACCAGCAGCGACGGCAGTACCAGACGCCGTAGCACTCCTGGAGATCATCCGGGGGTTTCTTGTCACTAACCAACAGCAGCAGACTCGGCAGCAGGAGCAGAACGTGTTGCTGAACCAAGGGATTCAGTTAGCTCTTGAGAGGAGTGTCGGGGCTGACTCGGGAGCATCAGGAAGGTTTCGTCGCTTGAACCCGAGGTATTTTGACGGCACGGAGGATGCCATCACTGCGGATGCATGGATTCAAGACATCGAAGCCATTCTTGTGGCAGCCAAGGTTCCAGATGATGAGAAGGTTGATCAGGTCAAACTAGTACTTCAGGATCTTGCCCGCGACTGGTGGGCATCAGAAGAAGTTGGTGCAAGACGCCCTGTTCGTTGGACCACCTTCAGTGACAGATTCAAGGCCAAGTATTTTGGCGTAGTAGCTCGATATGAGCTCCAGCAGAAGTTTATCAGTCTCAAGCAAGCAGGCAAGACCGTAGATGGGTATGCAGCAGAGTTCTGCAGATTGTGCCGTTTCGCACCAGCAATGGTGGCAACGGAGCCAGAGAAAGCTATGAGGTTCCAGCAGGGACTTCATTTGGAACTATTACAACTTGTGGAAGGACACGACTACCAGACGTTTGACGCTGTTTTGACGGCCGCTCGGAGGCACGAGCTTACCCAGCAGAGGTTGGCATCGAGGACAGGAGGTCAGAAGAGATCTCATTCCCAGGTTGGAGGAGGAGCAATACAGCGAACATCGGTACCAGCACCCGGTGTACGTATTCATGATGCAGGAGCGCCGCAGAGGACGGCCGTGTCAACTAATACAGCGCCAGTTCGGCATCAGCAGCCGAGAAACCAACAACAGCGTCCGGGAGCACCCCAGGGCTGTACATTCTGTGGGAAGGCAGGGCACACGAGGGAGGTGTGCCGGTCAGCGAATGGCTTATGCTTGAGGTGTGGTAGTTCAGACCACCGTATTTCCACTTGTCCTATGATGCAGAGGCCAGGTGGGCCAGCTCAGCAGTTTCCAGCATTGCCAGCTCCGGTGGCAACCCCGAGTGGAGGGCCAGTATTAGCAGTGAGGCCCCTAGCCCAGCGTCTACTAACGCAGGCTCAGATGTTCCGCCAGGCACAGGAAGCCGAAGGCCCTCAGAGGCAGTAACAGCATGGTCGAGGAAGGCCGCAACAAGGGGCTCCGTGGGGCCTGGCTCTCACATTGACCTTGGGAGAGGCTCTAGCGTCTAGTGACGTGGTGGCAGGTAAAATTCTCGTCACCTCATTTCCCGCTGAAGCATTATTTGATTCAGGCGCTACTCATTCATTCATCTCTGCACAATATGCTACACGGATTGGATTAGAGTTTGAGGCATTGCCGGAGAGGATGGATATACTCACCGGCAATGGGCTCGTAGAAGTTAGCAGAGTGCGCTTTTCATGTCCGGTGGAGGTGTGTGGGCATTTGCTGCCCGCATCATTGATTGAATTCCCTATGGGGAATTTTGATGTTGTTCTTGGCATGGACTGGTTGAGAGACAGTCATGCGATAATTGATTGTAGAGGAGGTAGGGTCATATTCAGCGTTCCTGGGATGGAACAGTTCATCTTTACTCGAACCTTGAAGAATCAGGCAAGAGGCGTCATCTCAGCAGCAGTGTCAGAGCTAGGACAGATTCCGAGAGTGGTCGAAGGTTTTCTCGACGTCTTCCCTGATGAGCTCCCAGGGATACCCCCAGTCAGAGAGGTAGAATTTAGCATTGAGTTGAACCCTGGAACGAGGCCTATTGCAGACAGAGTTTACAGAATGTCGCCGTCAGAACAGGATAAGTTGTATCAACATGAAGAAGAGTTGAAGTTTAAGGGATTCATCCGAGACAGTAAATCGCCCTGGGCCGCGCCAGTGATTCTAGTTCCCAAGAAGGATGGGTCGACGAGGATGTGCATCGACTACCGCAAGCTGAATGCAGTAACAGTGAAGAATAAGTACCCACTACCAAGGATTGATGACCTGTTTGACCAGTTGAGCAAGGCCAGCGTCTTTTCCAAGATCGATCTTCGGTCGGGATACTATCAATTAAGAGTCCGGGAGCAAGACATACCGAAGACAGCATTCACGACCCGATCCCAAATAATTGGGTCGAACCGGATCATGTCCAGCCTGCACCGTTGTTGAGACGGCGGCAGTAAGCTGTTCCATTAGCAGGTAACCATAACAACAGCATCTATATTTGTCACAACTCAATGATCGAAAATTGAAAACTTTATTGAACATTTAAAATAAATACAACTGGAATTTAAAAGTACTGAAATAAATCCTGAATTCAAATAAACAGATTTTCAAATAAAACAACAAAACTGGAAAGGAAAATCTATCTAAGCATTCGACTCATCGGCCTCGGTCCCTGTGTCCTCCAAAGAGAACTCTGGCAGCACTACGGGGTACAGAACAGGGTCGTAGTAGCTGCTGATTAACAGCTCAGCATCCTCATAGTCCCCTAAAAATGTTATCTCCAGTCAGGAGGGAGCAAAGTACAATTCATGCTAATTTGACAGTTGAAATAATAATAGAATCATGCACTTTTAAACAATTTGGAAATGAACAGTTTTCTAACAGTAAAACAGTGTGATTTGAATAGGCAATGAATATGACCGGCTTGGGTTTGTTACAGTTCAGATACGGCTTATCCCCGTGTGTATGAGGGATAAGCTAATAGTTACAGTAGTTACAGTAGTTTGGATGTGGTCATACTCATTACACTACTCCCCCAGTCCCCAAACAGTTACAGTAGTTACAGTAGTTACAGTCAGTGCTCTCAGAGAGAGTTCCGTATTGCATCGTGGTTTAAACTTGCAGTAAAGCGATTATTAAATAACTGTAAACTAACACAAAATATACTTGTCTCAAAATGGACTGGACTAAAAAGTTGGAGACTTCGAGATGGAAAAATATATCACGCCCCAGAACCAGAATACTGGAGAGCGGGGGCAGACATAGCCAGCTACGTATATTGAAATAGAAACCACCTCGATATACGGTCACGGCTGTCTAGATATATGAGGGTTTACTACAAGCCAACAGTCTCTTATGGTCATGAACAAGCCTAATGTCTCAATCACAAACAATGTGAGTAAGGTCGCAAGATGTATGATCATTAAATATACAATAATAAGGCGTCCCAAATATTACATATTCAGCTGATCATGAAGCTAGTCATTACAAAATGTTAGGACTAGCAAGAGTTTAGTCGTACATGATCAACCCTAGGATTTGTTAATCATGTTTACAGCCCGTCGGCAGACAGTAAGTAAAAGTGCATCGAGCTAACAGGTGCTCGTCGGCTAAACGCCTCAAAAGAAAGAATAGTTTTACAATAAAGTGGGCAAGACAAAAAGGAAAACCCACTCTTGGCCCGGGTTCCGTCTAGTTGTCACCATTGGGCTGGAAGCTTGGTAGATCCTCGGGAGCTGCTCCGAAATCTGGCCACACAAAACCAGCTGGGTCAACCCCAGAAAGAGCAAGTGCCACAAGGGGGCCACGAAATAAGAACAAAAGCCAGCAATTAGCACAAGAAAATCTAATATTAACACTAGAATTTATGAAAACATGTCAGGATGATATACGACGAGATAACCATGGAACTATTCCGATAGCCAGGTTACAACCCGTAACCCAAACAAGGACCGGGGTTGTAATCCTTCATCTGAACAGAACTTGGTTTTCCACCATTTATCGGCAAGATAATAATGTGAGAAATCAAGACAGGAAACAATCTTGTACTGGATCAAGACATGACTAGACTGGTTATACCTCATTCAATCAATCACGGCCAAGCAGATACTACGGCTTACTACTTTAACTAACTAGGGTTATCACAGACCTAATTACTAAAAAGATGCAGTGAGATGATTCCACAGCCACAAGCCCTGCAGACCATCCAGGTTACCCAGGTCGAAAGTTAGGAGTTGAATTCTGGTGGGTACATCGTCCAGGAAACGCATGTACCCTTAAGTGACTTAGAAGGTGCAACACATGACAGTGTGCTGGAAATGTGCCCTACTCGACGGCAGGCTACAGATCCCAAGAGCGCCCAGGTAACGGGATTGCCTGTAGCTGTGTCATCTCTTCATGACTACTTTGTTATTCTAGTTATTAGCCTTAATCCATTTTGGTAGGTACCCCTGACCGTGGTACTCAGGAGTCCCATCCTAGACATGATGCAAGACAGGACAAGTGGATTTAACAAGCAAGCAAGAAAGAACCACCCACGGTGTCAATGCAGGTCAAGCTAAGTTAGCCGTCGCAACAGCATTAAGTTATCAAGTCATGCTACAAGTCAGGAGTGCGCCGCCACGGGCCACTATCAAGTTATCAAGTTACAAGGATTAATTACAAGTTACAAGTTAGGTGTGCACCCCACTGGGTCACTAGCAAGGAGATCAGAGAATACCAGGATCATAATTCACAGAAAAATCCAGAAAACCGTACTAGTCACAAACAATTACTTGCAAATCGTGTTAGGCCGTGTCGGGTCGAGATAGTCGTGCTGTGTTGAACAAGATCTCAGGAAACCCAATCCACAAAAGAGAAACCAAGTCGAGAAATAAAACCAATACTCCAAGAGCCAATGGGTTTAAGCAAGGGGCCAGGGGGTTGGACATACGTGCAAGAGCACGCACGCAGGGGGAGCATACACGCAAAAGCACGCACGCAGGAGAGCAGCGTACGCACAAAAGTATGCACGCAGGAGAGCAGCGTACGCACAAAAGCACGCACGCAGGGGAGCAGCGTACGCACAAAAGCACGCACGCAGGAGAGCAGCGTACGCACAAAAGCACGCACGCAGGGGAGCAGCGTACGCACAAAAGCACGCACGCATGGGAGCAGCGTACGCTCAGGACATGCGTACGCTCAAGTCTGCGTACCAGGGCACGCTCAAGTCTGCGTATGCAAGAGACACGCTTCCAACAAAAAGCGTACCCAAGTCTGCGTACACAAGAGACACGCTTCCAACAGGAAGCGTACCCAAGTCTGCGTACGCGACGCTAAAGAGCGCGCGCAGCTCAGTGGCGTAAGCTAAAAAGCTCTGTACACTGCTCACTGTCTTCTCCAAACCAGCAAGAACTCCATAGCTGAGAAGAGACTCCAATGGCTCCCAAAAACTTCAAAACATCACAACTTGGCCATCCGGACTCCAAATCCGGACTTCCAAAGTTCCAACTTGGGTGAAATTGAATTCTCTTCCACACAGAAACATCAAAACTCATGAAAATCCAACATAAATAGATCAAAACTATGTAAATCCGAAAATAAAGAAAACTTAGATCTAGAACAATGGAGACTCCAAATCACAAAATGCCAAGTTCTAATGTTGATCACCATGTCCTAATCTAGCAAATAGACAATTGAAATAGGGTTCTCATGTGGTGGCAAGGTGCACTTGCCAATGGGTTGGTGTTGTGTAGAGGAAGGAGAAGAAGAAAATTAATGGAGGTTTATGAGGAGAGAGAGAAAGTTGGTGGAGTTTTAATGAGCGTGGGATGTGGTGTGTTGAGGGTGGAGCATAGGCTAAGGTGTTCCAATACACATTAAACCAATCCAAACCAATTAAAACCGAGCCACGTCAAAACCCAAAATACGAGAAATATCGAAATTCCACAAGTTAAGAAAAATAAAATACATGCCAAAATCCAGATACGAGTATAAATACGAAATACGGGAAATACGGGAAATGAGGGTGACAACTCTACCCACCTTAAAAGAATTCCGTCCTCGAAATTTAATCAAGGAGCTAGAGATTGTCACGACAAGTTACACTAAGCACAGGCAAGCTGCACTAAGCAGTTCAATCATACAATCATACAATGTAAGCAAGGAAGAGAAAACGTAAGGCATAAGAAAGGCATTATACCTCACGAGTCAAACAGGTAGGGATATCGCGATCGGATGTCGTCCTCATGCTCCCACGTTGACTCACCTAGAGAGTGATGACCCCAAGCAACACGGACTAATTTAATAGTCTTGTTCTTGAGTATCTTTTCCCTCCGGTCCAAAATAGACACGGGCCTCTCCTCATACGAAAGGTTGGTACCAACAACCAATTCCGAATGGTCTAGGATGTGGCTCGGGTCCGGAATATACCGTCGTAATTGGGACACATGGAATACATCATGTACCTCACTTAGCGACGGCGGAAGAGCGAGACGATAGGATACATCTCCTACTCGCTCTAGAATATCGAATGGCCCTATATACCTAGGACTAAGCTTTCCCCGTACGCCAAAGCGAATGATGTCGCGGTTAGGCGAGATCCTAAGGAATACATGGTCGCCGACAGCAAATTCTAAGGGACGCCGATGAGCATCGGCCCAATGGCGCTGGCGGTCCTGGGCAACTCGGAGGTGATCTCTGACCTTCCTGACCACTTCAACCATCTGGGAAATCAATTCGGGTCCGAGCATCTGCCTCTCCCCGACATCGTCCCATGCTAGCGAAGATCTGTACTTCCTGCTATAAAGAGCCTCGAAGGGTGCCATCTGGATACTGGCCTGATAACTGTTGTTGTACGAGAATTCCACCAGGTGCAGATGATTCTCCCATGAACCATCGAAGTCAAGGGTACAAGATCTCAACATATCTTCAAGAGTCTGGATTGTGCGCTCTGACTGACCATCCGTCTGCGGGTGATAAGCTGAGCTGAACTGAAGGCGAGTCCCCAAACTCTTCTGCAAGCTGCGCCAAAAGTGTGATATGAATCTTGAATCCCTGTCCGAGGTGATGCTGACTGGCACACCGTGAAGCCTGACGATCTGCCTGAGATATATCTCTGCTAGCTGCGCCGTCGATTGTCCAACTCTGAATGGGAGAAAGTGTGCCACCTTGGTAAGCCTGTCCACAATTACCCAAATAGCATCTCTGCCGGCCGAAGATCTGGACAATCCGGTCACGAAATCCATGGTTATATGTTTCCATTTCCATTCTGGGATCGGTAAGGGTTGAAGAAGTCCAGCGGGCCTCTGATGTTCAGCTTTAACCTGTTGGCAAACCAAACACCGAGAGACAAACCGGACTATCTCCCTCTTCATGCCATTCCACCAGAAATGCTGACGAATATCACGGTACATCTTCGTACCACCCGGATGAATAGAATATTGTGAACTATGGGCTGCTGCCATGACTTCCTGTCTGATATCTCCACTGGGTACACAAAGACGAGTGTCGTACCGAAGTGTACCGTCTTCATGGATACATAACTCTGGCCTTCTTTCTGCTTCATATTCTGCTCTGAGTCGCTGGATCTTAGAATCTGTTGACTGGGCCATCCAGATTCTTTCAACTATGCTGGACTGAACCTGTAGACTGGCCATCAATACCATGCTGGTTGGAAGAACCACTTCAATTTCCATCTTCTGAAGATCTGTCAATAATTCTGGTTGCGCCGTCAGGAAATAAACTCCGGCTCTCCTGCTCAATGCATCTGCTACAACGTTGGCCTTTCCGGGATGATACTGCAAATCTACGTCATAGTCCACCAGTAGCTCGAGCCATCTTCTCTGCCACATATTAAGGTCCTTCCGGGTGAAAACATACTTCAGGCTCTTATGATCAGTAAAGATCTCCACTCTATCTCCGTACAAGTAGTGTCTCCACAACTTCAAAGCAAACACTACCGCCGCCAATTCTAAGTCGTGGGTCGGGTAATTCTTCTCATGATCACGTAGTTGACGTGACGCATAAGATATTACCTTCCCATGCTGCATCAAGACACACCCCAATCCTCTGCCTGAAGCGTCGCAATAAACCGTGAATCCTCCGGTCCCATCTGGAATGGTGAGAATGGGAGCCGTTATCAAACCTTGCTTCAACTTCTCAAATGATTCCTGATACTCTGCTGTCCAAACAAACGGCACATCCTTGCGGGTCAACTGGGTCATCGGCGCTGAAATCCTTGCGAAATCTGAAACGAACCGCCGGTAGTAGTCGGCCAATCCAAGGAAGCTGTAAACCTCTGCCACTGAGCTGGGTACCGGCCATGACTCGATAGCCACAATCTTCTGGGAATCCACTTCCACTCCTCCTCGGGTAATGATATGACCCAAGTACGAAATGTGATCGAGCCAGAACTCGCATTTACTGAACTTGGCGTACAACTAATACTCCCTAAGCGTCTGGAGGACGACTCTGAGATGCTGCTCATGCTCTGCTTCACTCTTGCTGTAGACCAGGATGTCATCTAGGAACACGATCACAAATTGATCCAAGTAAGGCATGAAAATACGATTCGTGAGGTCCATGAATACGGCCGGCGCATTGGTCGCTCCAAAGGGCATAACCAGAAACTCCCAATGTCCATACCTTGATCTGAATGCTGTCTTCGGGATGTCCTGCTCTCTAACTCTGATCTGGTGGTATCCCGACCGCAAGTCGATCTTCGAGAACACTGAAGCCCCTCTGAGTTGATCAAACAAGTCATCTATCCTCGGAAGAGGGTATCTGTTCTTGATTGTCACCGAATTCAAGGTACGATAATCAACACATAGCCTGGACGTACCATCCTTCTTTTTTACAAGAAGCATCGGGGCTCCCCAAGGCGATCCACTTGCACGGATGAATCCCTTGGTCCTCAGTTCTTCAATCATCTTGTACAAAATTTCTAACTCTGAAGGCGCCATCCTGTAGACTTGCTCTGATACTGGTGTTGTCCCGGGAATCAAGTCTATAGTGAACTCAATCTCCCGCTCTGGCGGCATCCCTGGAAGCTCCTCTGGAAAGACATCTGGAAACTCTTCAACTATCCGGGGTAACTGCACTGCTGCTACTGCCATCCGCAATACTGGGGAAGATGGCTCCACTGCGCCTCTGGAAAACGAAAACTCTGGCTCGTCGGGGATACTAAAGACAACTCTGCCAATATGGCAGTCTATCCTAGCATACTGGTTCCTCAACCAATCCATGCCTAGGACTACATCATAGTCTGCCATAGGAAACTCAATGAATCTAGCGGGGAACTCCCTACCGCTAACTACGACCCGACACGAGGAAAACACTCGATCTACTCCCACAAGACCATTACCAGTAAGTATATTGAGCCTCACTGATAATGACTCGGGCTCCAATCCTATCCGTGTCGTGAATCGTGCAGACATGAATGAATGCGATGCACCAAAATCAAATAATACAGACGCTGGAGAGGAGTTGACGAGAATAGTACCTGCCACAACCTCACCTGGTGCAACTTCTTCTTCCATAGCCATCATCATGGCCTGACCTTGTCCTCTGGCTGCTGGTCCCCTCTGCTGGAAACCTCTCTGCCTATTCTGGATCTGAGCTTGGGCTTGTGCATACTGCTGGAGGAGTTGTTGCTGGAATGCCTGAGACTGAGGCGGCAAGGGCCTCGAAGACTGATACTGCTGCTGCTGAACTGGTGCTGGGGCCGGTCCTCTCACCGAAGAGCTAGAAGGGTTGGATGCTGATGAACCACCCCTATTCGGGCAAGCCCCTACCCTATGATCTGCTGCTCCACAAGCCAGGCACAATCCCTGCGCCCTGCGACAGTCTGCCACCACATGTCCTGGCTTCCCGCAATGAGAACATCCCATCGCGGAAGTCTGCTTCTGCTTCTGCTGCTGCGGGTACGTCGGAATCGAATGCTGAACCGACGTTACTGAGGCCGCCCGCCTCGGAGTTCCAATGGTCAATCCCCTAGCTGCCGGGGCTGGAGCTGATGATTGGTGCATCTGACTGTGGGACCGCTTCCTACCTCCGGTCCTATCCACGATCCTCTGGAAGGTATACTCATGCCTCCTAGCTGCTCTCAAGACTGCATCGAACGTCTGGTGCTCGAACTGTTCTACTGCCAACAAGATCTCCAAATGCAGCCCCTGCTGGAACTGCTGGGCCCTATCAAACTCGGTCGCCACCAAGGTGGGGGAAAATCTACTGAGTCTAGAAAACTCCGATGCATAACTGTCGACTGTTCTGCCTCCTTGCTTCAAGTTGGTAAATCTGGTCTGCAGGTCGTACCGAGCCACAGCATCAAAGTACTTCGTCTGGAATCTCTCTCTAAACACTGTCCAAGCAATGGGTGCCACTAATCCCATGGCTTGCGTCGCCTACCAACTGCGAGCCAAGTCCAACAACTGCAGGCGTACCACCGCCACCTTCTCATTCTCAGGTGTCCTAGCTGCTTCCAGAATCACCTCGGTATCCTGAAGCCATGCATCCGCGGCAATCGCATCCTCGCTGCCGTCGAAGAAAGGAGGGTTCAATCGCTTGAAGCTGTTTGCCGCCTGGTTCCCTGGATGACCGCCTCTAGTCAAAGCATCTTGAACTGTCTGGTGCAGGGCGTCACTTCGACGATCCTGGGAAGCAATCAAGGTTCTGATGAGGCCTACTAAGGTACCATCATCTGGCTCTGCGGGCTGGACGGGCCGAACTGGTGACTCTCCTCCAGTAGGCACAACTCTGGAGGCTATCCCGGAATGCTGGGCTTGATCTCCGGGTTGCTGCTGATCCACGGGAAATGCTCCACCTCGTTGATCGGTAGGACCAGGTACAGTGCCGCTGAAGAAGACGACACAGGAAACAATAAGGAAAGGACCAGGACAGATCAATGATATAAGCACAGGATCAGGGCAAGAATCCAGGGATTCATAGGATACGAACAGAGATCAAGGACGAGTACTGATTGAGACATCTATCTGGTAAACCCCCACATATCTTGATTTACAAGACCTGCATGGGCTACCACTTAAACCATGTCACGCCCCAGAACCAGAATACTGGAGAGCGGGGGCAGACATAGCCAGCTACGTATATTGAAATGGAAACCACCTCGATATACGGTCACGGCTGTCTAGATATATGAGGGTTTACTACAAGCCAACAGTCTCTTATGGTCATGAACAAGCCTAATGTCTCAATCACAAACAATGTGAGTAAGGTCGCAAGATGTATGATCATTAAATATACAATAATAAGGCGTCCCAAATATTACATATTCAGCTGATCATGAAGCTAGTTATTACAAAATGTTAGGACTAGCAAGAGTTTAGTCGTACATGATCAACCCTAGGATTTGTTAATCATGTTTACAGCCCGTCGGCAGACAGTAAGTAAAAGTGCATCGAGCTAACAGGTGCTCGTCGGCTAAACGCCTCAAAAGAAAGAATAGTTTTACAATAAAGTGGGCAAGACAAAAAGGAAAACCCACTCTTGGCCCGGGTTCCGTCTAGTTGTCACCATTGGACTGGAAGCTTGGTAGATCCTCGGGAGCTGCTCCGAAATCTGGCCACACAAAACCTGCTGGGTCAACCCCAGAAAGAGCAAGTGCCACAAGGGGGCCACGAAATAAGAACAAAAGCCAGCAATTAGCACAAGAAAATCTAATATTAACACTAGAATTTATGAAAACATGTCAGGATGATATACGACGAGATAACCATGGAACTATTCCGATAGCCAGGTTACAACCCGTAACCCAAACAAGGACCGGGGTTGTAATCCTTCATCTAAACAGAACTTGGTTTTCCACCATTTATCGGCAAGATAATAATGTGAGAAATCAAGACAGGAAACAATCTTGTACTGGATCAAGACATGACTAGACTGGTTATACCTCATTCAATCAATCACGGCCAAGCAGATACTACGGCTTACTACTTTAACTAACTAGGGTTATCACAGACCTAATTACTAACAAGATGCAGTGAGATGATTCCACAGCCACAAGCCCTGCAGACCATCCAGGTTACCCAAGTCAAAAGTTAGGAGTTGAATTCTGGTGGGTACATCGTCCAGGAAATGCATGTACCCTTAAGTGACTTAGAAGGTGCAACACATGACAGTGTGCTGGAAATGTGCCCTACTCGACGGCAGGCTACAGATCCCAAGAGCGCCCAGGTAACGGGATTGCCTGTAGCTGTGTCATCTCTTCATGACTACTTTGTTATTCTAGTTATTAGCCTTAATCCATTTTGGTAGGTACCCCTGACTGTGATACTCAGGAGTCTCATCCTAGACATGATGCAAGATAGGACAAGTGGATTTAACAAGCAAGCAAGAAAGAACCACCCACGGTGTCAAGGCAGGTCAAGCTAAGTTAGCCGTCGCAACAGCATGAAGTTATCAAGTCATGCTACAAGTCAGGAGTGCGCCGCCACGGGCCACTATCAAGTTATCAAGTTACAAGGATTAATTACAAGTTACAAGTTAGGTGTGCACCCCACTGGGTCACTAGCAATGAGATCAGAGAATACCAGGATCATAATTCACAGAAAAATCCCGAAAACCGTACTAGTCACAAACAATTACTTGCAAATCGTGTTAGGCCGTGTCGGGTCGAGATAGTCGTGCTGTGTTGAACAAGATCTCAGGAAACCCAATCCACAAAAGAGAAACCAAGTCGAAAAATAAAACCAATACTCCAAGAGCCAATGGGTTTAAGCAAGGGGCCAGGGGGTTGGGCATACGTGCAAGAGCACGCACGCAGGGGGAGCATACACGCAAAAGCACGCACGCAGGAGAGCAGCGTACGCACAAAAGCATGCACGCAGGAGAGCAGCGTACGCACAAAAGCACGCACGCAGGGGAGCAGCGTACGCACAAAAGCACGCACGCAGGAGAGCAGCGTACGCACAAAAGCACACACGCAGGGGAGCAGCGTACGCACAAAAGCACGCACGCAGGGGAGCAGCGTACGCTCAGGACATGCGTACGCTCAAGTCTGCGTACCAGGACACGCTCAAGTCTGCGTACGCAAGAGACACGCTTCCAACAGGAAGCGTACCCAAGTCTGCGTACGCAAGAGACACGCTTCCAACAGGAAGCGTACCCAAGTCTGCGTATGCGGCGCTAAAGAGCGCGCGCAGCTCAGTGGCGTAAGCTAAAAAGCTCTACACACTGCTCACTGTCTTCTCCAAACCAGCAAGAACTCCATGGCTGAGAAGAGACTCCAATGGCTCCCAAAAACTTCAAAACATCACAACTTAGCCATCCGGACTCCAAATCCGGACTTCCAAAGTTCCAACTTGGGTGAAATTGAATTCTCTTCCACACAGAAACATCAAAACTCATGAAAATCCAACATAAATAGATCAAAACCATGTAAATCCGAAAATAAAGAAAACTTAGATCTAGAACAATGGAGACTCCAAATCACAAAATGCCAAGTTCTAATATTGATCACCATGTCCTAATCTAGCAAATGGACAATTAAAATAGGGTTCTCATGTGGTGGCAAGGTGCACTTGCCTATGGGTTGGTGTTGTGTAGAGGAAGGAGAAGAAGAAAATTAATGGAGGTTTATGAGGAGAGAGAGAAAGTTGGTGGAGTTTTAATGAGGGTGGGATGTGGTGTGTTGAGGGTGGAGCATAGGCTAAGGTGTTCCAATACACATTAAACCAAACCAAACCAACCCAAACCAATTAAAACCGGGCTACGTCAAAACCCAAAATACGAGAAATATCAAAATTCCACAAGTTGAGAAAAATAAAATACATGCCAAAATCCAGATACGAGTATAAATACGAAATACGGGAAATGAGGGTGACAAAATAGGATCGTCCTCGAATTCCTATATTCGAGAAATTGACTCAGAATCCAGGGTTACCAAGCTAACTATACTAGTTGAAATCTCTAATTGTGTCCTAATCAATTTTATTCTTTATTTATTAAACACGAACAAAAATGCGATTATTGGTGCGTTGAATTAATAACGAGGGAAAGATCGTTTAAACTTGTATTTTGGAAAAACTCGTCGTCACCAAATTAATTGATTAAAACTTTGTATTTTCGTAATTATACATATAAAACTAAATTTCTTATTTTAATGAGAAATACATAGTTGTTGTTAAATATTAAAACTTGTAAATTTTAATGTGAAAAAACTTTATTAATTTTTTTATATGAAAATAACTATCTATTTCGATTTACGCGTACGCTACAAGAACTTGCAAAACCAGCAAACAACAGAAAATCCTATGCTACCAAATTACATGTCATAGAACCAACAACCAGCTGGGCTTATGTCCATTACAATTTATTTACATAAATTGAAATAAGACGAAACGGTCGTTAGTTCTAAAACTTCCTATAATTTAATTATGAGTAAATTAAATAATAATAAAAAATAAATTAAATATTTAATGAGTCTTAGATATGGTCCAATCGTCATATAGGCTACTGCCTCAACGTCCGGGCGAAGCCGGTTTCGTTTGAACTTAGCCGGGTCCCATTGACCGATACGGTCGTCGCCCAAAAATCTAAAATATTAATATTTTTCCGAAATCCATTTTAAAAATTATTTTTAAAATATAATTAAATTTACGGAAAAATCCGGCAGCGTTTTCTCTATTTTTGGTCAACCCAAAAACTGGGAAAAGTGTGCCAATATTTTTCTGCAAATCCCAAACCAGGGAATCCTAAAATATATACACATAAAAATAACCACAACATTCCCAATATTAATTCGGGACGACCCGAAACGAATTCGGGAGTCCGAATCCAACCAAAACATCACAGCACGATACCGAAAAAATCCGAAAACCCAAAATATCTAGAAATCCATTTTCCGAAAAGTTTCGGAAAAGCAAAACAACCAACAGAACCTTTCCGAAGGTTCCGAAACTACGACGTCGCTAAAAACTGAATTCCCGGGAGGGAATCGGGGACCAATCTCATCACAGACCAAAAGAAAATGGGACGGGACAGGGGTTATACCTTGGGTTGCTCGGCTAGAGCTCTCAGATACAAAATTATAGAAATAAAGAGATCCGAAACGCGACGGAAAACCCGAGACTCTGCTGGACAGGGGCTGTCCAGAACAGCGGACACGTCTCGGGGTGCGCCGGGGTGCTGGCCGGGCACGGAACAGCACGCGGGGTCAGCGCTGGGTCGCGGCGGTGGAGCGCCGGGGCTGCGGAAGGCGCGCCGGGTCGGCTGGATCGGGGAGAACAGCGCGCGGGGCGCTGGGTCGGCGCCGGGGACGGCCGCGAGGGTGCAGGGGGTCGGGGCGCTGGCGACGGGTGCGGGTGGCACCGCTGGGGTCGGGCGCGGAGGCCGGGAGGTGCGCCGGCGGGAGGCCGGGGCTAGGGGGCTCGGCCGGCAGGGCGCGGGGAAGGGGTCGGGGCGCGCTCGGGTTGTCTGGAGCGAGAGGGAGAGAGATGGAAGTCTGAGTGAAGGGAGGGATGAAGTGGTTAATGGTGGTGGTGGGGTTTTTCTCTGTGAGGAGTAGAGAGAGAGGGATAGTTTGAGTGCTCTGGAGAGATTAGAATGAGTGGGGAGAGGGTGAAGTAGGTGTAATAATATAAGGGAGTGGGGATGCTCGTGAGTGTTTGTAGGAGGAGAGTTAAGGAGAGAGGGGTAACGTGAAGTGAAGTACTGGTCCAACGTGGACCAGTTCAAAAAGGAGAAAAATATATATATTTTTTTTTACAATTCAGATTTCAAAAGATTAGGATTTGGACTGGGTCTGGGTTCGGGAATCGGGTCCGGGCTCGGGTCTAGTCAGAAATCAAAAAGTCATATTTAATTTTTTTCGAAATTGATTTTAAAACCCAAAAATGTTACTGGTAATAATAATAATAATAATAATATGCTAATAATAAATCATAAAGCAAAAACTGGGTTTCACAAAAGCTAAGCAAGAAATCATGCAATACAAGATGAAATACGTACACGTATTCCAAAAATACGTAATACGAACCACAAGCATTACAATGTACTAGCACACTTTTCGGTGCATGATGGTAGCATGTGGGGTGACACATAGCCACCACCCATAGGATCACACCTCACCTCCCTTATTCTTTATATATATATATATATATATATATATATATATATATATATATATATATATATATATATATATATATATTATATTATACAAAACACAAAGGTTTTTGAATCCTAGGGCTGACTGTGCCAAGATAAAGAGTGGTTGGAATTTAATCTTGGTGAATCAACGGTTGTGGAGTTTTATGGGGAATCCAAAGAGTGGGATTTGCACTCATAATGGTTGTGGATGAGCATTATTGAGAGTGGGGTTGGAGTTTTATGGGGAATCTAAAGAGTGGGGTTTGCACTCATAATGGTTGTGGATGAGCATTATTGAGAGTGGAATTTTATGGGGAATCCAAAGAAAATTCACATACAGCAGTGGTTGGAATTTAATATTTTGATGGGGGCCTCATAATTATTATTGTTCGTATAAAATTGGGGGTCCAAGATTTTGAAGAGGAATACCTTAAATGAACCATGCCCTATGGGCACAGGTTATGACTAGTATATATATATAAAGTATGAACTATATATAAAAAAAAAATCAAGTAGGAACTATATAAAAAAAAAAAATCCATATACGTATTAAAAGTAGGGAACTATATAAAATATGTATCAAATCTTTGATACATTCATGCATGTGGCTAGTATATATATAACAAAATAAAGTCCAACTTCACTGTAAAAAATTTATTTCCAAATATACCCTTACATATGTTTAGTAATTAAAATTATTCATTAAAGTTAATAGGGGCATGTATGTAATTACATAAAATGTCATTTGGTATTCCTAAACTGTCTTACATATTAAATAATATATAATAAGACTTTTAGTTTTCTTAATTAGTTTTGATAAAGATTATAATAATTACAACAGTTATCTTTTAGTCTTTTAACAATAACTAGTCATATTCATGTGTGTTGCATGTATAAAATAACAATATTGTTAAAAAATTAGATAAAAAGTTAAATGGTATTAAAATATTTTAAATATGATTTGAACATATTTTAATTACAATTTTTTTCCGATATGTTTTAAGAATTTTTGATACATGTTTAGTTGGATAATACTATAAACTTATTTTAAATATTATTAAATATTAAATATATTTTATGATTTGTTATATGTTCATATAATTAGAAGAATTTTAGATCTTTTTTAACTAAAGAGTTACATACGCAATAGTAAGATTTTTTTAATATTTAAAGTATTTTTATATTATTTAATGGAGTATATACATATGACTGACGGCTTAAAAATTGAACCGTTTCCAATCAACATTATAACAATAGCGAAGAGAGAGAGAGAGAGAGAGAGATGTATGAAACATATGCAACGTAGGCATATATCTATTTATTATATAATAATCTATTGTACTATATAGTAAAGAAATCAGGTTTTGCTGTGGAAGTTTTATTTAAATAAAAATATTCTTTAATATATTTACTAATTTAAAAGTTAGATTACATCGTTACGCACAATGGAAGGAATACGTTCATGTGGTTGGATCCACTGATCTTCTGCCACCCATCCATGATCTTATGACTCTCCATAATAGTCACAAGATTCAAAATTAGTTCCGCTTTATATTAAAGTTAGAAGGGGTATATAGGTAAAACTATTAAAGTTTCTTAACTAGGGGTGAGCATCGGTTCGGTTCGGTTCAAACCGAACCGAATATGTGAAAACCGAAATAACCGTAAACCGTATTTCTCAAAATCGAAAACCGAACCATTTTTATAAAAACCGAACAAAACCGAACCGAATTAATTCGGTTCGGTTTTCGGTCGGTTCGGTTTCATGGACCAATATGCATGGCCTTCAATTTTTTAGAAAAATGAGCCTATTTAAATAAAAAAATTTAAAAATATATGACATTATTGTATTTATGAATTGTTATATTACATAGAGTGAAAGATATTAGTATATATAGATTGAGGGTAGATAGAGAGAGTGCTCAAAGAAGCACCGACATAGAATAGGAAAAAAGAGTGCGCTCAGTTAGGGATTAATAAACATTAGTATATGTATATTGTGGGTAGTTTGATAAATTACTAAATCTAAATCGGTTTTCGGTTCGGTTCGGTTTTTCGGATGAAGAACCGAAAACCGAACCGTTATTTCAAATTTTCAAAATTTTAAACCGTAAACCGAACCGATAACCGAAAAACCGAACCGTTTGTCATATTTCGGTTCGGTTCGGTTCGGTTTTCGGTTTTCAACCGTTATATGCTCACCCCTATTCTTAACATCATTCGTTCATTTGAAAAAATTAAATGCATTCATTAACTACTAAAATTAAAGCTAGTAAAGATTATTAAGCACCGCATACATTGGTAAAAAAGTAAATATTTCTATTAGCATTATTCATTTATTTATAAGAATTAACTGTATGTATTTATTAATTATGGAAGAAAAATGTATTAGAATTATTCATTTATTTTAAAAATAATAGTTGTTAAAATATTAACATGCATCTAAAATAGGTGCAACACACTTTTCTCTCTCTCTCTCTCTCTCTCTCTCTCTCTATATATATATATATATATATATATATATATATATATATATATATATATATATCCGACGTTCCTAGCGTAAGTGGCAGGGGGGCTTTTGGCGAGGAGACCCGGAATCGAGCCCCCCTCCCGCACAAGCCGGCTGGGTGGCAGTGGCCACGGACTTGTACCCGGATGACCGGACAAAATAAATAAATAAAATAAATAATATATATATATATATATATATATATATATATATATATATATATATATATATATAGAGAGAGAGAGAGAGAGAGAGAAAGGGAGGTGAGGTGGCTATATTATATGTCACCCCCCATACTATTATCATGCACTAGCACACTTTTCGGTGCATGATGGTAGCATGTGGGGGTGACATACAACCACCACCCATAGGATGACACCTCACCTCCCTTATTCTTTTATATATATATATATATATATATATATATATATATATTTTTATATATATATATATATATATATCTTATACAAAATACAAAGGTTTTTGAATCCTAGGGCTGACTGTGCCAAGATAAAGAGTGGTTGGGATTTAATCTTGGTGAATCAACGGTTATGGGGTTTTATGGGGAAGAGCATTATTGGGAGTGGGATTTTATGGGGAATCCAAAAATGAAAATTTAATATTTTGATGGTTGGGATTTAATATTTTGATGGGGGCCTCATAATGGTTGTGGATGAGCATTATTGAGAGTAGGGTTTTATGGAGAATCCAAATAAAATTCACATCCAGCAGTGGTTGGGCTTTAATATTTTGATGGGGACCTCAAAATTATTATTGTTCGTTTAAAATTGGGGGTCCAAGATTTTGAGGGGGAATACCTTAAATGAACCATGCCCTATGGGCACGTGTTATGACTAGTATCTATTCTACTATATAATAGGAAAATTTGGATGGTGAAAATTTTGAATTCCGAAAATACCCTTGTATGTCTATACTATTTAAAAATTGTTCATTAATTTTAATAAAGACAACTTAATAATTAAGAAGACTACTTTTTGGTTTTCCTAAAAAGTCTTCCTAAGTCAATTAAAAGAATGTTAAAATACGTATAAGACACGTGCACATATGCTAGTATATATAAAATAGGAACTATATATAAAAAAAAAATCAAGTAGGAACTATATATAAAAGAAAAGAAAAAATCCATATACGTATTAAAAGTAGGGAACTATATAAAAAAAAAGAGTAAAAAAAATCCAGCATTTAGTATTTCTCTGACAAAAAGTCTTCTTTTCCTCGTCTCTCTCTCTCTCTTCCTCTCTAGAGCGGATCCCGGAAAACCGCTTGCCGCCTCCGGAATTACGGTTTCTCCGCCGCCACCCTCCGGCGTCGATCCGCCGATTCCTTCCACCGTAAGCTATTTCCCTTTATTTTCTCTCTCTCGAATCCCCAATATCTTCATATTGTAATTGTGTACTCTTTTGATTTCTGGATCTGATCGTGTGCGTTCTGGATTCAGCCTTTTTCTTCCATATTAGGGTTTTTAATTCCATTGTCTCCCTTCGTTTGTTCCAATTTTCCCCATAAGAAAAGAACAAAAGAAAAAAAAAAATCCCTGTTTGGCTGCAAGTATGAACTTTTCTAGGTTCTCCATTGAATTCTGGGTTGGTAATTGTTTTATTTCCTTTTGAAATTTCTCCTTGATATCTATAGAGTACCTTGCCGTGTGCTTTTTGTTGTCAAGGATTTTATTTATGTGCGTGCGTGCGTGCGTGGGGATCTGATCTCGATTTTTGTAATCTTTCTTCTCCCTCCCGTTGGACGATCTGATTCCAGTACCATCACCATCTAGCTAGAACTCTTGAATTGAATTGATCTATGGTCTACTCGTAATTGGTCCTGGATCTCAGCGTGAATTTCTTGTTTGCCTTCAAGTTTTTTGGAATTAGGGTTTACTTCCTTGAGGTCTGTTAGGGTTTTGGGATGGGCAGTTCCGAGGGAGGGGGCGGGATGCCGGAGGCACCGAGGCAGCAGTATGGCGTGACGAAACCGATATCCGCTGCTGGACCAACGGAGGTGGATCTTCAGAGGAGCTCCGAAATGGAGAAAGTAGGAATCTTCTTCTTTTCTTCTCTCTCTCTCTAGATCGAAAATTGCGTAATTGGGTTATTAATCTTTCCTTTGTTCTTCTTTTTCTTTAGTTCTTGTCTGCTGCTGGTCTATATGAGAGCAAGGAGGAAGCTGTGAAGAGAGAGGAGGTCCTGGGAAAAATTGATCAGGTGTTTGTTTACTTGCAGTTTTAAATCTAATTATTCTTAATCACTCTGTTAGTCCATTATACTTTCAGAAATTAGGAATCAGACGATATGATTAAATTATCACTATTTGTCCATGAATGATCTTTCAGATTGTCAAAGAATGGGTGAAGCAGCTTACTCATCAGAGAGGGTACAGTGATCAGATGGTCGAGGATGCGAATGCAGTCATCTATACATTTGGTTCTTATCGGTTGGGGGTAATGTGCATTCTGTTTTTGACCAGTGATTGTCTTACTTGAAATCAACAGAACCTCTTAAGAAGTTCTTAATATGCTGTAGTTTGTAGTTTATCAGATGGATAATGGGAGGTGGATTTTGTATGCGACTTATTATGGTGCTTGATTGTTTTCATTATTTTATATTTGCTTATCAGTTCCTTTCAAGTTCTCAAAATCAAATACTTCATGAGTAGACTTTTGACTCCTTTAATAATCTTAATATCTATTGTTGTAGTTTTACTGTGATTCTGTAGCAGCACCCTGCTGTTGACCCAAATAATTACATCAAGTGACAATATTCATATAACAATACATCAAAAAGTGGACTCAAAACTGAGCTTTCAGCTGCTGGCTACGGCTTTTCTATGGCGGCTGCACAGTGCAGTCCGAATTTGAATAATGTTTAGAAGTAGTTATGTATTAGAAGAGATCATGATGGGCACTATTAATATACTTTGCCTCAAGTTGTTTTTGTGTTTCCCGTAAATTTACAAGTTTGCAAAAAAATTGTTTTGTTGCTACCTACGCCCGACACAAGTAAAAAGATGGGCTTGTTTGCATCAAATCTTTGCCCTATGCTCACAACGGATACCACAAATTTTTACAGCTATACCTCAATCTTTTTTATCACCTTTAATACCATGACCATGTTTACGGAAACCAAAAAAGATGGTTATACCCCAACCCTTTCCTGTCTGGCAGCATCATCCTTGTGCCATTGCCACCGTGGGCCTCTGCTGCTCGATCTCTTAGTTTTTATAAAATTTCTAGTAGAATTGTACTTTAGTCTGTTTTGTTTTGCATAATCAGATATTATTTTGTTCCACGTGTCTTGTGTGCATTCCTTTAAGTCCATGCATCTTTATCTCTACTTCCGATACATGGATATGATGCATGCTATTGTCTTCTAGCTTTGATACTGTTGCAGCAGGTTAATTTATCCCAAATGAATTGTTGATCAGGTTCATGGACCAGGGGCTGATATTGACACTCTTTGTGTTGGGCCTTCTTATGTGAATCGAGAGGTTTCTTTATTTGTTAATATGCTTTTATTGGCATTTGTATCCAGGAATCCTAATTGGAGATTTACTGATTTATTTTCTGTTTTTCCACAGGAGGACTTTTTCATTGTTTTGCATGATATTTTAGCAGAATTGGAAGAAGTGACCGAACTACAGCCAGTGCCAGATGCCCATGTTCCTGTGATGAAGTTCAAATTTAGTGGAATATCCATTGATCTTCTTTATGCTAGCATATCTCGTCTTGTAGTTCCGGAAGTGAGTTTTTATAGTATACTTTTATACTAGTTTCCATTGGGTAATAAATTTATATCGATTATACTTCTCTAGTTTCTGCCCTATCAAAAAGTGTATTCAATAACAAGTCTTGAATATCCTTTAATTCAAGCTTAGTTGTTTTCAGTAACACAATGTTTCTTATGCGTATTTGTTTCTTTCCATAAACCGGATTTCTCTACCATTAGGATTAAGGTAGTCAAAGGCGCAAGACGCACTCGAGGCACAAAAGGCCTATATCGCCCGAGGAGCAAGGCACAATTAAGACGCGTGCCCGAGCGAAGTGAGGCACAAATAATAAAGATATACGTAGGTCAATAAATAATTTAGTAATGTAAGAAATAAAATCAAATAACATATTAAAACGAACAAAAATACGTTAAAATTTAAAAACATAACCAAGTGAACTAGCATAGCAACAATAGAAATCAACATACAGTAGAAACTCTATAAAATAATACACTTGGGACCACCAAAATTTATTAATTAAAAGAGTTATTAATTAATCGATAAATTAATAATTATTAATTTATATATTAATTAATATTTTATTAATTTATAGTAAAATACTTACGTAGTTTACAAACACCTTTCAAGCTTCCACTTAATTATTGTATACAATGCATGTGTATATCAAATGAAGGGCCCAATTTGAAAGAAACCTTCAATCTCCCACCTTATTATGCTTCTTGTGTTCAGTGTATCACTTTATGGACATTAAAAATATTTTCAAGAAACCTTCAATTCTTGAGTCATTTTTCAAGAAACCTTCATAAATCATTCATGTAATATGCTATATATAAGAAATTATTAATTTATATTTTATATGGGGTCTGAAGAAATTATCAAAAATGTATTATCTTATAATTTTAGCGAATTATTAATTTAGCACCCTATCCCCGAGTTGGGACCGGCCAAAAATATTATCTTAGAGAGTTTATTAAATAATCGAGTATTAATTTATAGAGTTTCTACTGTAACTAAAAAGAGTTTGTATTATCCCTGCTATGCTTTTAGTAAATTTTAGTTTTTCCAGTTCAACTGTAACCAACTACTTGTATGAGGTAATAATTAAAAGTTTTTTTTTTCTGTAAATAGAAATAACCATAAGGCGTGCTTAGGTGTGCATTTTCTTGGTTGCACCTTGCAGAAAGGCGTACTTAAGGTGCGCCTTGGGTGCACCTGGAGAAATGCGCATTGTCTAGTGAGGTGCGAGACACAGCTACTGTGCCTTTTTGCAAGGCGTGCTCGAGGCGTGCCTGACTACCATGATTACGATTAATGAGATCATCTAACACTCCTTCGGTCTTTCATAATGTTTATTTGTTAATATCTACAAATGGTAGGACCCGTGAATGACAAGCTACAACGATGCTACCCTGGTGCAATGTCAATTAAGCAACGATAGGTTAGGATATTCCCCAGAGGCGACATGCCATATTGCTACTCGAATGTCGTGATAAATAACCATGACAATGGTTTGTAGGGTATAGGAAGACACGAGCTAACTACTTAAGGGGATGTAGTTAGTGGATAAAATGATTTGTAGGAAAATTAGTATACTTTAAGGAAACTATTGGGTAGATGAAGATCGAGGAACATTGAAAATGCTGGAGCAAATGATATGTAAGAAAATTAGTATACTTTAAGGAAATTATTGGAAGGTGAAGATCGAGGAAGATTGGAACTATTGGTTTTAACCTTTGGTATGCAGGTGAAAGGATACATAGAAAGGGCTAGATTCTTGTAGATAAAACATTAAGAGAAACCATTTTTAAATGTTAAAAGAATAGAAAATAGGATAATTTTATTTATGTTTGTATTAGGGGAGGATGTCGACGTTATTAGGGGATATGCATCTCAAAGTAGTATTACGCAAAACATAAAAATTGAATTTTGGGAAGATATTGATTGTTTGATTTGGGGACTACCTAAAAGACAAGTTATATGTCGGAGGAGATTGGAATGGTCATGTTGGGAAAGAGGCCAGTGACTATGGAAGTATACATGGAGGTTATTTGTACGTAATTAGGAATTGGTGATAGGCTCCTTAAATTTGCATTAATATATGGGTTTACAACAACACACTTATTTGCTGAGAAGAACATTTTAATTTCATTTAAGAATGATCCAATATTAGCCATGTATATTATTTTCTTACTAGATATGTAGAAAATAGCATGTAAAGTTTGCAGTGCTATTTTAGGGCAGGGGAGAGCTTGACCACAAAACATAGTTATACATGATGGTGGTATTAGATATTAGGTTTAAGAAATGGAATAGACTAGGATAAACAAGACATGTTTAACTAGACGGTGGAATTTGAAAGGAGAGCGCTTAAAACTATTTAAGGATAAAATGATGACAGTAGGATGGAACTAGTATATTGTATTAAGAAAATAGATGAAGAGGTTGTAGGAGTTTCTGAAGGCAATTGATAGACTTTGAAAGGAAGTCTGTTGTGTCATGAGAAAGTTCTAAAGGTAATTAAGATGAAGCATTTCCTGTAAAGATTGGCGAATGTGTAGAATAATGAAATTTTGAGAGAAATTAGCAAAAGAAGTTAAGAAAGGAGTCGGTGAAACTTAATCCAAGGCTATGAATATTTGTATAAGAGGTTCGAAATATATATATATATATATATATATATATATATATATATATATATATATATATATATATATAAGGGAAAGGAGTAAATTGCTGAACTGGGTTACACTATTTTTTTTAATTTCCTTGTGGGTCAACTTTTCAGTTACCAGTTCAATTTAGCTGTAGTTTTTTGTGCACTCTTTTTGAGATGTAATTGTCATTGGCTCATCAACATAGTAAGCTGCAAAGTCTCTAGCAACATGACAACGCAAGAAGGGAGGTTGCTCCTCGAACTCCATACGCTTCAAGATATGCCCTTATCCTTAAGATATGATTGCAATGTTTCTTTGTGAAAATCACATTCCTTAATGTTTGTGGCTTTATGATTTTTCAGTCTTGATAAGTTCAAAGAAAATTATAGATAGAAGAAGGAAATGACGAAAACTGATTTTTTTAAGATTATCGTCCTATAATTCTTTTTCAGAAAGCTACTAATTTTCAATTAATAAACATAGATGCCAGAAAAATACACTAATAGCTTATCATTTGGTCACATGCATTAGATATTTTGGAATCAAACATGGAGTAGAATTTATAATCCAAATGAAAGTTGTAATAGACTTACAAATTCTCACACGTAGCGCAAATAAGAAAAGAACTTTCAAGAAAACAAAAAAACACAAAATAATTAGATCCATCGTTGTTTATATCGGTAATGCATGATTGATGAGTTCCAAAAAGTAGTTCACTTCAACAAAATTGCTCCTACTGAACAAATTGTAAGAAAAATAAAAACTCTTGCTACAATGAAATAAAAAAAAACTAACAATTATAAATTACAAATAACTAAAATTCACTTCAACAAAATTTCTCTTACTGAACAAACTAAGCAAAATAAAATTCTTGGTACAATGAAGTAAAAAAACTAACAATTACAAATTACAGATAACTAAAGCTAATTCCAACACTAAGTTTATTTTGGTGGTTCTATCCATAAAGCAGACCTGCAACTATGGTTGGTATCAATGATGTCAACGATTCCATTATAAAGTAAGCGGTACATTTTCCTCCTATTTTATTTTTTATAGTTAAGGTTGAGACTGAAATAGATACAATTACTTCTGTAACCAAGGTCATGGTCATTTCCTCCTCGTGCACATGCACCGTTACTGTCTAGAAAGATTGTCCAGTCGTACAGTCTCTCTAACATTACGGTTCGGATATCAAATGATGGTTTCTTGTTCGAAATAGTATATAAATATATATAGCAACTCACCTGTAGGAAGGCTCACAATTTTGATGAGGAACAAGGTCGTGCCCCATAGATGAAAATCTTGGTTACGCCACTTCTTTTATTTAGTGGCTAAATATGGATTTGCACTCTCACATCTTACTTCGCTGGGAAATTGTGTGGCAGGCAAGTCATTCATCTGAACCACCATCCTTCTTACACCTGTTCATACTGTTTTGAATCAGAAATCTATTAATCGCTTAATTGGGTGAAACCATGTTCTTTTATTTGTTGGTCGAGTGACATCACCAGTTCAATTGAGCTGTAGTTTTTTTTTAGTAGCTAATCATGTCGAGACATTTATCTCAACTAACATCGTGCTTACACCGTTTGTATCTCACAGGGGGGTTGCTGACCATTTTCTGTAGTCACTTCTTTTTATCATAGCTACTTTTGACTCCTGAGCTTATTACGAAGTAGTTATTTAGCTCACAGAGAGAGAGAGAGATAGAGAGAGAGAGAGAGAGAGAGAGAGAGAGAGAGAGAGAGAGAGTTGGATAAGATAAATCTTTTATGTGTATGTGATGTTTCTGTTTGCATCACTAACTTCTCTGCAGGATTTGGACATTTCTCACGGATCAGTGCTTTATGATGTCGATGAACCCACTGTTCGAAGTCTCAATGGGTGCCGGGTGGCAGACCAAATTCTTCGATTGGTCCCGAATGTCGAGGTTGCCATCTTTGTGTGCACTTTTTCTTTTGTTTTGCATTGCCTGTGGTACTTTTCTTATCTTTTTGTTTTGTTCAGAACTTCCGAACAACACTGAGGTGTTTGAAGCTTTGGGCAAAGAGGCGCGGTGTTTATTCAAATGTGAGATGGTTTCTGGCTTTCAATATTCATGTTGCCTTTATTACCTATTACGCATCTCTCTGTTGTTTTCTAACAGGTGACTGGATTTCTTGGGGGTGTTAACTGGGCTCTGTTGGTGGCGCGTGTCTGTCAGCTGTATCCAAATGCTATACCAAGTATGCTAGTTTCTCGGTTCTTTAGGGTTTATACCCAGTGGCGGTGGCCAAATCCTGTGATGCTTTGTGCAATCGAGGAGGATGAACTTGGGTTCCCTGTGTGGGATCCTCGTAAAAATCCCCGAGACCGAACCCATCATATGCCTATCATTACACCTGCATATCCATGCATGAACTCTAGCTATAATGTTTCCACAAGCACCCTTCGGGTTATGATGGAACAATTTCAGAATGGTAACAAAATCTGTGAGGTATTCTTGTGGTTATTATCGAGTTAATTATTTCTAGAATAATGCATATATTTCTAATATCCACATGCTCTCTTTTCTATTCCAGGATATTGAGTTGAGTAAGACCAATTGGAGTGCTCTGTTTGAGCCTTACCACTTCTTTGAAGCATATAAGAATTATCTTCAGGTTGATATAGTTGCTGCAGATGTCGATGATTTACGAATATGGAAAGGCTGGGTGGAATCACGTTTAAGACAGCTAACCCTGAAGGTAAACGCTTTGCAATTTGTTACTCTTACAAGATTAGACTAACCACCTCTGCTTGTTAATCTATTTGATCTTGGCACCAAGAGTTGGTACACAAGACAACTCATCTGGCTGAATTTCTTATTCACTTTCATTTCCCTCCCTTGTTTTAACAGATTGAGCGTGACACTTTTGGGAAACTGCAGTGCCATCCATACCCAAATGAGTATGAAGACACTTCAAAACAGTGCTCCCACTGTGCTTTCTTCATGGGCCTACAAAGGAAACAAGGAGTGAGAGTTGAAGAAGGTCAGCAATTTGATATACGTGGTACGGTCGATGAGTTTAGGCATTCGGTCAACATGTACATGTTCTGGAAACCGGGGATGGAAATATATGTGTCCCATGTTCGTAGGAAGCAGATCCCATCTTTTGTGTTTCCAGAAGGGTACAAGCGACCTCGGCCTTCCAAACTCACAAGCCCTGAGAAAGTTGAAAAAACTTCTGGTGGTGATGGGGATGGTGAAGGTGAGAATAGGTCTTGTGAGAGACGATTGAAAAGGAGGAATGCTGATTCTGATAATTCAAAACTAAAACGGGCATCTATAACCCCGGAAAGGGAGAAATTTGCTTCACCCCAATCTGGTAGTGGTGGTTCAAGTGATGCTTCCTATTCTAAACTAGAGGTATCACCTGATGCTCTGCAATGCCACGATGTAGACGCAGATACAAAGCCCACACTGGTATCCTGTTCTACAGAAAAGCAGATCCATCCTGTCGACAAGTTGAATGGATTTATTTCTGAGAACCAAGACAATGGCACCTTAGATCTGCACAGCAACATGGGGAGTTCGCTTGAGGAAGTTGGCGCAGACTGCATTGCTAATGCTTGGAGCTGTGAGGAAGGTAGTAGCCAAGAATCTTTAGTTGGTAGCATACATAAGACTGATCTTGAGGTGGCCCTTTTGAAAAGTGAGTGTGTATTGCAGAATGGCTTGGGGGAGGAGTTAAAGGTCTTGCATCTACTTTCCAATTTATTTATTTTTTCAATATATTACTGAGAGCTTTATTCTTTTACTTTGTGTTTTGTGAACTCTATCCCTTATTTCATTTTTACTTGTGCAATTTTGTTTTTGACTTGTGAAGCCAAATGCATCGGTTGGTGTGGTACTGAAGGCCCATGGAGGGGTGAGTTCAGAGTCTGTGCAGAAACCGGTGCTCAGGCATGTCTTTACCTGCTTTAAAATTTGATATAGAGGTCTTAAGCTGTGTTATCTTTATACTGCCCTGCTGTGTTGTTGGATTTGCTTTCGCAGGTTGAGCCTGACGTCCACGGCGTGATGGTTGAAATGTGAACTACTATCAACTGTGGATACTGGTGGGTAATTGACAGTGACAATGCTATGTATTCATCCTGTGAAAGGGTAAGTTTACCTGAACTTGAGATACTGAATGAGAAAGGAAGATGGGGTGAATTCTGGAAGGCAAACAAGTTGGGGAGTTGTTGGTTACCTGTTTGATCTGTGTGGATAAAGTGTACAGTGGTGGTTGCTTGGTGGGGGATTTGGCGTTAAAAGAGGATGACAGCTTAGTGCTATTTCCATTCATAATGATGCTGCATTATCATGATAGGTCTTCCTGGTACCCTTGTCGATTGTATTCCCTTTTTCCCAATCCTTCTCTTCTTCAAGGGGTATGGAGATGGATTCAATAGCCAAGGTTTCTATGGTCTTGCCCTAATCTCTCTTAGAAATAGGTATTAGGCTAGGTTTGGTTAGGTATGGTCTCTCTTGGTGCTTTTGTGATTGTTTTTAAAGTTGTACACTTGAAATACAACATAATACAATGTGGGATTGGTATATTGCTCCTAATCGTTTGCGATACTGATTTTGTCTTCTTTTAAGGCAGAAATTTTGTACTTTTCTTATATGTTACTGATTTTATGTCATCAGCTTTACTTCCTTTCATGTTGTATGAATATAGTCTGTACTGAATTACTTGGTATTTTTCTAAAGTGCTAATGTAATGGATCCGGTAGAGTATTTACTAAATCTATGGTGTGGGTGTGGCTTCTTTTTGATGCTTGGTTGTGGCTGGCTCATTACAGGTGCCAACAGTAGTAGTAGGGCTTTAAAGGGCCCAACCCATCCTTTTGTATGGTTGCTAGTAGGTTTTAATTGTATTCAATTTTGGTCATGGGAAAGGAAGTCGCAGTAGGTAATTGAAATGAAGTTGTACGTGTTTCTCCTATCACCACAGGAGTATAGATTTTTATTTTCTCTCTCTCTCTCTCTCTCTCTCTATTCTCTCTCTCTCTCTACATGTTGGTGGATATGTTGGTGGTCTTATCGATCTTTTGTATGCAACAGTTGGAAATTTGGCGTTAGTGAGGGCAAGTAGCTGCTGGGAATCTTGGGATTCTTGAGTGGGAGAAAAATATGATGATTGTTTAGCAAGAAGGCGGTGGCGGCTGCTGCTCTTGCTCTTTTGGAATGAGCTTCGACGGACGAAGCGAAATAGCAAGATCTTAGGTTCGACAAATCCTTAAAGAAATAAGCATCTCAAGGATAGAACAAGTTTTACAATTTTGATATATTGGCACAATACTCTAGCTCGATTGTCAATCTTCAAACTATTTTTTGAAGACTCGTGATCTTTCTAAATGTTCTACAATCTTCCATGTGAATATCTAAAACCTAGAATAATCTATGGGATATGTTGTTTCCAGAAGGTTCATGTAAGTCCTTTGAGGACTTATAAATCAGTGGAAGGTTCATTTGTTTCTCACTATCAAAACTTGTAAGCATTTTCCAAGTTAATAGAAAAGTCTTTTCATTTTTCAATATTGCTCCACTATTCTCTCTTAAATTAGCATTCTACTTAAGTTCGTTCCAGGAAGACTTGCACTAGTTTTCGAGTAGGAAGCTTATGCGCCGCATGGGTCGAAGTGTATACAAAAATATTAAATTCGTAACAAGTGATATCAGAGCGAAGTTCGATCGTCGCTATGTTGACATCCGAGACCTTCACGACGAGTATCCCGTATCACCCAAGGAGAAAAACAAAACCTCCAAGAAGGACAAAAACAAGGAGCCGAAGTTGGAGCGAACCATTGGCGAATTGATGTCTCGCATGATCTTTTGGAAAAGGATGTGACGTCGACATGCTGTTAGTCCCTGGGTGTGAATATCAGAAGAAAACTCTTGTGATTAGATTGCAGCACTTAAACAGAAGGTGCAAATCAGAAATCCTAGGAGGATTCTGAAAACGAAAAATCTAAGAAAATTTTCGTAAATGTGACAAACGAGAAATCTAAAAAAATTCGTAATTGGAGAAAGCCTGCTGGGGTGTTTAGAACACCGGCGCTCAAAGCTAGATCCGTCCACACGGTCAGCTTCCAGGAACTAGCAAGTACAAAAGAACTCTGAACCGCTCTGCCAATCTGCTTACAGACGGACTTCTCAGAAAATTGAGAACTCACAAGTTGCGCCTACACAGAAGCTCTATCTTCTCTCTCTCTGTGGAAAATTTCGTCAAAAACGTACCGCTTCTGAGAAAGAATAGACTCTATATATAAGCTCTCTCCGTAACTGCCCAGATCCGAAATGTGCGCGACGTTTGAATGTCAGATCCGAAATTATCGGATCTGTTATCGCATGTTACGAAACGGTTCAGTTATAACCTGCGCGCCAACGTGCGAGATCACCATGTTGCGCCACTGCACACATGGTTGCGCGCGCCTAGCGTTCAACGCTCAAGTGCGCGAGCGTGATAGCGCGTGCGCAAGGTGCGCACCTGCGCCCGCGCGCCATCTGGTCGCGCAACTTAAACGTACTATGCGCCTAGCGACGATGTTGACGTGCTAAGTGCGCCAACAAAACGCCACATTACGCCTCATGAGCCCGAGTCCGAGTCCGAGTCGCGAAGCTTCGGGGATTATTAGCCCATATGGAATTAAATTGAGCTTGGCTAAAAAGCACGAATGCTTTAATAGGTGTCTTATCCTTACCTCCATATAAAATCACCTACATGTCCTCTCCTTAGGGTCACCACCCCATGCACATCTCTCCATTCCTCAAGAGGAGTTATATTGAGATACCCATGAGTTTTTCTAGCCAATGTGGGACTAAACTTACATGGTTTGTTTGAGAGCAAGCTCTCTACAACTCAAAGAAAGGAAAAACCTCCAACAGATGCAAGTGGAGAAAAAACAAGCGGCTTACGATGAGTTCGCTCATGGGTTGGAGAATGATGTTGGTCGTGCCATGACGCTGTTCCAAGAGCAACTTCGCGGGATGCATGCTAGGTTCGAGCAGAAATTGATGAACTACACTAGAAACTCAAGGCCATGACCCCGATCGTAGAGATATAAGCTTATTGGTTTGGTGGGTTCAAAATTTATTATTCCTTACTTTTAATGGTCGGATATATTGCTATGTAACTTTATATATATATTTATTAAATTATTATATGGCAAAAACCAAATTATGGATTATTTATAAAATAAAATTGATTCACAAATAAATTATTTATAGATTTTAAATGTTATTATTGGCTAAAGAAATATATAAATGTGAATGATATATTTGTAAAAATGGTACAAATAATAATAATCATTTTATTATATTATATGCAAAACCAATCATTAGAATGTACTTGATATTATATTATATGATTTGATAATATGTTCCAACATAATAATGTAATTATAATTTCTCTTATATTACAAAAACGCATGCTAAATTTGCTTTGGTTGATCCAAATAACCACCATGGTATTGGTACGTAACGTACGTGGGCCATGTGGTCACTGGTATTGGTATTCAGAAAAGGAAGGGCCGTCAAGCAGGCAGGCAGGTCTTCGTAATTATGGTTTGGCCTTTTGTGTAAAATGGAGGCCCATCCAACCATCTATTCATGTTCGGGTCCACCTCCAAAAGGTCTATAGACTATATATATAGGAGATCGAGATCGAATCAATCAATCGGCAAACGGCGCTTCAAAGTGCAAGTGAATATGTCATCACCGCCACAACAACCGCCGGCGAAGAAGAAGAGGAAGATCAAATCCTCCACCACCGGCAGTCGGTACTTACTTCTTCTTCTTCTTCAACTATTAATTAAAGTCTGTGTGGATAATTAATTAACTTGAAAAGAATTAACAAGGAGGGCTTATTATTTGGATGGAATTAAGGGTAGGGTTTCTTCGTTGGTGGTTGTATTGCAAATCTAATCTTCCGTTAGGGAATCAATTGAAATTTATTTCGAATGATTATGACAAACCCACAACCTTTCACAAAACAATGGGGACTCTCTGATAACATAAATTATATATTATAGTGATTTGGACAAAACAAACTCGATAAAGACCACTATCGTTAGTGTTGTGATTTTGTAGACCAAGTGACGCGCAAGATATTAGTTAGAGATTTGAGAAGATTTGGGTGCGGAAGCTTTCATTGAAGAGCGAACAACAACTATTATAAATTTGTCACAAAAATTATAATAGAAATGGAAAATAATAATTAGGATTACCGTTGGAGATCAGAAGTGGAGAAACTACGTTAAAGTCGTCGAAAGCGGAGAAGCAAAGTTGAAAGAGAGATCCACTTTAAGGTTTTGGCATGGCATCATATAAACTCAAAATAGATTTCTCATTCTCAATTCTTCGATTTATACCTTATGAAATTACAAACTTTTTATAAGTCAATCCCTAACCAACCCAAGAGATAAAATTCTCTTTATTTTGGTTTATCCTAACAAACAAACTAAAAAAACCAAAATAACCGAAAATTTAAGTATCACATTTTTTGGGAATATTGGATTGGTTGTCATTGTATTCAGATCCTATCACACTTCACCATTTAATCAAACTATTCTATATTGCAATGGGATATATACAGCACCAATCATGATGCTTCCTAAGATTCAAAGTATTATACTTCTATTTATGGAAACTCAGTTTGCAGCTGGCACGATAGCTTACTTCCACTTTAACTTAGTTGCATGATGTTACTTTAAACTTTTAATAGTCATATTTGCACTTGGTTCAGAGATGGATCGGAATTACCTTATTCAATTGATTCCAAATGAAATGAAATTCCAACCCTACTCGAGGGGAGTCTGAATTAGCATGACTTGCATGCATGTAAAAAGTCCGATGACCTTTTCTAGTTTTAGCTTTCACTGATAGCCATGAAAACCCCCAGAGTTTTGATAGTAACTTTTTTGTGACTAAAGTATTCAAGCTTACTTATGGTACCTTGTAGAACAGTACCCCCGCCAGCTAGTACTTGTTAGTTTTAGAAGTTGAGGTTATCCAATCAAATATTTTCTCCTTAACAGTGCATTTTCTCAATAAGAGCGGTAACAATATATTTTGGCCATCAGTCTCTTTCAATTTCCTACACCCTTTTTACATTACTAATACATAAGTATTCTACCTTGTGATAGATAGGAGCCGCCTATAGATTGACTCAATGAGGTTCCACTTCTCATTGGAAAAAAAACTTCTAATCTCGCAATTCACATTGCCTACTGCTTCAAAGAGTAAAAAGGTCTGTGTGTCGGTTGGAATTGCCAGATGGCACCAGTCATCATAAACGAATAATAGTTTCATTTACGCTGTGTTTGATTGAGCTTTTTTTCCATGGAAAAATATTTTCATCACAAATTTTCCACCAATTACTGTAATCATTTTCAGAGCATAATTTGACTATGTTCGGTTCTTCTGTTGCTTGTTTCTTTCTTTCTTATTTTTCAAGCAGGAATGTCCCTTCATCAGTCAAGAATGAGAAGGCCAGAACTCCAATGCCTAATTCGTTGGTATGTTTTTGCATTTTTCTTCTTTATGACCGTTAGCTTCTTTCTATATCATCTAAACATGCTTGTTTTATGCAAGGACCGGCTCTAAGATTCCCGCGATACCAGTTGGTAGAATAGATTTGAAGGTTCACCAGGAGAAAATGAATGCAGTGACACAGGCACAACTAGAGGGATGTCTCGGAAACTTTAGAAGTTTTGATTCTACATTTGGGAACCACCTTGTGCCTGTAGTGCCAACTCTTGCCGACTTATCTGGATAGACTATGCTTTCTTGTAACCCATGCAAGTCATGGCACCTTATCTGCATAGATGGCTCTTTAGTTTAAGGTCCAGTTAAATTGTTTTTGCTTATTGCTAGAGTGTATGAGGGATTTCTTTCAGTTATTCTCTTGAAGTGAGATTCTAAACCTATCATATTGATTGTTAATTCTTACAAGTACAAACTCTTCCCCACTTACTTTTTTCGAAAATGATTCTTGATTAGATAAGCATCGGGATATCATTCTTCATATTTAAAACATTTACTCCCTTTTTGTAAGGACTTACTGTCCTTGAGGATTGGATGTATGTAGGAATTGCTGTAAAAAAAAGAAGATCAAAGATTGCTTCATGGTTTGATTTGCAGTTTTCTTATTCATTACTCACTATTTCATCCTAAATATCTATTATTGGAGCACAGTTTCATATTCCATAGATCAGAGTCAAAGGTTCCATAGATCAGAGTCTTGTTCCCTCTGAGAGTTACTATGTTTCACTTTGGGAAGTTTTATGTTAGGTTTAAGTTTTGGTCAATATGTCCCTCACCACCCACCCACCCACACACATACAGTAGCGCACATTAGAAGGTGAACCTTCAAAGTCTGATATTTTGCCATTATATTTGCAACGCATTTGGATTCTAGTCAATTGCTAAATAAGTCACTTAATTTTCTCATAATAAAAAAGGGATGTGTTCAGTTTGTAAATCGATGGAGTTGGAGGATGTACAGAAAAAAAAAAGGATTATTGAACTTATAGGTGTGCCTGCTTGAGGTAATTGTGAGCCTAGAAAATTTAATCAACATTGTGTTATGGTGGCAATGAGGCTAAAAAGTTTCACAATTACTGTTATGATCTGGAACTTTTCTTGTAATTGCTTTTATTGTTCTTTTGCTTGGATGTCATGTCTTATATTCGGGTATCTATAGGTATACATTGTCAGAAAGGAGCCTTTATTGGAGAACTAGATAACCTAATTATATTGATGGGAATCTTTTTTTTTGCTAGGCTATTAACTCTATTTAATGGAGGGATTGCTTGACTTTAGATTTTTGCTTATAATATAGATATCAACCCCTAAGAGTCGATATATACGTTATGCTGATATCATCTCGTTAGCTAGTATCTTCCTTGATACTTGAACACCTCTGCAGATTGCATTAGCATAAGACTTCCACAAATCTGCATTTTGTACCCCCTTTGGATTCAGCCAATCGACCAAGTGAGGCGTCAAGATTTTTTTCAGATATAATGTCCAACTTTATTTCATTAAATACTTCATACTTGCTACACACAAGCTTGCATAAAATATAGCATCAGTTCACAAGTTCTGTAGGTTTGATGAGCTAGAACAGTTTGAACACTTCAACACCAAGACAATTCACATCGCCTGCCTGATTAGCATCTAATGCTTGAGGCAAGAAACCATTATTTAACATAACTTTCTGATTGGATTCCAATCTGTTCTAAACTAGCATGTATGTCATAGAATTACTTGATGCCTTTAAATGGATGCCCAGCATTATAGATTACAAAATTGCTTGCTAATATTTATATGGATTGAAATATTCTTTTTCCTTGTCCTTTTTCTGAAATATAATGGTGGGCATAAAACTTTTCCTTGCTGATTTAGTTTCTTTTCATGGGATAAGCGTTTCAAGGACCAGTCTGTTGATGAATTCTTGATGGGAACAGGATATCATACTTGACGAATGACAAACTTCAAAAGGTACACAACATTTCTTTGTTGAGAATTAGTTGTGTCCAAGGTGCTGCAGGCTAAGGAGGAGGCTGAGTTCGAGGCCCCACCCACCCTCAAGTAGGGGTGAGCATATAACGGTTGAAAACCGAACCGAACCGAACCGAACCGAAATATAACAAACGGTTCGGTTTTTCGGTTATCGGTTCGGTTTACGGTTTGAAAATTTAAAAATTTGAAATAACGGTTCGGTTTTCGGTTCTTCATCCGAAAAACCGAACCGAACCGAAAACCGATTTAGATTTAGTAATTTATCAAACTACTCACAATATACATATACTAATGTTTATTAACCCCTAACTGAGCGCACTCTCTTCTCCTATTCTATGTCGGTGCTTCTTTGAGCACTCTCTCTATCTACCCTCAATCTATATATACTAATATCTTTCACTCTATGTAATATAACAATTCATAAATACAATAATGTCATATATTTTTTTAAATTTTGTTATTTAAATATGTCCATTTTGCTAAAAATTTGAAGGCCATGCACATTGGCCCATGAAACCGAACCGACCGAAAACCGAACCGAATTAATTCGGTTCGGTTTTTGTTCGGTTTTTATAAAAACGGTTCGGTTTTGAAAAATACGGTTTACGGTTATTTCGGTTTTCACATATTCGGTTCGGTTTGAACCGAACCGAACCGATGCTCACCCCTACCCTCAAGGCCAGCCAAGGAGTCTGAATGGAATGCTAGCTCGTCTTGAGGCTGCTAAGCATGTGAAGTAAAGGACCAAGAGTGGAGTGGAAGGTAAGTAAGCTTCGCTAACACTGTTGAGAAGGTCTTGGAGGGTGCTCGGTGAGCTTGTGTTACAGACCGTTGAGGTTGCTTTTGTGTGCATGCATGCGTTGTTGCCAGGTTGGGGGATTTCCATGAGGGGTGGAGGAGAGGCTAAGTTTATGTGGCTAAGGGCCTCCCCCTAATGGTTGGGTGTGTTGGCCATTTTCAAGTTGACCCTCATGCTTCTTCCGAGGTTGTATTGATGATGGGTGGGGGGAGGGGAGGGTGGTGGTTCCTGGTGGTGTGTTGGTTCTGGTGTTGAGCATATTCCTTGTAGTATTGTTGAGGTTCGACATTGGTTCCACGGTGGATGTCAGTTTGATGATGTTTTCGTAACACCAGGATGTTTGAAAAGAATAGCAGATTTGATCAATGGACTTATTCTCTCATTTGTCAATAACTCTTTGCTCCACCTTCTCGCTTAGATGGATGGGGACCGAGGAGGGTTGCAAATCGTGCCTCACCACGTCACCCGTTTGAGACAGACTGTGCTCTGTTCTGTTCGATTGGGCCTTGATAGAGGCTTGGCCCACACCAGTGGTGGACGGGCCCAAGTGATATTTCCTTTTTGGTTCTGTTTGTTTCATTAATGATCACAGCTAAGGCCTTGTTGCTCCGTCCTTTTCTTTTTTAGATTTTATTTGATGATGATGACGATGAATAGAAGGTAAGCATCGATCCGTGACTAATAAATTATGAAGAGGAAGAATAAAATGCATGCGACGGTGCATCCAAAATTCAAATGGTGGACATCCATTGTACATCGGATTTTAATTTAAATAGTACCGGCCTTCCCTTGTATTTGAAGCTGTACGTGGTGGAAAGTAATGGTGTTCGTTGCGGCCGCCGATTTGTGGGCGTGACTTTGTCCGCTGCACGTGGATATGATGTCCAGATTCGTTCTAAACTTAGACGGCTCGGATTTGGTTGTCGTCTTGTAGGTATAGTCAACGTCTCCTTTTTTTCGTAAGATTCTTCTATTTAGATTTATTTGTGGTATTGGGATTCCCTCTCTACGTCAATTTTAGTTTCTCTCTTATTCAACATTCGGCTGTCTATGTTTGTAAATATTTTATTAATTATGTTCTAATTTATTAAGATGGGAGTTTTTATTTATTAATTCCTTAATAGAGACAACAGTTTAACCATTTTGAAGCACGTGACGTTATAATGCGGCTTACGGTTCCAAGATGAGTAAATAAATAAATAAAATCTAATTACGGCATATTAGTTAAGAAAGAAAAGAATTTTTTTTAAAAATCATTTTGCTATCTAAATATGTAATAAATTCTAAAAATATATTTAATATTTAAACTAATTATATGGTATTATTTAACTAAACACATAAATATATATATATATGTAACAAATTATAATTAAAATATTTTCAAATCATATTTCAAATATTTTAATATACTTAAATTTTTATCTAATCCTTTAATAATATTATATAAAAATATATATATCTACAAAGCATGTGAATATAAATAGTATACAATGATATGCTAGAAATAAACCGTATATATATCATTTATTAATTAATTAATTAATAATAATAATCATAATCATCATCATCTTTCTAACTACCGCGTATAGTTTAATCTTTTTCTAAAATCCTTCTATAACATATAACAAATCCTAAAATATATTCAATATTGAAATTATATTCCAACTACTGGAAATTGCTGAGAAACCCAATTTCGGGATGGGCTTTTATGAAATGCCCACCCGCTGGATGAGTTTTATGAAATGCCCAGAATTAAGTATTTTTACGTTAAATATTCCAAGATTCTCTTTTAGATGCACCCGCTGGAAACTGCTATTTTTATAATACCGAAACTACCCCTCCGCGCGAATTGGTCATCTATATGTATTTGAATTCAAAAAACTCAGATCTGGATTGCGATTTTCGTCTTCTTCTTCTTCACGGAAAATCTGAATTCCATTGCTCTCATCTTCAGCAGAGATCGCAAAGATCGTTCGTAGTTCGGTGTGCTTTTCTTCGGTCGAACTCAGATCATCGCTCGTCATCATCATCACCATCATCATCATCTTCATCGACGTCAATTGTGGAGAGAAGATCTTTCTTCTTCTTTTCCATAAGAATTATCATCGCTTTGAAAGAAGAACGAAACTCTTTATTCCTGAAAAAATTAAATTACACAGAGAATGGCCATTCTCCTACGTTTTAACACTGGAAATGACCATTCTCCGTGTAAATTAACACGGAGAATGCCATTCTCCGTTTTATTTAAAACGGAGAATGGCATTCTCCGTGTTTCTAACACGGAGAATGGCCATTCTCCTGCGTTTTAACACTGAAATGACCATTCTCCGTGCTAAATTACACGGAGAATGACCATTCTCCGTTTTATTTAACACGGAGAATGATCATTCTCCGTGTAAATTAACACGGAGAATGCCATTCTCCGTTTTATTTAAAACGGAGAATGACATTCTCCGTATTTCTAACACGGAGAATGGCCATTCTCCTGCGTTTTAACACTGAAATGACCATTCTCCGTGCTAAATTACACGGAGAATCGAACAGTTCGATTCGATTCAAAAAAAATTTGATCCAAAATCGAATCATGGTCACCCCTACAATAGCATCAATGCATATTGTTATTTGTCAGCACACAAATTAAGATTGATCATTGTCTTTATGCACCGAAATACGTTAAGCTAGGGAACTCAATTTTGCCTCCTCGTTACTACATGCCATGCCATGGATTGTAGTTCCTTGGCTTTTTGAAGGAGTAATCAGTGGCGGATCTAGAAAATATAATTGGAATGGACTACAAAATATTTGGATGGACTGAAAGTACATTAATCAATATAAAAAAATAATATATATATATATATATATATATATATATATATATATATATATATATATATATAAGGAAGAAGAAAAAATGTAAATTTTTCTTTTTTGGGTGGGCTACAGCCCACCCCACCCCAAACATGGGTCCGCCTTTGGGAGTAATGCTATGACTACAATCAAAAGATTATAAATTTTTTACAACTTGTCACGTGACCGATCTCCATTGGAGGGGAGGGGGGAGAGGTGGGGTCGGATAAAACCGGAAGGTAAGGAAGGTAAAGTAGGTTGTAAAAGTTTGATAGTAAACTTAGCATTGTTGTTTTTGAACCATCCTTCTGTCATGCATGATGAGAACAACTCTCAAATGTTGTGTCTTCATTTGATCATATCATATGTAAAGCCAAAGTTGGTCCACTTTTCCTTCCCTTTGCTTTTGCTTGCCAACATTGGTGTGACTGACCCTTCTCTGTCCTTTCCTTGGCTTGCATTGCATTGGGAGATTCGATTCCTTTTCTGACCTCTCTCTCGCTCTCTGAAGTAGGAAAATTCCATTCAATCTTCCTATCGTACGTCCTATTCGGCTAGCTAAGGTGAAAAAAAAGAGATTAACCTTATTCCATCTGTGAAATTTAAAGAAAACAAAATTACTATTCATCACTCAAATCTTTATATATATTCTATTTTTTGCTAGTACCTTTGTCGATAAGTTTCTTCATCTCTATTTTTTTCCAAACTTCCTCGTTCATATTTGGATTAGAATAGAAGGTGGTGTTATGTAAGTAGAGCTGTCAAGTGGGCCGGGCCTCTTGAGTCCATAAATTGTAACGGGCCGGGCCGGGCCGGACCGGGGTATGGATGAAAATTTTAAGTCCGGCCTGGCACATGACCCACAGCACGGTGGATGTCACGTCCCAGTACCGAAATACTGAGACGGACTAGGCCAGCTACTCCATATGAGGTATATAAACGTCATACGGCGATTGTGGCTGTCAAGAGACAAGGGGTACATGCTACAATCAAGTCTCCTATGGTCTCACAGAACATCTATGTCTCAATCAATCAAAACAAGAATCAGTAAATAATGATCATATAAGACAAAGCAGTAAGACGTCCCCGACGCTTCATCAAAATGATTCATGAGCATAGCTATACAAAATGATAAGCTAGTGCAGAGAGTCGATAGTACATAACCGTAGTCAGCTGCAGTCTGATTTAATTACAATTATGTAAAGAAAACTAATGTCCAGAACAGCCGGCTAAACAGGTGTCGGTGGCTAAATGCCAAGTACAAAATAGAAGATATCAGAGCGAAGAAAAAGAAATCCACTCATGGTCCCTGGCGCCCATACTCCTGGTGTGCACCATTGTTCGGGTAGAAGGCTGGATCCTCTGGCGCTGCTACGAGATCTGACCAAACAAAACCAGCGGGGTCAGGCCCCGAATAGCAAGTACCACAAGAGAGCACAAAAGAGTGAGATAAAACCCAAGCGTAATAATAATAAGACCTGATTCACGAGTTATAGGCTTATACCATATCATCGAGACAATACGACACCTTTAAAACCAAACAAGGACAAACGGTGCCAATATCGTGCCGAGATAAGATATATCCTATAACCATGGACAGATAAAGGGCTTCTGGTCGCGACTTCGGTCCATAGCCTATCGCAGCACAATAGCCCAACCCAACAACCAAACAAGGACATGGGTTGGACCACGTACCACGATAGTCCATGTTCCTCAGTTGCTAACAAAAGAAAAATATATCACAAAACAAGTCAGCTTACAAGCGGCCAATCAATCCTACGGCTTTCTATGATTTGTCTGGATTATCCCAGTAATGCAATATATATATATATATATATATATATATATATATATATATATATATATATATATATATATATATATATATATATAGGAATCCTCAGATCGTGTCAACCCAGCAGGGCTAGCCAAACCTTTATATACACGCAAGCACGAAATGCACCGGTCCCTCGAAAGGCCACCGTGCTAAAACAAGCAGTAACGGTTCCAGCTCTCCTATAGGAAGAGCTGGCTCGGCAATCACAAATCAGATACTGCACTCCACTAGTGCGGATGAGTATACAGTATTCGAGGCGGCCAATCCGACGCGCCAGGACGGAACCCAGGACGGCTAGTATGGCACAATCTCGAGATTCTGTTCCCTCCCAATACTTCTACCGATTTAAGTTGCTTAGCTTAACCCTATCTTGATATTGGAATTACATGTCGTGGTCACATGGTCATCCTCCTATATATCGTACCATAGTACGTGTACCCTACGTATGAATCCACATCGGCTCAATCTAGATCCATGCTTAATGTAATGCTTCAAACAACAATCAACATACCACGACACTATTACTGACCAATTACCATGACTGTGCTGGAAGGTACACATGTATTGACATATAACACGAATGATCACTTAGCACGTAGAGTCACACCTCAGTGCACTCATTAAATGGTACTGCAGTGCATACTAATATTGCATCTCAATACACACTTAGAATAGGTACCAGCACGTATACAGGTAATCAGGTCAGGAACACGGTCAAGTCAGGAAGTCACGTGACCCCTCGTGACATAAAAGTCATATAAGAATTCTGGTTAAAATGAGACATGAAGGTCCTTGAAGCCAAGACAAAGATCTACAACCTTTATTTTGGAAGTTGGGAGAAATTCTGGCCACGAATCAGCCAAATAGGACATAAAATATACAAAAATAACCAAAATAGGCATTATGAGCGATAATAGATGGATGCCCATTTATGCGGCAGTGTAAGTGGGTACTCATCTATGCGGCTGGGTAAGTGGGTACCCATCTATGCGGCTGGGTAAATGGGTACTCATCTATGCGGCTGGATAAGTGGGTGCTCATCTATGCGGCTAGGTGAATGAATCTCATACGGCAAAGTAGATGAGGGTCTTATGCGGCAGTAAATGGGTACTCATCTATGCGGCTGGGTAAATGGGTACCCACCTATGCGACTGGGTAAGTGGGTACCCACCTATGCGGCTAGGTGAATGAATCTCATGCGGCAAAGTAGATGAGGGTCTTATGCGACAGTAAATGGGTACTCATCTATGCGGCAGGATAAATGGGCACCCATCTATGCGGCTGGGTAAGTGGGTACCCATCTATGCGGCTACATAGATAGAATCCCATGCGGCAGGTTAACAAAATCTCATGCGGCAGGGTAAACAAAATCTCATGCGGCAGTAGATGGGTACTCATCTATATATGCGGCTGGACAAACAGAATCCCATGCGGCAGTAGATGTGTACTCATCTATGCGGCTGGGTAAATGGGTACCATCTATGCGGCTGCATAGATAGAATCCCATGCGACAGGTTAACAAAATCTCATACGGCAGGGTAAACAAAATCTCATGCGGCAGTAGATGGTACTCATCTATGCGGCTGGGCAAACAGAATCCCATGCGACAGTAGATGGGTACTCATCTATGCGGCTGGGTAAACAAAATCTCATGCGACAGGTTAATAAAATCTCATGCGGCAGGGTAAACAAAATCTCATACGGCAGTAGATGGGTACTCATCTATGCGGCTGGGCAAACAGAATCCCATGCGGCAGTAGATGGGTACTCATCTATACGGCTGGGTAAACAAAATCTCATGCGGCAGATTAACAAAATCTCATGCGACAGGGTAAACAAAATCTCATGCGGCAGTAGATGGGTACTCATCTATGCGGCTGGGCAAACAGAATCCCATGTGGCAGTAGATGGGTACTCATTTATGCGGCTGGGCAAACAGAATCCCGTGCGGCAGTAGATGGGTACTCATCTATGCAGCTGGGTAAATGAGTACCCATCTTCTCCGACCATGGAATCCACAGCTTCCAAGCTCCGTAAAACCTTCACTCTAAGTCCAAATTTGCACTTCCATAGGTCAAATGGGGTAGAACGAAATTCTCTACAACATAGAACAACTAGATTTTGAAAAGAAAGAAGTTTGATAGATCAAAACCCAAGAAAACCAAAAATGGTACAAACTTAGATCTACACAAAACTAGCCATTAAAATCAAAAACTCCAAGAACTAAACTTGTAGAGGATGATGAGAAGAACAATATAGGCAAATCATATCAAAGAAAAAGCAAGAAATGAAAGATGCAACCTCTCTCCAATGGCTAGGATTTTGGTGGAGGAAGAAAGCAAATGAGAGTTGTGAGGAGAGAGAAGAGAAGAGGGGTTTAAGTATCAAGTCATGTTAATCTCCCACCATCCATTCCTCCCTACACAATCTAGACCATCCATGCTTATCATGTTGAACCAAGTTAAACCAAGTTGGTTCAACATGAGCAAAATAAACCAAGAGCTAAGTAAAAGTAGAAATAAAATATAGAAAAATAATTAGCATAAAATTAAAGAAATTAGATACAGAATAAATGCAAGATAAATATTAAATAAATGCATTCAAGCAGTACACATATTAAAATACGTATTCTGGGAACGGGGAGTGACAATGGGCTTTCGAGTCGTGCCGGGCCGTACCGGGCCGGACCGGACCGGGCCGAGTCGCACAGGAGGCCATCATTTAATTCATACGTATATCATTCATGGGTCTACATAATTTTGTATAAATGGCTGTACATGGTTGGCCATATATAAGTGACCAAGTGAAGTGAGACATGCACGGTGAAGCTTATAGCTGATGGTAACCAACTACGACTTTGACTAAGTTGATGTATGGATACATTCATGTATGTTGTTGCAGCAACTTGCAACTAATATATATTGAAATGAATTGAATTGAATTTCAAATTCAATTCAGTTCAGTAACAAACATCCATTTCAATTTAATTCACTACTACGCTATATAATCATAATAATAACAGAGGCCACCACCACTTGCACTTGTTGCTTGAGGTAGTGGTATAAAGCAAGCATATTTGGAGGGCAGAGTGTTTGTTGTGTACATATTTTTTTTTCTCTTCCTTGTGAAAGTGACAATACTGCTGTTAGCTGGTAGCTGGTAGGATTTGAGACAAATCAAAGATATTGTGCAGGGGATGTTGTAACCGGGTCGGGCTTCGGGCTGGGCCTCGGACCGTGCCGGGCTAGGTCGGACTTGGGCTTCGGGCCTCGGACCGTGCCGGGCTAGGTCGGACTTGGGCTTTGGGCCGAGCCGGACTGGGCCTATATTATGAGCCAATATACATGGCCCGGCACGATCCAATATACGGGGCCGGGCCGGCCCGGGCCCACGATTAATCGGACCGGGTCGACACATGGGCCAATTTTCCGGACCGGATCCGTGCCGGGCTGGGTTGGCTTGGCCCAATTGACAGGTCTATATGTAAGGCACGTGCATGTAGGACAAAAGTGGAGTGTAGTTATCGGAAAGCAAACAATCATGGAGTGGGGAAAATAAAAAGAAGATGGAAGGGAATAATATTATAGTGAAAAATAAATACTACCGAAAAATTTCTCCTCTGTTGTAATTCATCATCATGGTGACTCTTCACCTTTGTAACTCCCAAGTGACTTTTCATTTTGTAACTCCCAACCTCTCTCTTCCTATATAAAGAGAGGTTGGGATGGCTTGTAGAAAGATATTGACATATATTGATATAAAGAGAGGTTGAGCTAATTGTCTACAACACGTTATCAGCACTTTGCTCGTGCAACGCCGGAGATCCGACGTACCGCTCGCCTCGACGTCCGCCTACCGTTGCCCCGCGCGCACCCCGTCGCTCGTCGCCGATCCCGCGTATCCGCAATCGTCTTCCCACTTTCTTCAACCGTACGGTAAGAAAGGTAAAAAAAAAAAAAATTTGCTTATTCTTTTGAATTTATTTTTCACACTCTGTACCATTCCAGTATAGACATTACAATAGAAAGATTTTTGAATTTTTTCACAACTCTGAAATCTATGTGCTGTTTTCTTTACTACGGAAAAGAAAAAAAATAATAATAAATTGTTACAATCTCTTAGACTAGATTTTTTTTCTGCTCTGTTTGTTTCAGAGTCAAATTGCACATAGATTTTTTTTCATACCATATTATAATATGGTTTAGTATTATTCTATTTTTGTTATAAAAGCCAATATCAAATGCATATTATTCTATTTGTGTTATGAAAGCCATTTAATTACAGTTTAGTATTACATTTAGCTTCTGGTTTTGATTTTGTTTTATTTAAACTCTTAAAATTGGTTTTGACTTATTCTATCTAACCAGAACACAAAAGAACACTTCCTGAGTTCAAGCCCAATGTTGGGAGTGGGTTGTAGGTTTTTATGTATAATTTTGCTATAATCTAACCTTTAGCATACTAGTTTTTTTTTTTAAAAAAAAAACATATTTGTTAGTTAATTTCTGAGAAAATAAATTTTTGATAGCAAATTTTCATGTTGAAAAAGAGAATTTAGATGCTAACTTTTTTTTGGTAATGATGGATTTGGAGCGCCCCGGCGAGCGTCTGCGTCCCGACAAGCAACTCAGTAGCAATTTTGTTTATGTTACTTAGTGAATTATTGTAACAGATGGGTAGTAAAAATTGTAATTTTTTTTCTCGCTATTTTTTCGGCGTCGCTTCATTAGACGTCGGAAAAATAGTTGATATTTTTTTGGTGCCGCTTGCTTAGGCACCAATTCTTTTGTGTGTTGTTGCCTACTTATGTTGTACGTTTTTTTTAGCGTAATGGCGTAAAAATTGAAAAATTGGTTTTGGCTATATAAACAAATTCTGGCACCGCCAAATTTGGGCCTCCCAAAAATAACTTTTTTGGTTAATAATTTTTCAAAGGCAACGCTCATTTTGAGCACGCACTAAATTGTCACCTATTTTGCACAGTTCGCAAATAGCGTGAATTTCTTGAAAAATCTTATTTATTCTTACATTTGACAAAAATTTTACGAAGTCTCTCCGAATAGGCTCACCTACTTGGGTATGATGTCAGAAATAACTTGGGGCTTGGTTCTTAAGAGGTCCCCGGTGACCCTCCTCCCCCATTTTCCCGTCTGGTCATATTCACGTAGAGCTACTGAAAGGGGTTGACCGAATATTATTTTTTGCTCAAATTGTATTTATAATTATGCATTTTTGCAAGAAACTTATTGACCTCTCTATATCGGCCCGTCGATCGAAATAAGATAATTTTTAAACAAAAATCGTTTTTTCAAAACCGTTGTTTTTATTTACGATTGTTTGTTGTTGCTTATACAAACCAAATCCATATAAACCTGTCGTTTTATATGTTGACTGATCAAGATTTTTTCTCCTGTTGTAGAAAAATGTCGATCAAGATTGATTTTCCCATCCTTGAAGCCTCTGGCAAGAACTACTTGGACTGGACGCAAGACATCCAGAACCATCTAGATGCGCAGGGCCTCTTGGACGTCATCTATAACGAGGAAGAGCGTGAAGTGGAAGTCACTCGCTCAATGAACGCCAAAGCGATGATTCTATTCCGCAGGCATTTATCTGACGCCATGAAGGCGGAGTTCATTGAAATCTCCTCGCCGAAGACGCTATGGGACTCTCTGAAAGAGCGCTTCGACCACCAGAAGACCATATGGCTACCTGAAGCACGCCATGACTGGTTGAACCTGCGCTTCCAAGACTTCAAAAGTGTAACTGATTACAACAATGAAGTCTGCAGGATTCGATCACTTCTCCAATACTGCGGTGAGATATTAACCGACAGTGATCTATTGGAGAAAACATACACCACATTTCCTTCCACTGACAACTTGCTCCAGAAGCAATACCGTCAGTCTAAGTTCACCAAGTTTCCCGAGCTCATCACCCAGCTTTTACTAGACGAGAAGAACAGTCTCATTTTAAAGAGAAACAACAATTCTCGTCCTGCTGGAACAAAGGCAATTCCAATGCCTGATGCAAACGCTCTCCGTGGACCAAATCCACGGTGGAAACGAGACAAGGGCCAGTCGTCCCAGCCAAGGAACAGAGGCGAGTTTAAGTCTCGCCATCCAAAGCGAGGTTCTAACAAGAACCAAGGACCTTTGACTCCTAGGCAGTCTCATGGTAAGAACCAACGGGCCAGTCGTCCCAAAGCGAGAGTGGAAGGCCAAGCGCCTACTCTTTGCTACAAATGTGGTGCTTATGGTCATATGCAACGGACTTGCAGGGCGACCCCCCAAGAAGTTAATAACTATCACAAGGGACGCCGGGCCGAAGCAAATCTGGTCAACGAGTGCGAAAATCTAAATCTTGAGACCCCCGATTTTGTAGCAGAAATGGAAGAATGAATCTCCATTTTCTCTATATTTGATTTAAGTCATGAAACTTTTGGTGGTTTGTATTTTCTGTTTTCTCGATAAATTAAAGTTCTATTTCGAGCACTTTCCTCAAACGTGTGACAAACTTTAATTTTTTCTTTACTTATAGGCATGGACCACGGGGCAGTGGATTGTCTGGTTGATAGTGGAACGACTCACACTATCTTGAGAGATAAATCATACTTTATCTCCTATACGTCTAAAGTAACCTCAGTGACAACCATTTCGGGACCCTCAACCCTTGTTCAAGGTTTTGGCAAAGCCCGTTTTTCGTTGTCCAATGGTACGCCCGTTGAAGTATCAGAGGCCTTATATTCTCCAAGGTCCAGTCGTACCTTACTGAGTTTTAAAGATATTCGAGAAAACGGAGTTCATGTTGAAACTGCTCAAGAACATGGCTTCGAGTATCTTTTCATTACCTCCACTCAGTACGGCCAAAAGCGTATCTTGGAGAAGTTGAAATGTCTTTCAAGTGGTTTGTATCTCACTACGATACAACACATCGAGAGTAATCTCATCATTCGCCGAGCGCCAGTTGATGAGAGGACTTTTATGCTATGGCATGACCGGCTGGGTCATCCGGGTCAAAATACGATGCTTCGTACTATGAATGCATCACATGGGCATCCTCTTGGAGGAAAGAATTTCGTTATAAATCCGAAAAGCCTATGCCAAGCTTGCTCGATTGGGAAGACGAATCTCAAGCCACTCCATGTGAAACCTACGAGATTGGTTTCCCAATTCCTTGAGAGAATTCATGGAGATATTTGTGGACCAATCCAACCAACATGCGGACCATTTAAATACTTCATGGTTTTGGTTGATGCATCGACTAGATGGTCACACGTAGTGTTGTTGTCCACCCGAAATACAGCGTTTCCTAAACTCCTTGCCCAGATCATTAAGTTAAGGGCTCACCATCCGGATTATCCGATAAAGTCTATTAGACTTGATAATGCCGCGGAGTTTACATCGAAGACTTTCGATGACTATTGCATGACTTTGGGAATAAATCTTGAACATCCTGTTGCGTATGTTCATACCCAAAATGGCCTAGCGGAAGCTTTTATAAAGCGACTGCAAGTGATAGCGAGGACCTTGGTTATGCGCACCAAACTCCCACTATCTGCATGGGGCTACGCAATTTTGCACGCTGCAAATTTGGTCCGTCTGAGGCCCATGGCCACCCAACCACTTTCCGCGTACCAGCTGGTTACTGGATGTGAGCCTGATATCTCACATTTACGCGTGTTTGGGTGCCTAGTCAATGTTCCAATTGAGCCGATAAGGCGTTCAAAATTTGGACCTCAGAAGCAACGGGGAATATATGTCGGTTATAACTCCCCGTCTATCATTCGCTATTTAGAGCCCTTGACAGGCGATCTCTTTACCGCGAGACACGCGGATTGTGACTTTGATGAGGCAATCTTCCCGTCGTTAGGGGGAGAAATGCACGCTAACGTTGATGAGGAACGACGTGAATTAGCGTGGCATGTGCCCGCTTTTGCTCATCATGATCCCCCCTCTGCACATAGTGATAAGGAAGTGCAGAGGATTCTAGGTCTGCAAGATATTGCAAATCAAATGCCAGATGCATTTAGCGACCTAGCAAAAGTCACGAGATCAATTATACCTGCTGCAAATGTGCCTGCAAGGATAGACGTCCCTGAGAGACGCCATGTTCCTGTGAAACATGTTGCTCCGGTCGAACCCGCCGAGCAAAGGACGCTGCCATCGGCCGTCCAGTCCGCCGCTATTCCCAAGAAGAAGGGAAGACCGGTTGGTTCCAAAGATGTTCTGCCCCGGAAGCGGAGAAATCTTGTTAAAAGCGTTTTGCCACATGAGATCATTAAGGATCACGGCGATGTATTAGAAGAGCGCGTTCCAGATGAAACGCCTATTCCTAATCATGCCGATAACCTCGAAATATCCGTCGAGTATGCTAGCTTAGACGATATTTTGAAGCGAAACGAAACTGTTATCGATGATGTGTTCATATACTCAGTGGCCACTGACATTATGAACAATGATGACATGGAACCTCGTAGTGTTGCCGAGTGTCAACGACGAACGGACTGGTCACAATGGAAACAAGCAATCCAGGCTGAACTAGACTCCTTAGCGAAAAGAAGCGTGTTTGGACCTGTTGCTCCAACACCACCCAATGTTAAACCAGTTGGTCACAAATGGGTTTTCCTAAGGAAGCGTAATAAAAGAAATGAGATTGTGCGATACAAGGCTCGCCTTGTGGCGCAAGGCTTCTCACAACGCCCTGGAATTGATTACGAGGAGACGTATTCTCCCGTAATGGACATCATAACGTTCCGCTACTTAATCAGTTTAGTAGTTTCCGAAAAACTGAATATGCAGCTCATGGATGTGGTCACAGCCTATCTCTACGGGGATCTAGACACAGAGATATATATGAAAGTCCCTGAAGGACTAAAGATGCCTGAATCAAGTAGTTCCCGACCACGGAACGCGTTCTCGATTAGACTGAGACGTTCGCTATATGGATTGAAACAATCCGGGCGAATGTGGTATAACCGCCTAAGCGAATACTTGATCGGTTTGGGATACGTTAATAACGAACTTTGCCCATGCGTGTTCATAAAGAAATCCACTTCAGGATACGCAATCATCGCGGTCTATGTAGATGACATGAATCTCATAGGAACCGAAAAAGACTTGTCAGAAACTGCTGATATCCTGAAGAGGGAATTCGAGATGAAGGATCTTGGGAAGACACGGTTTTGCCTCGGCCTGCAGATCGAGCACCGTAAAGATGGAATTCTTGTCCATCAAGCAAACTACACCCAAAAGGTGTTGAGACGCTTTAGTCATTTTGACGTTAAGCCGTCCGCTACTCCCATGATCGTCCGCTCTCTAGACATTACTAAGGACCCATTCCGTCCAAAGGAGGACGACGAAGAGATATTGAGTCCTGAGTGCTCTTATCTGGGTGCAATAGGCGCTTTATTGTACTTGGCCCAATGTACTAGACCGGACATCTCGTTTGCTGTGAATTGTCTAGCTCGACACAGCACCGCGCCAACACGCCGCCATTGGAATGGCATAAAAGACATTTTCCGCTACCTTAAGGGTACTACGGACTTGGGCTTGTTCTATCCCTACGCGGTTTTGAGTGAGTCCAACGCTCTTGGCACTCGAAGCAACGCGACCCTTGTTGGCTACGCCGATGCGGGATACTTATCTGATCCGCACAAGGGGCGTTCCCAATCTGGTTACGTCTTTACCATTGGGAACACGGCGATTTCTTGGAGGTCTCGCAAACAGACCTTAGTGGCTACTTCAACGAACCATTCTGAGCTACTCGCGCTTTATGAGGCGACTAAAGAGTGTGTATGGCTTCGAGCTGTTATTGGCCATATTCGAAGTACATGTGATCTTCCATATGACCCAGATGAACCTGTTGTCATCTATGAGGACAATACCGCTGTTATTGATCAAGCGAAACATGGTTACATCAAAGGGGATGGTACCAAGCACATATCGCCCAAGTTGTTCTTTACACATGAACAACAAGCACTTCAAAAGATTGAAGTGCAACACATTGGATCGGAGAATAACCGTGCAGACTTGTTCACCAAGTCACTGCCAAAACACTCGTTCCAGAAACATGTCAGAGCGATTGGACTTATGAAGCTTTCAGAGCTAGCCTAAGTGGAACATGTTTCCTGCACCCTGTTGTGTGCATGTGAGGAGAAGCGCCCCAACAAGCGCCTTCCAACGCCCTGTTGTGCGTATATCCCGCACCCTGTTGAGTGCGAGTGAAAAGGGAAGCATCCTGATGTATGCTCGTGTACTCTTTTTCCCTTCGACCAAAGTTTTTCCCACTGGGTTTTCTTTGGCAAGGTTTTTTAACGAGACACAGTTCAAATCCCTTATTCACTAAGGATTATTATAATCAGGGGGAGTATCCAGTTGTATACTTCTAAACCATCGTGTACTCTTTTGTCCTTCGATCAGCGGTTTTTCCCACTGGATTTTCCCTGACAAGGTTTTGACGAGGCACCTTTGCAATGGTTAAGTTTACCCCATCACACTGACCTGTGTGTACTCTTTTGTCCTTCGACCAAAGTTTTTTTCCCACTGGGTTTTCTTTGGCAAGGTTTTAACGAGGCACAAGTAGGTGGTCATTTTTGAATCTGCAAGCTACAGATCGACAAAGAAGCTCAGAGGTGTTTACAAGCAGAGTTTGTGAAGAGCCAAGGGGGAGTGTTGTAATTCATCATCATGGTGACTCTTCACCTTTGTAACTCCCAAGTGACTTTTCATTTTGTAACTCCCAATCTCTCTCTTCCTATATAAAGAGAGGTTGGGATGGCTTGTAGAAAGATATTGACATATATTGATATAAAGAGAGGTTGAGCTAATTGTCTACAACATCCTCTTTATTATATCCGCAAATTTCTCTTTCGTTTCTCTTTGCCTTACCTTTCCTTTCCTTTTCTCTTACTCTTTTTATTATTATTATTATTATTATTATTTTCCTCTTGTTGTAATTCATCATCATGGTGACTCTTCACCTTTGTAACTCCCAAGTGACTTCATCATCATGGTGACTCTTCACCTTTGTAACTCCCAAGTGACTTTTCACTTTGTAACTCCCAACCTCTCTCTTCCTATATAAAGAGAGGTTGGGATGGCTTGTAGAAAGATATTGACATATATTGATATAAAGAGAGGTTGAGCTAATTGTCCACAACACGTTATCAGCACTTTGCTCGTGCAACGCCGGAGACCCGACGTACCGCTCGCCTCGACGTCCGCCGACCGTTGCCCTGCACACACCCCGTCGCTCGTCGCCGATCTCGCGTATCCGTAATAGTTTTCTCACTTTCTTCCAGCATAAGGTAAGAAAGGTAAATTATTTTTGTTAATATACTATTAGACCTCTTACCATTAGTGATGCAAACATTGTTATTAGTTCAGGCTACATGTTGTTATATATTCAATCAACAAACTTTACTGACAACCAGAACCATATGTGTGCACGTGGATTATTTTGTCTAAAACATTGTTTATATAACTTATTCTATAACTTGTTCTTTGTACAGTGTTTAAATGAAGTATAGATGAAAACATTGTTTGTATTCCATCAAAATTGCATATCTTTGATCCATGTATCATTCATCCTTATATAATATACAAAAACCGTAGGTAGTCACATCAAGTATAACGTTTACATTTATATGATCTCATCTTTAAACAAACTTTGTGGTATTTCTGCATATGAGACAGCCACACAATATTTTGTTGAAATTTTTTTTTTATACTTTGGCGTGTTTATCAAATAGTTCGAATTATTGTTTTCAATCTTGATAACAGTGCCATCTGCTTATATGTCAAACATCTATGTTATGAAATGTCAACTTTTGTACGCATAATTTCATACTTTGAAGAATTGTTGATAATAGTAAATTTTTACTACTGCAAAGATATGTCAAATTGATAATAGACCGATATCACATATGGTTTAATAATAGAAAATTTGAAGAATTGTCTTAAGTGCCTATGACCCATCTCTTTGTAGGCTCTGTTTCTTAAGTGTTTGATAATAGTAATCTATTCTACAGTATCGATGTTTTTAGTACTCTAGTTATTTTATTATTAGTAAAAAAAAAAAATATTTTGTTAGTTAATTTCTGATGAAATAAATTTTTGATAGAAAATTTTCATGTTGAAAAAGAGAAATTTTATATACTAACATTTTTTGGTAATGATGGATTTGGAGAGCCCCGACGAGCACCTCAGTGCCATCTGTGCCCTGCCGAGCACCTCAGTAGTATTTTTTTTATGTTACTCAGTGAATTATTGTAACAGATGGATAGTAAAAAAAAATTGTATTTTTTTCTCGCTATTTTTTTGGCGTCGCTTCATTAGACGTCGAAAAAATAGTTGATATTTTTTTTGGTGCCGCTTGCTTAGGCACCAATTCTTTTGTGTGCTGTTGCTTGCTTATGTTGTACGTTTTTTTTAGCGTAATGGCTTAAAAATTGAAAATTTGGTTTTGGCTATATAAACAAATTCTGGCACCGCCAAATTTGGGCCTCCCAAAATTAACTTTTTTGGCTAATAATTTTTCAAAGGCAACGCTCATTTTGAGCACGCACTAAATTGTCACCTATTTTGCACAATTCGCAAATAGCGTGAATTTCTTGAAAAATCTTATTTATTCTTACATTTGACAAAAATTTTATGAAGTCTCTCCGAATAGGCTCATCTACTTGGGTATGATGTCAGAAAGAACTTGGGGCTTGGTTCTTAAGAGGTCCCCGGTGACCCTCCTCCCCCATTTTCCCGCCTGGTCATATTCACGTAGAGCTACTGAAAGGGGTTGACCGAATATTATTTTTTGCTCAAATTGTATTTATAATTATGCATTTTTTGCAAGAAACTTATTGACCTCTCTATATCGGCCCGTCGATCGATATAAGATAATTTTCTAAACAAAAATCGTTTTTTTCAAAACCGTTGTTTTTATTTTCGATTGTTTGTTGTTGCTTATACAAACCAAATCCATATAAACCTGTCGTTTTATATGTTGACTGATCAAGATTTTTTTCTCCTGTTGTAGAAAAATGTCGATCAAGATTGATTTTCCAATCCTTGAAGCCTCTGGCAAGAACTACTTGGACTGGACGCAAGACATCCAGAACCATCTAGATGCGCAAGGCCTCTTGGACGTCATCTATAACGAGGAAGAGCGTGAAGTGGAAGTCACTCGCTCAATGAACGCCAAAGCGATGATTCTATTCCGCAGGCATTTATCTGACGCCATGAAGGCGGAGTTCATTGAAATCTCCTCGCCGAAGACGCTATGGGACTCTCTGAAAGAGCGCTTCGACCACCAGAAGACCATATGGCTACCTGAAGCACGTCATGACTGGTTGAACCTGCGCTTTCAAGACTTCAAAAGTGTAACTGATTACAACAATGAAGTCTGCAGGATTCGATCACTTCTCCAATACTGCGGTGAGATATTAACCGACAGTGATCTATTGGAGAAAACATACACCACATTTCCTTCCACTGACAACTTGCTCCAGAAGCAATACCGTCAGTCTAAGTTCACCAAGTTTCCCGAGCTCATCACCCAGCTTTTACTAGACGAGAAGAACAGTCTCATTTTAATGAGAAACAACAATTCTCGTCCTGCTGGAACAAAGGCAATTCCAATGCCTGATGCAAACGCTCTCCGTGGACCAAATCCACGGTGGAAACGAGACAAGGGCCAGTCGTCCCAGCCAAGGAACAGAGGCGAGTTTAAGTCTCGCCACCCAAAGCGAGGTTCTAACAAGAACCAAGGACCTTTGACTCCTAGGCAGTCTCATGGTAAGAACCAACGGGCCAGTCGTCCCAAAGCGAGAGTGGAAGGCCAAGCGCCTACTCTCTGCTATAAATGTGGTGCTTATGGTCATATGCAACGGACTTGCAGGACGACCCTCCAAGAAGTTAATAACTATCACAAGGGGCGCCGGGCCGAAGCAAATCTGGTCAACGAATGCGAAAATCTAAATCTTGAGACCCCCGATTTTGTAGCAGAAATGGAAGAATAAATCTTCATTTTCTATCTATGTTTGATTTAAGTCATGAAACTTTTGGTGGTTTGTATTTTCTGTTTTCTCGATAAAATTAAAGTTCTATTTCGAGCACTTTCCTCAAACGTGTGACAAACTTTAATTTTTTTTACTTATAGGCATGGACCACGGGGCAGTGGATTGTCTGGTTGATAGTGGAACAACTCATACTATCTTGAGAGATAAATCATACTTTATCTCCTATACGCCTAAAGTAACCTCAGTGACAACCATTTCGGGACCCTCAACCCTTGTTCAAAGTTTTGGCAAAGCCCGTTTTTCGTTGTCCAATGGTACTCCCGTTGAAGTATCAGAGGCCTTATATTCTCCAAGGTCCAGTCGTACCTTATTGAGTTTTAAGGATATTCGAGGAAAACGGATTTCATGTCGAAACTGCTTGAGAACATGGCTTCGAGTATCTTTTCATTACCTCCACTCAGTACGGCCAAAAGCGTATCTTGGAGAAGTTGAAATGTCTTTCAAGTGGTTTGTATCTCACTACGATACAACACATCGAGAGTAATCTCATCATTCGCCGAGCGCCAGTTGATGAGAGGACTCTTATGCTATGGCATGACCGGCTGGGTCATCCGGGTCAAAATACGATGCTTCGCACTATGAATGCATCACATGGGCATCCTCTTGGAGGAAAGAATTTCGTTATAAATCCGAAAAGCCTATGCCAAGCTTGCTCGATTGGGAAGACGAATCTCAAGCCACTCCATGTGAAACCTACGAGATTGGTTTCACAATTCCTTGAGAGAATTCATGGAGATATTTGTGGACCAATCCAACCAACATGCGGACCATTTAAATACTTCATGGTTTTGGTTGATGCATCGACTAGATGGTCACACGTAGTGTTGTTGTCCACCCGAAATGCAGCGTTTCCTAAACTCCTTGCCCAGATCATTAAGTTAAGGGCTCACCATCCGGATTATCCGATAAAGTCTATTAGACTTGATAATGCCGCGGAGTTTACATCGAAGACTTTCGATGATTATTGCATGACTTTGGGAATAAATCTTGAACATCCTGTTGCTTATGTTCATACCCAAAACGGCCTAGCGGAAGCTTTTATAAAGCGACTGCAAGTGATAGCGAGGACCTTGGTTATGCGCACCAAACTCCCACTATCTGCATGGGGCTATGCAATTTTACATACTGCAAATTTGGTCCGTCTGAGGCCTATGGCCATCCAACCACTTTCAGCGTACCAGCTGGTTACTGGATGTGAGCCTGATATCTCATATTTACGCGTGTTTGGGTGCCTAGTCAATGTTCCAATTGAGCCGATAAGGCGTTCAAAATTTGGACCTCAGAAGCGACGGGGAATATATGTCGGTTATAACTCCCCGTCCATCATTCGCTATTTAGAGCCCTTGACAAGCGATCTCTTTACCGCGAGACACGCGGATTGTGACTTTGATGAGGCAATCTTCCCGTCGTTAGGGGGAGAAATGCACGCTAACGTTGATGAGGAACGACGTGAATTAGCGTGGCATGTGCCCGCTTTTGCTCATCATGATCCCCCCTCTGCACATAGTGATAAGGAAGTGCAGAGGATTCTAGGTCTGCAAGATATTGCAAATCAAATGCCAGACGCATTTAGCGACCTAGCAAAAGTCACGAGATCAATTATACCTGCTGCAAATGTGCCTGGAAGGATAGACGTCCCTGAGAGACGCCATGTTCCTGTGAAACATGTTGCTCCGGTCGAACCCGCCGAGCAAAGGACGCTGCCATCGGCCGTCCAGTCCGCCGCTATTCCCAAGAAGAAGGGAAGACCGGTTGGTTCCAAAGATGTTCTGCCCCGGAAGCGGAGAAATCTTGTTAAAAGCGTTTTGCCACATGAGATCATTAAGGATCACGGCGATGTATTAGAAGAGCGCGTTCCAGATGAAACGCCTATTCCTAATCATGCCGATAACCTCGAGATATCCGTCGAGTATGCTAGCTTAGACGATATTTTGAAGCGAAACGAAACTGTCATCGATGATGTGTTCATATACTCAGTGGCCACTGACATTATGAACAATGATGACATGAAACCTCGTAGTGTTGCCGAGTGTCAACGACGAACGGACTGGTCACAATGGAAACAAGCAATCCAGGCTGAACTAGACTCCTTAACGAAAAGAAGTGTGTTTGGACCCGTTGCTCCAACACCACCCAATGTTAAACCAGTTGGTCACAAATGGGTTTTCCTAAGGAAGCGTAATGAGAGAAATGAGATTGTGCGATACAAGGCTCGCCTTGTGGCGCAAGGCTTCTCACAACGCCCTGGAATTGATTACGAGGAGACGTATTCTCCCGTAATGGACATCATAACGTTCCGCTACTTAATCAGTTTAGTAGTTTCCGAAAAACTGAATATGCAGCTCATGGATGTGGTCACAGCCTATCTCTACGGGGATCTAGACACAGAGATATATATGAAAGTCCCTGAAGGACTAAAGATGCCTGAATCAAGTAGTTCCCGACCACGGAACGCGTTCTCGATTAGACTGAGACGTTCGCTATATGGATTGAAACAATCCGGGCGAATGTGGTATAACCGCCTAAGCGAATACTTGATCGGTTTGGGATACGTTAATAACGAACTTTGCCCATGCGTGTTCATAAAGAAATCCACTTCAGGATACGCAATCATCGCGGTCTATGTAGATGACATGAATCTCATAGGAACCGAAAAAGACTTGTCAGAAATTGCTGATATCCTGAAGAGGGAATTCGAGATGAAGGATCTTGGGAAGACACAGTTTTGCCTCGGCCTGCAGATCGAGCACCGTAAAGATGGAATTCTTGTCCATCAAGCGAACTACATCCAAAAGGTGTTGAGACGCTTTAGTCATTTTGACGTTAAGCCGTCCGCTACTCCCATGGTCGTCCGCTCTCTAGACATTACTAAGGACCCATTTCGTCCAAAGGACGACGACGAAGAGATATTGAGTCCTAAGTGCTCTTATCTAGGTGCAATAGGCGCTTTATTGTACTTGGCCCAATGTACTAGACCGGACATCTCGTTTGCTTTGAATTGTCTAGCTCGACACAGCACCGCGCCAACACGCCGCCATTGGAATGGCATAAAAGACATTTTCCGCTACCTTAAGGGTACTACGGACTTGGGCTTGTTCTATCCCTACGCGGTTTTGAGTGAGTCCAACGCTCTTGGCACTCGAAGCAACGCGACCCTTGTTGGCTACGCCGATGCGGGATACTTATCTGATCCGCACAAGGGGCGTTCCCAATCTGGTTATGTCTTTACCATTGGGAACACGGCGATTTCTTGGAGGTCTCGCAAACAGACCTTAGTGGCTACTTCAACGAACCACTCTGAGCTACTCGCGCTCTATGAGGCGACTAGAGAGTGTGTATGGCTTCGAGCTGTTATTGGCCATATTCGAAGTACATGTGATCTTCCATATGACCCAGATGAACCTGTTGTCGTCTATGAGGACAATACCGCTGTTATTGATCAAGCAAAACATGGTTACATCAAAGGGGATGCTACCAAGCACATATCGCCCAAGTTGTTCTTTACACATGAACAACAAGCGCTTCAGAAGATTGAAGTGCAACACATTGGATCGGAGAATAACCGTGCTGACTTGTTCACCAAGTCACTGCCAAAACACTCGTTCCAGAAACATGTCAGAGCGATTGGACTTAGGAAGCTTTCAGAGCTAGCCTAAGTGAAACATGTTTCCCGCACCCTGTTGTGTGCATGTGAGGGGGAGCGCCCCAACGAGCGCCCCCAAATGCCCTGTTGTGCGTATATCCCGTGCCCTGTCGAGTGCGAGTGAAAAGGGGAGCATCCTGATGTATGCTTGTGTACTCTTTTTCCCTTAGACCAAGTTTTTTCCCATTGGGTTTTTCTTGGCAAGGTTTTTAACGAGACACATTTCAAATCTCTTATTCACTAAGGACTATTGTGATCAGGGGGAGTATCCAGTGTATACCTCTAAACCATCGTGTACTCTTTTGTCCTTCGATCAGCGGTTTTTCCCACTGGGTTTTCCCTGACAAGGTTTTGACGAGGCACCTTTGCAATGGTTAAGTTTACCCCATCACACTGACCTGTGTGTACTCTTTTGTCCTTCGACCAAAGTTTTTTTTCCACTGGGTTTTCTTTGGCAAGGTTTTAACGAGGCACAAGTAGGTGGTCATTTTTGAATCTGCAAGCTACAGACCGACAAAGAAGCTCAGAGGTGTTTACAAGCAGAGTTTGTGAAGAGCCAAGGGGGAGTGTTGTAATTCATCATCATGGTGACTCTTCACCTTTGTAACTCCCAAGTGACTTCATCATCATGGTGACTCTTCACCTTTGTAACTCCCAAGTGACTTTTCACTTTGTAACTCCCAACCTCTCTCTTCCTATATAAAGAGAGGTTGGGATGGCTTGTAGAAAGATATTGACATATATTGATATAAAGAGAGGTTGAGCTAATTGTCCACAACACCTCTCTCATTACTCTCTTTTTATTTATTGTTTCGTTTTTTGTTATTTCTACGAAAAGAAAGAAACGAGATCCAGAAAGGAAAGAAAATAAATCTTCAATAAAATCCCAACCCAATAATCCATCCAGCCAGCAAATCTCTCTCGCTCCCATCGGTCTATATATATAACTCTGTGAGAGAGAGCGAGAGAGAGAGAGAGAGAGAGATCGTGTGTGGTTGACTGGCGGAAGGAAGAAAAGGTTAGGGTTTTGAAGCAGCAGATCGGGGGATGGGAAAGGTGGCTGTTGGAGCGGCGGTGGTCTGCGCGGCGACGGCATGCGCGGTGGCTGCGGTGGTGGTCCGCCAGCGGATGAGAAGCACCAGCAAGTGGGCCCGGGCGGAGGCTATTCTGAGGGAGCTGGAGGACAAGTGCTCCACCCCGATCGGCAAGCTCCGTCAGGTGGCTGACGCCATGACGGTGGAGATGCACGCAGGCCTCGCCTCAGAGGGAGGGAGCAAGCTCAAGATGCTCATCAGCTACGTCGACAATCTTCCCACCGGGTATCTATCTATCTATCTATGCCTCTACCAAGTACCACGAACAACAATAGCAACAATACGCTCTTTATTTCTCCACCGCAGATCCAGAATGACTACTGCTTCATCTCTTTTCTTTTCTTTTATGCCATTAAAACGTACGTGAAATGCTACTACTTGGATGCTCGTTATTTAGAATTGCTTCATACTCCAGTCAGTTTAGGTGATTATTATTCTTTGGAATTTCCTTCAGTTTTCATAATTGGCAAACGAGGTTCAAAAATTTCTCTTCTTTGTTGGGGTTTGAGAGAAATATCCCCTCCCCCCCCGCGGAAATTGGTAGGAACTTTCTTTCAGATCCACAATCATGAATATTGATGGTTTTACTCGGATTAAGAGACGATTAGATTGGTTTTCCTTCTTTCTACTTTTCCCTCTTAACTTGTACAACAAATCTTGTCGCTAGAAACCTTTGCTGTGGAAAGTCAGAAAATTTAGTCCAAGTCTTGTGAAAGACTGAACCACAAGAGTGTTATTACAGCAATTAAAACTTGCTAATAAGTTATAACATAGTTGGAAACCGCTAATAGCAAGCCAGCAAGTTGTGAAGTTGCTGAAAAGATAACAACAAAGTTGCCGATGACAAAGCAGAGCTCTATAGGAAGATAACAACAAACTTGCTAATAAGTCTTGGTTTTTTTACTGACCTATAGAACAAATATTTTGTTTCTCAAAGATGTGCTTGTGGATAGGAAGCTTTATGAAGTTATATTTCTCGTCAATTTTAGGTGCTCCTTTACATTATCTGCATTTTCAGTTTTAAATTTCTTCTCTTTGGTGGGATCAATCTTTTCCTTAGGTGCTAAAAGATATCCTTTCACGACTCTGTCCTCTAGCTTGAACTTACCTAAGACAGAAGAAGAAATCACTTCTTTAGGTAGTGGCTGACCAAGCACAACTGACTCTGTGTCTGTGTAGTAGCAGTCCTCTCTTTATATATAATGGTACATATAGATCCTAGCCGAGGCAGTGATCGCAGCAGCAAGTTGGACAGCAGAGTTCTTCGGTGGCTTCCAATAATCTGGGCCCTTATCGGTATTGCTATGGTAGGTAACGATGTAGTAGTCCTCGCTAATCATATCACCGAATATAAACTCACTATGTCTGATCAAATGTTTGTATCGATGTTCATCGCAAACTTCGATTGTCGTGCTTTTAGGGTTAATGCCAAATCTACCGTATAGCGAATTATAAGGATCTTGTACACAGGCCATGGCCTCATTACCTGATATCCTTGCCTCTAACCTGCTCTCAAAGAGTGAGCTAACAAAGTCCATGAATGGGTAAATAAAAGAATTTTTCTTTCTTCTGTTTTAGGTTTCTATTTGTAACAAATAGGATACTACACACAAATAAAATCTTTGATAAGAAGAATCAAAATCGAAAGCTTATTTCTATTATGGTATTCTGAGAGATCTGAACTGTACGAACACACTATACGGAGATATTGTATGTTAAATACTATAGAAGTACATATGAGATATATTTAGTGGAAAGGTTTGAAACCAATAGATATTTTATTTTGATTGATGTGGTACTTAAAATGATTCTACAAGTACGAGGATTGAACTTTGAAGTTGATTGTAATGCTCTTGTTTTACTGGTTCTAGAATAGTGGAACCTTGTGGTGAAAGCGGATGTTTGCATTCAATCAGGAGAGTAGCTGCCCTGTGCGATAGAACCAACTTAGAGAAATATTTATAATGCAAAATGAAGAATACAATGCATATACGTTACATAGGAAGCAGGCCAAGCTGTCCTGTGGAGTTATATAAATATTTATAACTCGTCAAGTCATGAATATTTTCTTAAGAAAAAAAAAAGGACCGTTGTCATAGCTGTGAGAAATTGGACTTTGCTTTAACCACAGATTGGCCTGCTTCCTATATAAATTCAAAAACAGCAATGAATGTTTGAGAGATGAAGAATATATAGTGCAGATAAAAAGTAGTCATGTCAGAATAAGACTTGAATGCAATGAATGTTCAGAATGCAACAGAGATCTTGATATTTGTAACAATATGTCAACTTTGACGAGTCATGGATATTTTTGAAGGAAAAAAAAGGACCTTTGTCATAGCTATGAGAAATTGGACTTTGCTTTAACCACAGGTTGGCCTGCTTCTTATTATCATTTCAAAAACAGCAACAACAAAGCCTTAATCCCAATTTTTTTGTATTGGTTAACATTCAATTTGTCAATTAAGAAAGCAACAAATGATCACACTTAGATGCTTAACATTTCCCATACGAGACAGTTCTGGCCTTCTTGGTATATAAATTTCCTTCCATTGAACTATCAAGATACGTTCTGCCTTCAGTCATCATTGCATCAGAGATACAGATGTATACACTTCTAATATATTGAGTCTACTCCCTATAGAAATGAAAAAGGGTTGTTTTATGCTTTGGACCTTGGAGGAACCAACTTCCGCGTCCTGCGTGTCCAACTAGGTGGAAAAGAAGGACGTGTGGTCAAACAAGAAGCTGAAGAAGTGTCCATCCCACCACACTTAATGGTTGGAAGTTCCCATGTAAGTGAAGTTCCTGATGTATTTATTACTATTGTGTCCCTCTATTTAGATTTATTTTCTGTCTTGAAATTGAGTGACACTACTTTTTCTTTCAGGAACTCTTTGACTTCATTGCTGCAGAATTAGCAAAGTTTGTTGCTTCTGAAGGTGAAAACTATCACCTTTCCTTTGGGAGGCAAAGAGAACTTGGTTTTACTTTTTCTTTCCCTGTGAGACAGACATCCATTGCATCTGGCACTCTCATTAAGTGGACAAAAGGCTTTTCCATAGAAGACACGGTTATTTTCCGAAACTTGTTTCCTGTTTAAGCTGTCTGTCCCTCTCAGGAAGTAATTGCATGTTAACTAGATGATATACCTAATTTAGTTAACATATTTTTGCATTTCCTCTGTAATGGTGGAAAATAATTGTAGGATTATGGTATACACTTTTTGCTCTCCATATTTTCTCACAGCAGCATAAAACTTATAGGGCTGTGCTTAATCATGTTTCTGCCTAGGAATTACAAAAATTTCAGTAAGGTTGGATGAGAGCCACCTTGAAGAGTGTTGGATCTGGCAGGACTCTTTTACTGCTAGCATAATATTAATACGCGATAGTGGGGCTAGTTGCATTCATTCTTGAGTCACTCTATGTTAACTTTTCTAAGGATATCCCTTTTAGGTTCCACCAGTGATGTAATTCCTTGGTTACACAGGTAGATATAATGCAACCAGTTTATGTATAGACTATAGAGTATATACTCACAAAATATTCCATCTAGAACTCTTATAATCTTACTCCATATTCATGTAATTTGTAAATGGACAATATATGATAAAATGCAAAGTGGCCAGAAGGAACAAAATATAGAGACCCTATAAGCATTGCCAGTGTGATTGGCACTATAGCAAGGACTAAAAATAGTTATGATTCTTGCAAGAGATTTGTTGTAACAGTCACACCTAGGACCTGTAGGTGAACTACTTTAGTGATTCTCATTGAAAAAAATGAGTCTTTGCAACTTACGTAGGGTTTTTCAAAGTTCAGCCCCTTTTTTTTTTGCACTAGTCTAACATTGAAGGTTCAGCTATTGAGGATATGGGCGCTACTGCTTCACCTGAGACAGAATTTTTAAAATCATGGAAATAACGTGAATATGTAAAAAGAGTTAAAATAGAACTTATTTAATTCTCTACACACGGAAGTAACAGTACAATTCCGTTTTGACGAAGGACCATGAGCTTGATTGGAAGGACTAAGCATCAACAGTCACATGTCGGATTAAGTTTTTTAATGTCAGATGTAATATGTTTGAGACATATCAGAGACATTTTAATTGTCAGATATTAACAAATATGTAATATGTTATATATAATAAATGTGCAAAATATATCCATATATTCTCTGGATATCAATAAATCAAGTCCTACCTGATGGAGGAAGGAGAAAGGAGAAGGTTTGGTTTTTGGTAAGTTGTGCAGGAACAAAATCAATTGTCTTTTTCAAGGTTCACTATATTGGTATTGGATTCCAATTTGGAATGAGTTTCAGACCCTCACAAATAGTGGTATTGTTGGTTTCAGCAGTTTTGGCAATTTTATGTTGGAGTTTCAGAGTTCTTGGTTTCAGAAAGGCAAAAAATAAGAAATTGTTTGAAAACTAGAATATATTTGATAAGTTTAGTCAATCTTATGTAGTTTTTTTTTTGGTTATTTTTGAATGAAATAATATTCAATATTTTTTAATTGTTCAACCAAAATAGATAGTGTTGTTTATTTTACTTGCTTTTAGACAAAAAACTCAGAATAAATAGTTTCTAATGGAATAGTATTAAAATGCTCAAATGTTGTGTATTTGTAGTAGATAACTTCGATAAATGGTAACATTACATTGTGTCGATATTTTATCGACAATGCAGCAACTTTATCTTCTATATCTTCGAATCATTGTGTAGACATTGTTTTTGTCATACTCCTTTTTTTTTTCTTTTACTTTTCTTTGCTAAATTGGCTAAGAAAGAAAGCCCCAAGTTCGGTGTCAGCCTATCGCTAGGGGTCAGTATTGGATCAAACATTCCAAAACTGATACTATACACCGATACTAATATGTATTGGCTAATACTGCAAACATGAAAGAGTTGGGGTTTGTGATATATATAACGGGTAGTGTTTTTAAAGACTCCAATTTTTAACAAAATAAAACCGATTCATGTAAAAGGTCTTAGAATATTTCACTTTCTCGTTTCGACAGATATAACAGATTCAGGCCTATTTGTCGGCCGATTTTAACCAAAATGACATAAACGGTTTTGTTGCTGATTTGTGTTGTTTGCTGGTCAAAATTGATTTGTCGGTCGACTAGTTGAACATGTCGCCGACATCTACAACACTGCTAAGCATAACTTTCATCATACTTTTAGATATGAAGTATTAATAAGAGTGATGTTAATAATCAGTATGAGGTGGCTTATCTATCCGTGGCTTCTGAAATAAGCCTCCATCAGTATCCCTGTTCCAGCTGATTTCTTTTTTTTTGTTTTGAAGTCCATTCTAACTGTATGGTTTCCAAATCATGTTATGTTTTGTTACAAATGAAAGATGTTTTGTAAGATCTCAAACTCTATGCCACCAAAGTTGACAGTTTATTCTTTCATGCGACCTTATCTTATTCTCATCTGATCCCCTTATTGAGGGATACCTTGCAAGGCTTTTTCCATTTAGCCGGACATAACATAAAGCTGCTTGCATATTGAATACTCTGTTGCATGTAAACCTTTGATGCTAGCCCAGGTTCAGTATGGAAACTGCTGGGTGAATCAAAAGGTTTTGAAATATCCCATTTGCTGCCTCATACATTGTATGTCTTGTTCAAGGATAAAGAGGACAGTTACAATCATAATAAACTTAAAGGGCAAATTTCATGGTTCATGTTCTAATGGAATTGATGACAAACCATTTAACAAGGCCTCAAAGTTGCAGGATATAATTTCTTGCTGCCAAAAGTTATCACTCATCTTCTATTTACATATGCATCACTGACATGATATAAAAACACCATCATGGGCATAACACTGCTTTTCATGTACTCGTGCTGCCTGCATATTGAATACTCTGCATATTGAATACTCTGACATATGCATCACTGACATGATATAAAAACACCATCATGGGCATAACCTTGCAAGGCTTTTTCCATTTAGCCGGACATAACATAAAGCTGCCTGCATATTGAATACTCTGTTGCATGTAAACCTTTGATGCTAGCCCAGGTTCAGTATGGAAACTGCTGGGTGAATCAAAAGGTTTTGAAATATCCCATTTGCTGCCTCATACATTGTATGTCTTGTTCAAGGATAAAGAGGACAGTTACAATCATAATAAACTTAAAGGACAAATTTCATGGTTCATGTTCTAATGGAATTGATGACAAACCATTTAACAAGGCCTCAAAGTTGCAGGGTATAATTTCTTGCTGCCAAAAGTTATCACTCATCTTCTATTTACATATGCATCACTGACATGATATAAAAACACCATCATGGGCATAACACTGCTTTTCATGTACTCGTGCTTCCAGTGTACCAATATTTCACGCTTCGTATTTGCCATGACCTCACAAGTATAGTTTAATAGAGTGTTTCTAAGCCCGTCCTTTAGGGTAAGTTGTCTATAAGTCTTTCATTCTTGATTGTAAGAAGTTATATTACTTTTGTACATTGTAATGACTAATTCTTTAACATAAAGACACGATGGATAAGGCCACTTTCCTTGATACATATCCAGATGCGTAAAGTCTACAACATGTTTAATGGTTGAATTCATCTGATGTAAATATTTGGATTACTTCATGATTAACCCTTGTTATTCTGATAATATCAGGTAGGGGAAGATGTAGTTGGTGAATTGACTAAAGCCATGGAGAGACAAGGCCTTGATATGCGTGTCACAGCCCTGGTGAGTGTATTTAGATCTTTTTGTCATAAGTTAAGGCAAATCTTTAGAGAAGCATGCTGGCTTGCAATATTGTGGTCAGGGCATCTAATAAGTTATAACGCAGGATTAATGTTATTGATGCAGGTCAATGATACAATAGGAACGTTGGCTGGAGGCAGGTATTATGATAGTGATGTTGTTATTGCTGTGATATTGGGTACTGGCACAAATGCTGCATATGTAGAGCGAGCTCAGTCAATACCTAAGTGGCATGGCCTCCTACCAAAATCCGGAGAGATGGTAAGTAGCCTTTGTAGTCCCTTATTTATTATTGTTTTTCCTTATAAGAGTCGAAAACCCATCGAAACTATGATTGATGTACGGACAGAATAATGTTGATGTCACATCTTATATGTTTTTATTAACCATGTTTTGTATTGTAGGTTATAAACATGGAATGGGGAAATTTCCGCTCATCCCATCTGCCTCTGACAGAATATGATCAAGCATTGGATGTTGAAAGCTTGAACCCTGGTGAACAAGTATGTTTTAACACCATCTTTGAGCATTTGATGGATACTGATTGCGTAGGTTAATAAGATGTTCAGATTTCTCTAGATTCTGTATGTTCAAGGTTTCTTTTTTTGAACACCAGATCTTTGAGAAGTTAATTTCGGGAATGTATTTGGGAGACATAGTAAGAAGGGTCCTCTGGAAGATGGCTGAAGAAGCTGCATTTTTTGGTGATACTGTGCCCCCAAAACTAGAAGTTCCCTTTATATTGCGGTATGGTTCCCTTTATATTCATCTTGACAAAATCTTGCTGATTTGCCTAGAAGATGTAACTTTCACGGATCAAGAAAGATCATTTATGTATCTGGTTATTTAGCAAGCCCCATTGTTGCAGTGCCAGTTATAGATTTTATTGTGCATCTATGAATTGTTGCAGAGAAGCAATTATTCCTCAAGGAAGCACAGGAAGTCCGAAAATTGGTGCCTGTCGGACATGTATTGGACACAGCATGAACACTCCAAATTACACCAGGACACACCAAAATTAATGACGTGTCCATATAGCCGTGTATGTACCATGTTTTCTCCTATCCGTGTCTTTGTAACATCAAGTATTCCTGCAATTAACGCCCATTATCATTACAGAGCTAAAGGATAGTAAGCCATTGCAATTTACCGACAGTTCGGGAAAATATCTTCAAATTAGAAGCAAGGAATTTCTACTTGGTATTCAGATAGTGATAGGATAATTACATACCGTTTGCTTTGGATGCTGTCCTGCAGCTCGCGAAAACTTTTAGGAACTTTTCAAGTTTTAATTATTTTTATATATTTTACGAAGGTTGATGTCTCGGAATCCATGAGTGACACTGCTGAAATGTCACCTCAAGTTTTGCTCGGACCCATGGGTAAGTGTTCCGACCACACGGGGACTCGAAACCATGAGGGTGTTCGAGTCCCCGAATTTTTAGAATCTACCAATTGAATAGAGTATTCTCGAAGAGATGATTGTTTGAATTGTGGGCTAAAATTATTAGATTAATGGGCATTATATAGGCCTACAACCTTTGAAGAAGAGAAAATAAAAGGAAACCTTATTAGTCCTAAAACATCAAAAGGAAATGCATGAAAGACTTGGTCAATAATCTCGGCCAAACCGCCATAATTTTTCGCCTATGTTGCATGAATACAAACACAAATGATAAGGACACTATACAGATACGGCATACGGACATTTATAGACTTATAGATAGGTACAATATAGTCACATCGCATGAGTATGGACACGGATACAGCTATGAACAAGATACGAATACAGACAAAAATTATCGTGTTTGTGCAACATCGTTCACAAAAGGAATTCTAAAAAAAGATTAAACAAAGTTAGAATATCGGTAAGCATTGACTTTGTCCTCACCGCCTTTATCAGTCAACCGATTGGTTATCCGGTTGGGCAACGGATCAGATCTGATTTGCTGACTGAGCACTGATCCTGTGTCAGAAAAGGTGGGTAGATACAGTGAGACAAGCTGGTAGTGAAATTCAAGATTTCCTCGAGGGTCAGTTACACGAATGTAGCTTCCATTGTAACTAATTGACAGAGAATGGACAACAAATCTTATTCAGCTGAAATCGTTCTAATTTCTTGTAGGCTCATGGGACAAAAAGGTTATGATTGCAGCACTATGCTATCATGTATTCTCATGAAGGAATCCCAATTATACTCCTTGATAAATGCTCAAAGTTGCAAGCATTGTGGCCTTATGTATAAAATTGCTTCTCTGTCAAAAGAGGGTATAGAAAAGATTATGGTTTATAGGACACGAGAAAATTGGATTTCATGGCTGGATATAGGGTTTGGAGGAAAATTGGATTTCATGGCTCGAGGAATCCAGAACTTATAGCTGTTTTATTGATGGACTGAGAATCAGTGGTTTTTATATGATCTACTGTGAAATTCTGTAGTGGGGAAAAGCTTATTATAATCATAATATTGATATCAAAAATTCCGAATTATGCTTGAGGAATCCAGAACTTATAGCTGTTTTATTGATGGACTGAGAATCAGTGGCGTTATGGCCTTTGGAATTTAAGAAACTTAATTATCCTTCGGTTGCTTGAATTTGTTGCCTTCGATAGTTGAGGGGTTAAGACCAAGCAAGTAGGAGGCTTCTCTTTTTTCAGGTCATAGGTTGACAGGACTTGCTAAAGAGATTCGATGGGCATATCAATTGAGGGGAAAATTATTAGGTGAACCAGGTCCACCATTCATTTTATGGGCATGGTCACTCAAATCTTACATGTGGGTCCAACCTCAAAATGACAAAAAATTGGATTGAGATAGGACTCAAATGTAAGGTTTGAGTGGCCAGGTCCATAGAATGAGTGGTGGACCTGGTTCACCTAGGACTGGATAAGAAATGTCTAATTTCACAACTATCTGTGTCAGAAATACGTATAACAAAGGTAACTGGAATTCTAGTACTAAAGGAGTTATTGGTAGGGGAGGACATTAACTAGTGGAGACTTCAATAGCAACTTCGAAGGAATAGTCTACAATGTGTAAATAGTTGAAGGATTTTGGCACGAGTTATATCTGTGTTATTGGATAAATGCTAGCTTATGGTCTATTAGTCCCCTACAAAACTAAAGTGAGTTGTGATGAATCCAGTCGGTCTATCCTGCTGATCTGATAGGGTTGTGGCTGTCCATTCCGTGGTATACTCAAACTTGATGGTTCAAGTCCAGTGGACATTGTGGACTTGGCATCATACTGGTATCAATTTCATTATTGCTAAACTTCTTGTGGTTTTTTTCTGATCTACTGTGAAATTTTGTTAGCATTCGTGTTTTTCTTATTTACTGATTTAGTTATTGGAATAGTTAGGTTTTCGTAGATCTATAGACTATAGCTTTAGCTATTGTGTTTACCCTTTAACTCGCATGTTTATAACATGATTTCCTTCCTGTAGGACTCCGGTCATGTCTGCCATGCATCACGACACATCAACAGACCTCAGAGTTGTTGGAACCAAATTGAAGGAAATATTTGGTGTAAGTGTTTCCTTCATTTATACTCGTCAATCCATACGAAAAGATGAAGGAATAAAGAATTTATAGGACATGGGAGGGGAAAGAGAAGAACAAAATCTTAGCTTTGGTTGTTGCTTTCTGATATCTTTGGTTGGTTTCGTTTCTGAAATTTCAGATCTCTAATACTTCCCTCAGAACAAGAAAAGCGGTGGTCGAGGTTTGTGACATAATTGCAAGACGTGGGGCCCGTCTGGCTGCTGCTGGAATGGTTGGCATCCTAAAGAAGCAGGGCCGGGATGCTCCCGCCTCTGCTGGCGAGAAGCAGAGAACGGTGATTGCAATGGATGGGGGTTTGTATGAGCACTACACAATATTCAGTAAGTGCTTGGAGAGCACCCTCTCTGAGATGCTTGGAGAAGAAGTTTCAAAAAATATCGTAGTTACGCATGCCAATGATGGCTCAGGCATCGGAGCATCTCTCCTTGCAGCATCACACTCTCAATATCTAGAAGTGGAGGAGTCCTAGAGTAGCACGCACTTTGTTTTTCTATTTTGTAACCTTTTATCTCTCCAAATACCTGCAAGATAGCAGCACATAATGGAAGATGAGGAGGAAGTCATAAGTTTCTCATCTCACCAAGTGTATAAAAATGCAGAAGTTGGTAGTGAGTGTAATGTTCTTGCTATTTTAGTCTGCCATTCTCTCTTTCCAGCCTGCAGAGCCGGCGTAACAGTTTACCATTTCTTTATCTATATTTTTTTTTATTTGATTGGCTTTCCTCTCTTCCTCTTTTCTGTATCTCCTGACAATTTGAGAATAAAAATGGGGAACTTTGGTGAAGCTCGATCTTTTGGTACTTATTGTGTTGTGCTTCTTCCGCAGCTCATTTGTTGCTTCTGTGGATGGTAAATTTAGGGTCAAATTCTGATATTATATAAAGGATATATGAAAAAGTATATGGTTAAATGAAATATGAGGAAGTATCAAGTCATTTTCTTTGTGATAAGGTAAAACTGTAGAAAGTGAAAGTAGTAAACGTGTCCTAATCCTGTCTGGTGCTGTTGTGAAGAAGTGTGCACTCTTCATCCTCAGTATGTCTTATGAATGATGGATGGGTTTGACCTTGCTTTAGTGTTTTTTGCAAGTGTTTGGTCAGGGTTATATATTTGCAGACAACAATACAATATTGTGAGTTGATGATGATAGTCCCGAAGTGCCTATTAATAAAGTTTATAGAGTTCATTGGAGATTTGATAACCACTAGAAGAGTAGCTAGTTTACTGTATTGTATTGTATTGGCTTGGCTGTCACAATATAGATGTAGACCTGCCATTTTTTCTTTGAAAGATTTTTGTCTTCGAAAGCAGTTTGGCTCTCTTTTATATCTTTTCATGCCTTCAGCCTAGTAGAAAATTAAAAAGTAATGATAAGAGTCTGTTTCACTATGTATGTATACACAAATACAATAAAACTCCAAAGTCTCTCCGGCACCTGCGCCTGTATTGTAACTCCATTGCAACAGCACAGCAGGCTCTTTTTTCTTTCTATTCTATTGCACACCCCAGAGGACATGCATAAGAAGAAGAAGAAGAAGAAGAAAGATGCCATTCAGGACATTTGTTCTAATATGATAATTGCCACCACCACCAGCTGGAGCAGCAGCAGCAGCAGCAGCAGCAGCGGAGTGGCTTGTTGGTTTACAGGAGGGGTGCTTCATCACATTCCCTGTGTGGCTTATTTCCACCAGTCCCGGCGGCTGTTCTGTCGTACTGAAGCAAGATCTGCAGTACCTCCTTCATTGTAGGCCGAGTCGATGGTAACGTTCCAGTACAAATGAGGCCCAGCTTTAGAACATTTGCTATCTCATCCAGGTAGGAGGAGGATGGGGGGTCTGTCATAGCTTCGTCGATGGCATCAATTGCCTTGTTGCCTTCCTGGAAGTGACGCCACGCCCAGTCGGCTAGACCGGCCCCATGCTCTCCTCCGTCGTGAGCTTCTCTACCTGTGGTGAGCTCTAAAAGTACCACCCCAAAGCTGTACACGTCCATCTTCTCGTTCACCTTTGAGGTGTATGCACACTCTGCAACACAATCAACGAAGAATTGAATTAATCACAAAGGAACATGACAAAGAAGCATGGTTCTTGAAAAGAAAGAAATCTGACCTGGAGCCATGTATCCAAAAGAACCTGCCAGCGCTGAAGCCGTATTATAAGCCGCCTCCCCCTGCTTGACCAGTATCCGGGCCAGACCAAAATCTGCAATCCTAGCTCGAAACTCCGCATCCAACAGAATGTTACTGGACTTGACATCCCTATGGACAATAGGAGGAGAGCAATCATGGTGCATGTAACACAATCCATATGCTGCCCCTATTGCGATTCCCAACCTCCTCGGCCAATCCAACAATACTTCGTCTACAGCAGTTGTACTAGGACCTCCTCCTCCCGTCCTCGTCGTCCTCCTTGTCCTCGTCCTTCTCCTCTCCTCGTGTAGCCACCTGTCCAAGCTCCCATTTACCATGTACTCGTAGACCAGCAGCTTCGATTCCATGCTCGAGATGCAGCACAGCAACTGCACAATGTTGGCGTGTCGAATCGAGCCCAGAATATGAACTTCAGACTGAAACTCCCTCTCTAATTTGGCCTCCACTTTCCTGCCGCTGTTCCAAATCTTCTTGACAGCGACAACTGCTGCTCCAGCACGGTGGTGGTTCCCCACAGCGATCCTATAGACCTTCCCGCATCCCCCACTGCCAATTAGGTTCTCCTCCGTAAGGCCACGGAGGATGCTGGATTCGTCGAAATCCAAACGACGGAAAGAGGTGAGCTTCCACGAAGTGACATGACCGTCTTGTCCGCCTCCCCTTCTCTCCTTGTAGTCCCTTGCCACAAAGAATGCGAAGATTGATGCAACGGCAACGAAGAGTGCGCCAAGAACTATGAGCATAGTCCTAATCCCCGGAGACATTTCGCCGCTTGACGCTTGCGTTCCGGTACTCGCACACCTGGGAAGGTCCAAGGCTGAATTCGCTGCTGCGCAGAGAGCACGATTGGAACGAAAGCTCCGACCGTAAGCTTGATTCTGCAGCTGAATAGGGACCTGACCCGAGAGTTGATTGGAAGAGAGATCGAGGAAATTAAGCTTGAGATTACCAAACGTTGGCGGGATTTCCCCGGTCAGCTGGTTATTCGAAAGGTCAAGAGAAGTGAGCGCCGGCAAAAATCCAATCGACGGAGGAATCTCTCCGGTAAGCTGGTTGTAGCTGAGGCTGAGATCGGTGAGCATCCTCAACAGGGCAATCTCCTGCGGTATCACTCCGGTGATCCGATTACCTCCAACGGACAAGCTCTCGAGCATGGACATTCCAGTGAAGCTCGGAAGGCCGCCTGAGAAGGAGTTGTTCTGTGCCAAGAACACCGCCAAGTTCCCCGCAAGAGAAGGAAGCTTGCCGGAGAATCCATTGTTCTGAATATCCAATCTAGTCAAGTTCCATGGCAGATCGTCTGGGAGCGTACCTGACAGATTGTTATCGCGTACTATCACGGTCGTCAGATTCACCGCCGACCACATCCCGCTAGGTATCTCGCCGTAGAAATTATTCCTGTGGATCTGAATATTAGCAAGAGTGCTGCACTTGCCGAGGGAGGCCGGGATGCTTCCCGTAAGATTGTTGTTGAAGACCACCAAGGAAGCCAGAGCGCCATTAGCGCACAGATCCTCCGGCAACTCCCCGGAAAGCATGTTATCATCGACCTCCAGATTCCACAGCATGGAGTGCTTTCCCAGTTGGGGAGGAAGGAGTCCTGTTAAGCTGTTGTTGAAGAGCCGGAGATCCGTCAAAGAGGGAAGTGACCCGATACTCTCCGGTATCCCCCCGGAGAAGCGATTGAAATACAGGAAGAGAACAGTAAGATTCTGTAACTTGCCAAAGTCTTCCGGTATTCTTCCGGTGAGGCCGTTGATAGAGATGTCGATCCGGACCAGCCCCGGAGCTCCGATGGGCCCGTCGATCTCTCCCACCAGGCTGTTCTTGAAGAGATAAACGTACTGCAGGTTGGCGAGACTCCAAATGCCCCTAGGGATTGTACCGGTTAGGGAGTTCTCCGCAAGATCAAGTTGCTGAAGCTTTGCCAGTTTCTCGAACGACTGGGGTATCTCGCCCATCAGATTGCACTTGGTCATCCACAGGTAGCTGAGGTTGGTCAAGTTTCCAAGCGCAGGAGGGATTGTTGATGGTAGGAAGGGATTGTTGGCGAGGCCCAGCGCTTGAAGATTGGACAGGTTTGCAAGGCCAGCAGCAGCAGCGGCGGTAATGGTTCCGTCGAAGAGGTTGTTATCTAGAAAGAGAGTGTGGATGGAGTGTAGCTTGGCGATGGAGGAGAAAGGGATGCCCCCGGTGAAGTTGTTGGCGGAGAGGGCTAGGTAGGTCAGCTGGGAGGACATGTTGTGGATGTCGAGCGGGAGTTGGCCTACCAAGTAGTTCTGGGAGAGGTCGAGACGGGAGAGGTTGGTGCAGTTGTAGAGGGAAGTTGGGAATTGGCCCGGTATGTTGTTGTCGGAGAGGTCGAGGAGGGTGAGGCTGTTGAGGTTGCAAATGAGGTCTGGGATGGGTAGGGAGAGTCCCTGGGAGTAGAGGGAGATTCCTTGGACGACGGTAGCTGCGTCGTCGCATTGGATGCCTGTCCAGTTGCAGTGGTGGATTGTGGAAGTGGAGTTCCAGGAGGTGAGAGCAGGAGGGTCTCCCCATGCCTTTTTGATCTGGAGCAAGGTTTGTCTTTCTATATCATTATTATTGTTATTGTTTGCTGGCGGTGGTGTGGAGGTGGTTTGGGATGATACGGTTGTCGGACTGGAGAGGAGGAGTACGAGGAGGAGGAGGAAGAAGACGTAGTAATTGGAAGGGAGATTTGAATTGCTGTTGTTGGATGATTTGGTTTGTGGTGCCATCTTGATTTTGGTGGCCTCATTGGCCATTGCAGTTGAGTTATCTGGGTGGAGTAAGAGGAAGGGGAAGGGGAAGCAATTTCTTTGGAAAACAAGGGTGGGTTGGTTTTCAAACATCATAGGTGGTGGTGGTGGTGGTGTGCTTGGTTTTCAAACATTGGAAAGAAAGAAAGAAAGAAAAAGAGGGTTGAGTTTGGCAGTGGTATGTCCTAATTATCTCCACCTAGCATAACCATGGACGAGTCATTTACAACGGACCGACTAACAAGGGAGGGAATTCATCTAGAAACGAATTAACACACGGAAGAAACGAGAAAGAAAGCAGCAAATATAAGATTAATATGTGGAGGAGAGCACGTGGGAATAAGTATGAAGAGAATTTCATGGATTCAGTCAGTCAACCATTCCTGCCATCTTTGACTCGCAAACAAATTGCTTGCTTGCCTGTGATCAGTCTCTTTCATTGAACACAAGCAAGCCTGCCTTTCTTGGTCTTCCTTCTTTACGCTTCTTCATAGTAAGTTAAATCATTTACTTGTTAGTTAGTCTCTCGTTCATTCGTTCAGTCAGTCCACAAACTATTCATTCAGAAAAAGGAAAACGTATTTGTAGACCTTCTGGAAAATGTCATATTGACTGATCCAAATGACTACCTGCCTCATCTCATGATGCAGTGCAGTAATAAGGGAGGATGGTGAAGATAGATTATTCAATCATTTCAATTCTATGTATTCAGATACCCTTACATGGTTTCATGCCTTGTTTCCAAGGGATCTGTATCCTCTAGTACCAATATCTATAATGTTTCCTAATGCCAATACCATGCATTCCAACTCCTCCCCTCCCACCGGCGCGTTCCCAAGCTTGTAGTGTAAGTCTAAATTTTTCAGAAGACAATTCATAAAATATAAATCCCCTAATTGCATAGCAAGTCTCCTTAAACAAGACTGGGTTTCAGACTAATGTTTCCAATCTCACGATTCCGCAAACCAAACGAAACCTAAGGCCTCGTTTGGTTCGCAGAATCATCAAGTTGGAAAGAAAAGTGACTACTTTTCTATGTTTGGGTACCAAAGGAATTGAGGAGGAAAGGAAAGTGATTTCCAATAGAAGAAAAATTAAGAAAAAAAAATGATTCCATCCATCCAAATAAGGAATCACTTTACCACATTGAAGTATTCACTTTCCTTAACAAATTCCTTGACATTTTCAAACATCGGAAAGAAGAATCAATGAGAATTGTAATTTCTCAAAGGAAAGAAAATGGAGGAATTGGTTTCCTTTCCCTTCCATTCTGCGAAACAAATGATGCACAAGCCGGATTTGCAAAATGATAATAAATTGTTTGAAACATTATACACGTTGGAAATGTTGATGCCATTTTTTTCTCCATTATTTTGGCTTCGAGTGGAATGTAGCTCAATTACTCAACTATTTATTACATTTTCTTCTATTGTTTAGGTACATAGGTAGCTACTGCCTACAGAACTTTTTTTTACAGCACCGAAGGGATAGTTCAGTTCCCATTTGAAGCAAAAAAACAGCAAATGGAACGGGTTCTCAGCCGAAACAGGAATCAAAACAGTTGTAACTAATCCCAACTATTTTTGACTTAAAACTACCAGTAAATACTAACTAATCTCAACTATTTTGACTTCAACTACCAGCAAAATACCTTGCCTTAAACAATGCAAAACAGGGAAAGTAAGCTTTACTTTTTTTTGAGGAGTACTTGAAAGCTTTACTTAGATTGACAATTTCACACTTTCCGTCCTCTCCTACACAGTTCCGAATGAGCCCAACTTCCTTCGACCATGAAACAATTGCAAGGCAATAAAAAAGATCGATTTGTACAGCAAAAGTAGTGCAGCGCCTGAAAATAATGACATCTTCAAAAACAAAACCCCTCCTGTTGAAATGGAAGAAAGATATGAAGTCACAACTGCCAAACCTCAAGTCAAGGCTTCTGATTTGATGAATATCTACCTCAACCTACAAAATTCACCAAGCCAGCTTTAGACAAGGCCTAGAGCCTCTTTGGGCAGTGATTGACAAAACCCACCAAGCTGTCCGACGACAAGGAAAGGGTACAGGAATGGAACCAATGTCGGGTTATAAATAAATTTAGTTCAACAGTGTTACTCTCCTATACTAAGATCAACTTGACGAATAAGAGCTGCAAATAATATTTGATCAAACCATAAGCCAACATTATACCAAAAGAAATAATGTACTATAGCATGCAATTATTAACAGATAATTAAACTGATTAACTCGGCCAATATCAATACTAACAGACAAAATTTCTGCTCTGCAAACTCAGTCTTACATTAACTTAAAAGTACATCAAGCAAATAACTATCTAAAGCATCCCCCCACAAACAGTAAAAATAGTTCAATGATAAACCAGTGCAGATCACCTTCTGCAGACTCTTTAAGACTCGATAAGAAAGCTGACGCAGAGAACTAAGTGCAGAAATTGAACCTGTTCTAAAACACACCCACATCAAAGCTTGTCCTCAAACTCAGAAAGTGGGGTCATCTGCTCCTTCAAACCCTTCCTCTTACGAATATCGTGGACCAGAGTGGCTGCTTGGGTACCAGGATCGAGAGGGTCAGAAGACATCATGTCCCAGTGATCAAACACACACTGAGGGAACGCCTGACCTGATGTAGCAGCCCTCAGCTGGCCAGAGAAACCAAACGACTCGATAACAGGCAAGTAGGCCTTGATGTTATATAGAGGTGTACCTGGCCTCTGCATCTCTTCAAATACGTGTCCTCGCTTCTGATTGAGAACACCATAAATTCCACCAAGGGCCTGCTCAGGGGCCTGAATTTCAACCAGGTAAACAGGTTCAAGAAGCCTAGGCTTGGCAGTCAACTGGGAAGCATAGATGACCCTTCTAGCTGTTGGAATGACTTGGCCACCACCTCTGTGAATAGCATCAGCATGCAAAACGACGTCGCATACCTCAAAACAGATTCCACGCATGTTCTCTTCAGCCAAAGCACCTTCCTTTGAGGCCCACTGGAACCCAGCGACAACAGAGTCCTTGATTTCATTTAGGTACTGAACTCCCTTGCACATATCTACCACCATGTTTGGACCAGTGGTCTCAGGTCCAAAACACCATATCTTCTTAGCAAGGTCCTTGTCCCACCCAAACTCTTCCGACAGAATCTTAGAACGGACCTTAGGATCATCACGTGGGCCGATTCTCCCTTCATCAATGGCCTCGGGGAGCCCTTCTTCCAAAGGACGTGCTTCCATGTACAGACGATTGTGCTTGTTAGGCGACTTGCTCATGACAGTACGACAAGATTTCTCAAGCACAGTTTCACGGAAAGAAACAACAGGGTCAGAAACTACAATCTCAGCCCCTCCCATGAAATCATCCTGCAGATCTTTCAGGCAAATCTCAAGATGGAGCTCTCCAGCTCCCGCAATGATATGCTCACCAGACTCCTCTATAGTACACACAACCATGGGATCTGATTTGGCCAAACGTTTCAAGCCCTCCACAAGTTTAGGGAGGTCAGACGCAACCTTGCATTGCACAGCAACACGAACAACAGGGGAAACAGAAAACTTCATAGCTCTGATAGGATGGGCATCGACTTCCTTCTCATTTGTCAAAGTTGCATTCTTGGTGATGAACTGATCTAATCCAACCAAGGCTACAGTGTTTCCACAAGGCACATCCTCTACTGACTCTTGCTTCTTACCCATCCAAATAACAGTTCTTTGGACACTCTTCACATACAGGTCCTTCTTTTGTCCTGGAACATAGTTGGGTCCCATGATTCGGACCTTTGAACCAGTGGAGACCTTTCCAGCAAAGACTCGACCAAATGCAAAGAATCTACCTTTGTCTGACGCTGGAATCATTTTTGAAACATAAAGCATGAGAGGACCTTCTGGATCACAATTTCTGATAGCATTGGCATAGACATCATCAAGAGGACCTTCATACAAATTCTCCACACGGTACCTCTGTGCCTTGGAAGGAGATGGGAGGTGGAAAATCATCATTTCTAGAAGGGCGTCAGCAGCAGGAAGCCAAGTCTGCATGACCCTCTTCATGAGGGCTTTACCCATCAGTTCCTTCTCATCTCCTTTCATTGTGACCTTAAGCTTCTGGAGCATCGGCCACAATTTGTCCTTCTGGTCGTTCATGCAAGTGTTAATAATCTGCTTGATGGGTTCATAACAGAATTGAACAAACCCACGTTTGCAGGTAGCAGAGCCAGTGTTCTTAGTAGTCCATTTCTTGGTAGCTGGGTCAAAGAAATTCTCACCCCAAAGCCTCTCCATCATCTTACTTTCATCAACTCCGAATTTTGAAGCATACATCTTGGCGAAGTTGGTCAATGTGAATGCCCAACCATGCAATCCTGCAGAGAAAGCAACAGTCCCTTTCTCGGGATATACTTGTACATCACCAAGAAGGGGATCTTCATAGGTAGCCATGATAACATTAGCATTCTCAATGACTCGTGAAAAGGTCTGATACGCTTCTTCACCTTCAACCTGAAGCTCCAGGAAACATCGATCCATCTTGTTAACAGTCAGTACGGGCCTGATTCTTTCTCCCAGTGCCTGCCGAAGTACTGTTTCAGTCTGAACACACACACCCTCCACGCAGTCAACAACCACCAGAGCACCATCTGTAATACGCAGAGCTGCAGTGACCTCCGAAGAGAAGTCAACATGCCCAGGTGAATCGATGAGATTGATGAGGTACTCATTTCCAGATCTTTCGCCCTTGTAAGCCTTCAAATCGTCATGAGACATCTCGTAGTATAGCGAAATGCCAGTTGATTTGATTGTGATACCACGCTCTGCTTCATCAGCACGGGTATCAGTCATTCTAACATCTCCGGCTACTTCCTGTGCAATGATTCCAGCAGCCGCAACAAGAGAATCTGTCAAGGTTGATTTCCCTGCAGATTAAAAAAATCGTCATTAGTATACTCTCTTTATCTGACAAGGAGGCTCACCTGGACAAAGTCCAGAAAACATCTCGAGACTGCATAACAAATAGATCCCAACTATTAACTAAGCACTACAAATCAAGGTTTGAATTTCAAATCTCCACAAAGGAGTAATTTGTAGATACTAAAATATTAATCATATGATATAAATATCAAATGTCAGTGTCACGTCTCATGGTTCATAAAAGAGTTCATCAGTGCTTCGTTAAAAAACTTCTAGTAATCTTAATTAACACATCACAAGTATTTGCTGTTGTTCAAGATCCCATATTTCTCAAGTGTCCAAGAAAATCCTTTCAATTTTAAGAAGTACTGAAACCCAATCCATATATTTTCTTTCAAAGTATTGACCAAAAATCTTTAGGCCGGACAGAAACACCCCAACTGCATTAGCAATTATCATCTCCATTAGGGGCTATTTGGTTCGCGGACTTGGGGGCGTGAAGTGGCCCAAATCCGGATTTGGGACCACTTCACGTGTTTGGTTGGAAAATTTGTAGACAAGATTTACTGCAAAGTGACATGAACAGTAAATCTTGTTCGTAACAAACGGAGTTTTTTCCTCCCAAGTGGAGCGCAGAAGTGAGAAATCCTTACTCCAACTTCGCGCATTTGGTTGGATTTCCCACTTCCACTCTACTTTAACACTTTCCAAAACCTAGTAACTTCAAAAAGTTGCACTTTTCAGCCCACTTCAACAACCATCCAAACACCAAACTTTAGGATTTTCCACTTCTAACCTCCACTTCTTCGAAGCACCCAAACAAAAGATTTCCCACTTCCCCACTTCGCCGCAATGCATATGCAAAATGTCGATTTCCGAATTCCCCACTTTGCCGAACCAAACAGCCCCTTAGCGAAAGAAAGCAATAAGATTAAAAAAAGAAAAGAAAACTCAGCTCCAAGAGCAGCATCCATAACATAAGGAGAAGCGTAATTGGCATGATTTTTACCTTATGAGGACAGAACAAATTAGGCAGCACAAGAAAATGTACAAACTAGCTCAAAATCATTTTGTAAAACAAAAGAAAGATTTTCAATAATCATATAATGTTTACAATGAAAGGAAAAGCGTGCTTTCAACTAATTTAAGAAAAAGTATATACTAGGATATAGCCCAAAATTTTCAACTATCAACTTATGATGTTGATCTGTATGAATGTTAGTAGCCCACTGGATGAAGAAAATATCTACAAACAAAATGCGCCTATAACAACGGCAAAAAGGTTGACCTCTCCTATCAATACATATCCAAAGAGGGGCAACCTCGTCGATCAAGTTGGAATGGCATTGTATTACATATAACAATACTTCAAGTTAATAGACATAGGTTCATGAGCAGTATAAAATAAGGTTGTTATTTAGTCCAAACAGAACATGTTTAAGTCAATCAAAGAAGAAAAGTGTTTAAGGTCTATACCATGATCCACATGGGCAATGACAGACATATTTCAAGTGTAAGTCTGAAATGACCGTTAATAGAGATAGGTTCATGAGATCTACTCAGTATAAAATAAAGTTGTTATTTAGTCCAAACAGAACATGTTTAAGTCAACCAAAGAAGAAAGTGTTTTAAGGTCTATACCATGCAATGACAGACATATTTCAAGTGTAAGTCTGAAATAACCGTTAATAGAGATAGGTTCATGAGATCTACTCAGTATAAAATAAGGTTTTTTTTTAGTTCAAACAGAACATGTTTTAAGTCCACCAAAGAAGAAAGTGTAAAATCTATACCATGATCCACATGGGCAATGACGGACATATTTCTTATGTTATGTTTTAAGTCCATGATCCTCCGGAGCTCCTCAGCTGTGAACTTCACCATCTTGACTGCTCAAAAAGGTCAAACAAATGACTGTGTTCTGTAAAATAAAATTAATAGATCAGTCCAAAAGAAATTAAGCAATTGTTGTGTTATAATGAACTCAGCAACTAAATTATGGTCAATGTATTGCTTGCGGGGCAACCTAGAATAGTTTGTTGCATCTCAAGATTGGGAAAGCATCTACAAAAGTTTTACACAGAAACCTCTAAGCAGTGAGTTAAGGACAATACTGAAATGAAAGAAGAAGTGACTTAGTTTAAGATATAAATAGCTTTAAGATCTAAAATAAATTAGACGAGAAGAAATAAGTGGTGGCCAGTACCTATCATACCAAATAATGAGACAAACAAACTATAGAGCATATTCTTAAAATTGACCCAAAATTGCCAAATACAAACTTGAAAACCACTCATTCAGCTTAACATGCATTGCTGACTGGATGTTTTCCAGGCTAAGAAAGATGCATTTCTTAACATCAGGGGTAGTCAAAATTAACTGAAAATTAGACGGTGGTTCCCTCAGAAGGACGAGCCAGTTCGGTTATGGATGTTTTCCAAATTTACAATCAGTCTATCAATTATGGCTTGAAAGGCCAACTCGAAATAACCAATTGACCCATATATATATATATATATATATATATATATATATATATATATATATATAGAGAGAGAGAGAGAGAGAGAGAGAGAGAGATTTCTTGTTACTCTTATAATTGTTATGCAAGTACATATACTATAATCAGAAACATATACAATTTGGCTTGGATATTAAGATTTTGTTTAATTTATAAAACAATTTAGGGACAACAACATTTGGGCCTACAAAATTTTCAATTTAAATTTTATATGCAAATTGACTAAAGTGTAGTTAAATACGAACATTCCTTGGGGTATGAGCTTATCATGAAAACAAATTACACAGTTAACAGAATCAAACGGTTTTGGGGAGCCTACAAGAAGTGATCACATTACTAAATTGAATAACCATGTTGGTTGGGTTGCCAAAATTGCACATCCGGTCAGCTAACCGATCATGTACAACACTAAAGCTGGGTTTGGGATTGCTCATCAAGGATGCTTCTATTCTTGAAAAGCAGCCCCAAAACCTATTTGGTAACAAGTGCTTATCAATTGACATGCCAGATAATTTTTTATGCAGCTTCCAAAAGCAGAGTGGAGGGTGCTGTCAAAAGCTGCTTCTGCTGCCACTTTTTGGGAAGTGGCAGCAATCCCAAGCCAGGCCTAAGAGCTGGTTTAGGGTTGCTGTTTTCAGAATTCAGCAGCAAAAGCACCTTCTGAAAGTAGCTACTCACTTGCTTTCGAAAGCTGACTCAATTGAAGTAGCTTTTCAAAAAAAAATATTGATATACCAAACAGCCTTTGGGACTGTCTTTCAATCAAATAAGCAAAAGGCAACCAGGATAAAAAAAAATTCCCAAAACCAGACTAGCATATAGGAAAAACATTTGAACTGATAGGATGTGAAAGCCTAAGGGGGTCAATATTGGGCAAAGGCCAAGGTATTAGAGTGAAAATTAGCCTAAAATATAATGAAAGACGCTTCTGCTTTCTTCTCCATTGCAACTTTTTTTGCAAGGTACACCAGTAACAAACATACATGAAAAATTAGGATTTGCATGCAATAAAAACTGAAGTGCTCAAAACATTCATCGGTACCTATTTTGGCAGCATTCAATATGTTAGTCAGCAAGTCTTATACTCAAGTAAGAGTTTCATAAACTACAGTGCAGACCTATTTATAATTTTCAAATGCATAAGAACTTGCAAATGTTTTAAAACATGTCAGAAATGTACAACAACCAGATTTTATGATGGATGCAACACCAGAAAATATCATGTTATCTTTAAGATGACACTTTGAATTATTGCCTTCCATAAGGAAGACCATAATTAGAACTAAAAAAAAAAGTGTATTTATCCTAATTGGCTGTGTAACTAGTATGCTTTTTGTTAGGGTTACAGAGGTCAACAGAGCTGAATGAAATAAAAGAGAATATTTGGTATAAAGGTTTTATTGTTGTTGTTGCTGTGAAAAGAGTAGGATTGTATCTACACTTGTTAGTTACGGTTTAGTAGCACCTGTAATCAATGGTATGTTACGTGTAACGTGATGGAATGAGGTTCTTTGTAAGATGAAGTTACTGATCATCAGCATAAAGAAGATTGAAATGCAGAGATAAAGACATTCACGGACAGTTAACTAGTTCCCTAATTATCATACTAAAATTGTACAGCAATTCATATATTGCAGCTAAGAAACCGATGATGGCTAAATTTTGAAGATAAGAAATAAAGGACATCTGCTAAATATCAATAGACAATTTTCGGGCGAAACCACTTACACAGTTTCCACTTGTTAAAGTATAACAATGAAGATTTACGTACAGCTGGATAAAAAATATTATTCAGTAAAGAAAGACAATTTTATTATTATTGATACTAAATGTGATCGTTATTAACCGGTAACAGAATGGTGAGAATATAGAATGAATATAATTACTACAAGTTTATAAGTACTGATTACAACTATTGCATTTAAAACTTATAGATGATCAAATAACCATAACTGACAATAGATTTGACAAATAGATTTAATGAAATCTCTATACATCAAAAGAAGGCAAAGACCACAAAGTGGGGAAATTGGGCATCTAATCTAATAATACACCAGTTGAAGAAAACCCACTGGATCTAAACATATCTTGGAACAATCAACAGTCTAAACATTTAATTTTATTAAACAAGTGTTCATATCTACAAGATAAAATATGTAATTGAATGAACTTTTTAAAAACTAGATACAACTTCATGTGGATAAATAAATCCAAAATTACACCAGGTAACTACACCACGAAATACTACAGATCCATCGATCAAAATCTATTTCACTTAATTTCTCACATATGCACGGAAACACAATCTCACCGGAAAATTTACTGTCAGATGATGGAAAATTTTGATCTAAATCTAAAGCGAATAACAAATAAAAACCCATATATGGGATAAATCCATACCTCCCACGAGACAAGAGAGAATGAGCAGAAGAAGAGGAAGAGGGAGCCGCCAAGTGCTAGAAAATAATGCCTCTAAACCCTAATCTTTCGTTTACGGATACTATTTAAAGAGGGAGAGAGAGAGAGAAACCAAGTGGGAGGAGCGACTAGGGAGCCGTGTGTTGTGGATGTGTAATTTCACTTGGACCGCGGAAACATTGAACGCTAACCCAACCCAACCCAACCCTCTATCAGCCAGCGAGGAGAGAGGTCCGATCCATATCTATGCGCCAACCTGTCTGCCTGCCTGCCTGCCGAGAATATCCGCCCAAATATACTTTAGGCTTAATTGCATTTTACTACCCTCAGCTATTCCGATTTTTCAACTTGATACCCTAAATTTTTTTTTATAATAAGTTGATACCTTAACTATCATTATTTTTTTCCAACTTGATACCTAATTTTTCAAAAAACTCCAAAATCCCCTTATCCCTCCCTCTTCCCTTCTCCCCTCCCCCCCCTCCCCCACTCCGGCCATCCCCACCCTCCCGCTCCGCCTCCCCTCCGGCCACCCCCCTCTCCCACGTCCGGCCAACCCCCCTCCTGCTTCCGGCGCCACCGCCACGGCGGCGGCTGCTCTTGCTGCGGCGTCGGCTGCTGTTGCCGCGGCGGCCGGCGGCGGTGGGGATAGGGGGTTGGCCGGACGCGGGAGAGGGAGGTGGCCGGAGGGGAGGCGGAGCGGGAGGGAGTAGCCGGAGTGGGGGAGGGGGGTTGGGGGGGGGGGGTATTTTAAGGTTTGGGCAGGGGTATTTTCGTCCCAAAATTTTTTTGGGTATCAACTTGTTACAAAAAAAAGTTTAGGGTATCAAGTTGAAAAAGCGGAATAGTTGAGGGTAGCAAAGTGCTATTAAGCCTATACTTTATAATCTCTTTCTCCTTATCACGTGATTTAATTTATTTAACTATTTTCTTTCGACGTGTAGTATGGATTTTCAAAGTTCATAACACAGTATAGACAAGAAATACAGTATAGACAAGAGAGTCCATTTTCGTTCACCAATCAAAACTAGATGAAATGTTTACCTTCCAATAAAATAATGACATATGGCACAAAATTACTTTGGTTGGTGAACAAAACTACTTACAAAGTGGTTTGTGTTGAATAAAAATGCTACGTGTCATTATTTTAGTGGAGGGTGAATATCCCACCTAGTTTTGGTTGGTGAACAAAAATGGACTCATAGACAAGAGGTGATAGATTGCAAGTTTCATTACCTTGTACTAGAGTGATTAAAATATGCGGTATAGAATACCTACACCAAGCTGTAAACATCTTTGTCGCGTCCTAGAACTAGAGACGTAACGTATTGCATAGTACGTCGGTACGCTGCAATAAGATCATAACGGTAAATTATGTTGTAGCTGTTGCTACTATTTACAAAAACAAATTTTTTCATCATTTATTTTCAACCGTTACAATTTATTTATTCTATAACTTTTGAATGTTTGAATCATGTCCAAATTCAATGTATCACATTTTTATCATGTGCTACAATTTTTGTAACATTAAAACTTAATATGCTATTTTAATATCCTCATTATTCCATCCCCTATATAATGAGGTTTCCTCCTCCTCTCTTTGACATGAAAAAAGATCATTGCGAAAGCTCTCTCTTAAATTCTCTTCCCTCTTGAAATACTGTTCTTCATTTGTTGCTCTGGGCGGAGCTAAGTCGGGGTCATTCTCTCGACGTCGTGTGCGGCAACGAGATTCCGGTGGAACGGAGATTTTACCACTAGGGGCGTTCGGATTCAGTCTGCACATAGATCCGAACTAACTCTTAGGGCAGTGCTTCGTGCGCGACTTCCCTGGAGGCCGGTAACTTTAATTTAATTTATTTTCTTGCAGATTTTAATCCGAAGTTTTGAAGAAAATTCCCAACAATCTAAGAGTTAAGTGCTATGTGATTGTGATTATTCTACATGTACAAAATTTGTTTACTGTGGCGACCCGCTCCGTATGATTGTATAATTGCATGGTATTCAATAGAAAAATGAACATTTTTCTACAATAGATTTACTCTGAAGTTATTTTAGAAAACTTGTTCATTATCACCTTTTAAAAAAAGGCAATCTTCATTGTCAATATTAGTTTTGATTGCAACAAAGAACTACAAACATTGCAACAAAGTAATGTTTTCATACATCTATTTGTCAGAAGGAAATAATTGAGTCATATCTATGCACGGTACCTTCGTGTATACATCTATATCAGGATCTGGTATGATACTTTAAGCCTTCTCTCTTCTTGAAAGCTCATATAATACATCTAAAAGATTACTGCAGAGTGTTAGATAAGACTATGTAATTTTTTTTTAAAGCTAAGTTTATTTATCCAAATTATCGTACTAAAGCTCACCATATTGGCTTCTTGTCCCTTGACACCTTGTGGAGAATGCTAAGGTTTACCGCACCATCTTTTAACTTTGTACTTCTTAGTGTAAAGAAACTCTTTTTCCCTTGCCCCCTAATTTTCCTTTTAGGAATTGTCGTTCGGATTAATATAGAGCAAATTGGTGTATCTGTCAACAAACTTTTATTTTAATAAAGTTGTTGATTAATATTTGTCATAAAGGATTTGTTTAATACTTCTAATCAAGTTGATGTTTAATATTTTTAATAAAAATGATGGTTAATACCTGAAATAAAGTCGCTATCAAAGCCTTTATAATTATTGATGTTTAATATTTTAATAAAGTTGTTGTTTAATACTAGCATACAAATATTATTTGATATTCATGTCATCATTGGCATAGCAATTAAATTATCATTTATTATCATTGATATTCAATGATATAAAACTTTTGTCCAAGTACTATAAAATATTGTTAACAAGCTGTGATTCTATAAATTGACTTTTTTCATAAACAAATAGCTTACTACTGAAATAATTTAAACATTTGCTTGTTGTCAAATTTTTATAAACAAATTGCTTCATGGCACAACTTGCTCATGTTAATTTGCCTTAATTTATTTATCACCTTGGGTCTGTTAACAATTTGCAACCAACATACAATTTTTGTTAAATTTATTTCATAATCCTGGTTCTGTTAACAACCTGCTACTGGTTACTTGCTTAATATTTTTTCTTTGTTTCTCTCTTATTCAATCATTGCTCCATTTAGTCTTGGACTACAATTATTTTTTCAATTATTCATTTATTACCCTCAAAATTTGTTTTGTCATATTATTGTGTTAGTACATTTTGTCAATACAAGTTGAGTAGTTTCTTTTACTCAATATTTTAATTTAGGCTAAATCAAACAATTAATTGATTTAGTAAAAAAAAATTTAATTTAAAAGTTTTAAAAGTAGAGATATGTTTGGGAACAAGCCGAAATGGCCCTTCTGTCAACAAGGCGAAAAATCGTCTAAGCGACCGGTACTTAAGTGTTTCTAGTGAACCTCCGCTTGCTGGGATCCGGCCCCTACAGCTAACTCAAACTTATCAAAACTTGAAAAAACTAGAATTTTAAAGGTAGATTACTAAAATCATTTGAATTGTTAATTTTAGCTTAAGCCATCTTATTGAGTAAATAAATTTCTGCAGCCTTTTGGAATCTATTCTCAAGTTCTAAAGTGACTTAGAACAGAAAACATATTAGGTTAAAGTCCATAGCTGGATCTGATTTCAGAGCTAAGGTAAACCCGATAGAAATCCATGGCAAACCCAAGCCTTATCACCAAGGAGACCTCCTTCAAAGGGAAAGGCCCTAACAAGCCAGAGGCTAACATGATTCAGAATGGTTCTTCTAGCACCTTCAGGTCTGTAAGCTATCAACCAATAATAAACATTTCTTACCATACCGATGATTGGTGGTTGGACTCTGGAGCAAACGTTCATGTTTCTTTGATCGCTCTAGTTTTTCAAACTATCAGGAATCGAGTGGAGGAGGTGTGACCCTAGGAGATGGATTAACGACACAGATCGTAGGAAGAGGAAGAATAGATCTGAAGATGAAATCAGAGAAAATTCTACCTCTCCATGATGTGCTTCATGTGCCGTCGGTCAGAAGGAACCTTGTTAGTGGATCCCTCCTTGTAGCCTCATGATACAAAATTATAATGGAGGCCAATAAAATAGTTTTTCTAAGAATGAACATTTTGTGAAAAAAAAAATTTGTGAAAGATGGACTCTTTATTTTAGGTACTATGAATAAAAGTTCAAATCCCTCTTTTGTTGCTAATGTTGAATCATCAAATGTTTGGCATGGTAGATTAGGTCATGTGATCTTAGGATCTATGAAAAGGATGATGAACTTAGATCTCATTCCTAAGACTCCTATAGATGATGAACACAAATGTGAGATTTGTGTTCAAGCCAAACAACACTAGATTACCTTTCAAATCTGTCTATAGAGATTCTGAACTCCTAGAACTTATCCATAGTGATATGTGTAATTCCAACAGGGTCTTGACCCGAGACGGTAGGAAATACTTTGTTACTTTTATAGATGATCATTCAAAGTATTGTTACACCTGTTAGGGTTATATACTAAAAGTATCACTTTTTTAGCAACTTTAATTCCTTAAATTTTGAATGAGAATCATATGGGCAAATGTTTGCATATTGTATTTGTTGCAAGTGTTAATGCAAATGTCTGATATTCTATATTGTAGATAATATGGTGAGTGGTGTCACACAAAAGATCATATTATCAGTTTCCTATGGAGTATATAAATAGTTCACAACCTAGATAGACTTGGACAATCTATTGGAAAGGTTGTAGGGTAATCTGGTATTAGTCTATCTTGACTATAGGTTTACACTAGTACACTTTGTGTGTATTGAACAGGACCACTTGAGGTTGTTCTCTTTGTACTGACTACATAAGAGAACAAACACCTCTGTTATTATGGATGCTTGTGCTCTTAACCCGGATATAATAATGGACATGTATATGCAGTGTGCATTATTTTGACTCATAAAAGAGTGAGATTCATTATGGATCAACAACCTCTATGAATTGGGTAATAACATTGTATGTATGATGAGCTGTTGATTATAAATGGAATCCATGTCCCGATATATCGGGTTGATGATGTCCCCTTAAGGAGCTCATAAGGATTGTCATGTAAACCCTGCAGGTGGATTATATCCGACATGACAAATAAAGTTGAGCGGTACTGTCACGACCCGCACCCGCTGTTCGGATACGAGACGTGTCCAAGCCAGCCTACGCCGCAGAATCGGCGGTAGAACGTTGTCAAGCCCGCAAAAAATAAATGCTCAAAATCACAAAATATAATTTTTGCTGCTCATTCACATTTCTAAATTTATTACAACATTTACATCATTTAAAATTAAAAAAATATGAGATTTTATAATTAATGAAAATGGTACAACTGTTTTCTATTTCTAGGTTGACCTCAGCATACCCAAGTCTTCCCAATGCTAAGAGTGATCGCGGCTAAACCTAAAAAATATTGGTTTTCAGTCAGGAATGGAACAAGTACATAAACCGACGACAATACGAAAACACAATAGAATTAACAAGACATGAAAATAATATATGAGATATGAAAACTGGAAAGTACTGATGACATGGCACGGTGGAGAAGAAAAAGGAAAAATAAAAGACAAGACAACTACCTATGTGGTGTGAAATATCATTTTCAACATGTGAACGGCTAGGAGATAAATACGGCACACCGCACGTGTCGTGTACAGCTGCTATCATTCAAGATTAGACAAATGGGATAGTTCTGGGTAGTCCACATGTATACTAAGATATTTCTCCTCCCGACTACTCCGTGTGACGAGCGTGTCAACAAGCAGCAAGATATATGTATAAATATGAAATAAAAAGACTACTATGAATCGAAAGCAATCAGAAAGTGCACTTGCCTGAGGTCCTTAGCTGGTGAAACCAATAATAATATACCACTCAATGAGCCACAATCAGTCAACACATGCAGAAGTCTCCAGATGCTGAAATGAACAATACCAATATTCTCAGAATAGTCAAATTAGCTAAGATTGCCTGTCCTTAAGTCCAATTCTGGACACAGGGGCAAAACGGTAATTTCAGACAAAAATGGTGTCCGCCGTTGGACCCGCTTTGCACCAAAAAATATGCCAGAGTCAATGGTCTCTAAAGTCGTCAAACTATATGTCAACAGGTCTGGTTTTCCGATACGAACCCAACCGTATGTCCAGAGTTGGATTCCGGCGGGCCGTGCACAAAATCACTCGTTGAGTCGGACCGTGGGGCCCATAAAACGGTGTCCGATTCAACTGTCTCAGAATCGGACCAAACTTGGCATACAGGATCAAAAAAATGATACGGTCCTGCTGGCGTAAGTTCTGTCTCGATCTGATGAACGTGCACAAAGTATCCGTAAAACTTGCACAAAGGTCGATACGGTGAATTTCGACGGATACACATCAATTTCGTCGCGCACACGCGACCAATTTGAATTCCGCCAAAGCCCACACGACCACGAATCCGTTACACCTTTCGATGCCTTCGGTTCGTGACCATGTCACCCAGAATGGCGAGACGGACGTGGTATCGGAATGATTTTTCCTATTTTCCATATTTTGAAAACAGATTTTTGTTGACCTTTGAAAGTTGATTTCTTTGTACATAGTGGATAAAATCCGAAACTACAAATTAGGTTATGAAGCCCTACATGTTGTCTTCAACACTGTTTAGAAGGTTTACCAAAATGGTCGCTGGATTGATCGAGATTGATCCTCCAACATGGGTTCAAGGACTGTCAAATATTCTATTTTTGGACAGGTTTTTGTCGATCTTCGGGCTCATTTTTTGATGCACATGACGCAAAACAAATCTAAGTATTTGAAGGGACTCGGAGTGGGTTATGTCGGGATTGTACCTCAAAAATTGGTTCGTGCATTGGTTGCTCGATGGGGGAGATATGCACCCGTGAAGTCGAGTGGTTGCTGCTTTGTTGCTGTCGTTCCATCCGCGCATGTGCGCTCGGCCCGCGCGCGCGTGGCCCCCCGCCGCCGGTCGGCAGTGGCTGCGGTGCCGCACGGAGGTCGGCAAGGTCGCCTGGGTTGGGAGGAAGGGTGGCGATGTGTTTTGCTAGGGTTTTGGGAAAAACTCTACTCGATTTCTATATATACCAATATACTATATCGTAGGCTGCTGGGGAGTTCGATTTCTAATTTTTGGTTTCAGTTATGGAGCTTGGGCCTAAGCTCTTGGGGAGCTTAGGCTGGGCTCTTTTAGGCTGGCTGCTACTGTGCTTCTTATTCCATTCTTTTTTTTCTATTTTCTTTTCCTTTTTCTGTTTTCTTTTTCTAGCCTAATATATACACATATATTTTCATATATATATATACGTATATATACACATATACGTATGCGTATACTATATATATTTATATATACACATATATATATATATATATATATATATATATATATATATATATATATATATATATATATATATATATATTTATATATATATATATATATGAATACATATATGAATATAAAAAATATATATATGAATACATACTATATATGTGTTTATGTGTATACATGTATTTGCGTATGTGTAATATATATATATATATATATATATATATATATATATATATATATATATATACACTTAATAAATTATAAATACATTTACATGCCGATATATGAAATATATATATTCTGATATTTATATATATATATATATAAATACCACAAATTCCATATAGACAATAAAATATTTTAAAAGACCAATATCAATAATATCTAAAAGTAATAAATATATTTATTTAATCATCGTTAAATCAAATAAAGGAATAAATAAATATTTTAAAAAAAATTCGGGAAGGGGAGCTACAAATCTACCACCTTAAAAATAATTTCGTCCTCGAAATTCTAATCCATAACTATTCCTTAAGATTCAATTAGAAGTCTACCTGAAACTTAATCTCCTTAAATTTTAATTCCTCAAAAATAGTTTGTATTCTTCTCCTAGCCATATAGACTCCAGGACTTCTACCCACCTTTGGTCACCCTACTCTTCAAACTAAAATCTTAAAATCTTCTAATTGGTTGCTAACAATCCTACCAACAAATATCTAGGCATATGGTATCTATAATCCGCTCCTATCTATCAAACAACCCAATATTTAATAAGCAATAATCTCATACAAGTAGCTAAGAATTTTTGATAGATTCTAATAAGCATGACCACTCGTCGCTCTAAAATAGAGAGGACAGGCAGATAAGAAAAATAATTGAGAACAGTTATGAAGGTTCAAGAACGGTAGAGAGGATCCAATGATGCAGATAGAAAGAGAGTTTATGAACCTATTGACTTAGTTGCTAGATGGGCTACTCTAGTCCAGTCACTTGCTAAATCAAGAACCCTTCGCTTCTTAGAGGGGCTCACAATCCGTGCAATATAGAAGTTCCGTTCTCGAAATTTTAAACTAGGTTCCAAAATAGAACAAAATTTGAGAAATCAAGACTGTGCTCTTGTCCGTGGTTATTTGAACACACGAGCAAGGGATAAGATGTAACACAAGATCGTGTCGCGACTTCCAGGTAGATGGAATAAGGGTTACGAATGACCTCACTTTCTAAGGGGTGGAGCCTACATAATGGGTATAGAGACTTATTTCAAATAGTTCGGTTTTCTAGTCCAAATACGGGGGTATGTATGGATAGGTTTTACTGGGTCTTAATGGGTTCTCTATTTAGACATCACTCGCTGGTTGGATGAACCTTGGATTTCATTCTACATTGGCTGGACAAGATCCCAATGATAAAACTATTCTTACTAGATTAGGGTGACCTGTACTAGGTTTCAACCTAAGTAGTTGAGCTAGTTGCTAGTCGGAAAGTATACTGGTATCTTGGTATGGGTTATAGTTGGTCCTTTTAACCTGAAAGTCGTAGCACAAAAATAGAGTACAAGGGGACAGGTTTGAGTGGGACATGATATACCTAGGTGAAGGTGGACTTGTCTAGATCTTGCATATAAAATTCGTTGGGAGGTAACAGCTGGTCACGTGCTCCGAATATTAATGACACGGCTGGGGAGACAAAATAATCTAAATGGAAAGTGGGAGTCCATGGGCACTAATCATTCTAATGGAAATTATTCCGATCAATCGGTAATCTTCACATATCCTAAGATTTAGAAGGCTTACAGTCTACCCACCTTAGAAGCTAGGGCATGGTTTTAGGAATAATGAAGTTAGAAGAATTTTAAAGTTCGGATATTGTACCTCGACTCTTGTTAATAAAGAATAAGGCAAGGCGTAACGGGGTACGGTAGGTATAAGTCAAGTTAAGGATCGTTCCTCAATAAATGGAAAATGAGTGTGTAAATGACACACGGTCGATAAAATAGAACGATCTACTCGTCTAGTATACAAGAGTTATCGACAGGGTAACCAACTCTAAGGCACATCATATGAAAAGATTTCTAACAACTAAGTCGTATATTTCTATTTGTGTCAAACCTGCCAGACTATTGTTACAAGGGTTCTAGTTAAACCAAGCTTCAAACAAATGATTAGAGGCTCACAATATTTGGTCTCTTGAGAATAGGTGGTCTCCTAGGTTGTCATTTGATCAAAGATCCCAATCATCCTCGGACTCCAATGACTAGAAGATCACGATAGTAGGTTTAGGGTCGAAGGGAGGACGAGTAACTCAAGGCAAGGTTCTAGTCACATGGCTGGCCGATGGTAGCTATACTTGCGTATACCATTATCATAGCCGTATGGATACTCTATATCTATCTATCAATTACGAGCTTTCGTCCTTCCAATCATTGAAAGACAAAAACGATAAAGAGTTCAAGAATGATGTCACTGAATACAATTACGTGATTCAAAGGCGAATGTATAATTCAAGAGGAATTGTCAAAGCAGTCGCGGATGAGGTCCTAGAGCCATCTACATCTCAATCCACGTAGGATAATTAGATGAAGGGCGGACCAAATGCATCATGGTTGATCATACCGTAATACAATAATTCTGATTAGACAATACGTTAGCGGGCGTCCCCAATAAACATATATCTTGAATCAAGCTCGATAAAAGAGTAAGCTTGCAAAAACTAGGCTGTAATAGCAGCGTTGGTCAAGATAGTCAAAATACGAGTACGCGAGATTTTTGAAAGGAGAAATAAGTTGTCACGACCCGCACCCTAGAGTAAGGGCACGAGACGTGGGTACGTCCAGCCTACGCCGCAGTGTCGGCGGTAGAACGCTGTCCTAAGTCACATCATCTAGCAGTATATATCTAAACAGTTTATACTCCCCGAATGGGGATGACATAGCAATAAATAAACTCAATCACAACTAAGGAAGAGATAGCACGATATGAACAGAACTCAAGGAAATAAAATAGATAAAACAGTAGTCTAAGATAATCTCAGCAATACAAGGTCTCAGATAAAAGAATATATACAACTGATCTCCAAATAAAGAGTCTAACTAGAACATGATCTAACTACATAAAGATAATAGCCTAACTATCTAGTCTAGGCAGTCGGGGGAAGGCCCTCAGCTACTGCTGGATCCTCCTGAGGGTCCAGTTCACAGGTGTCATCTAGGGCTGCCCCGTAGTAGGTGTCCAGGCAGTCCTCCTTCTCGTCCTCTGTAATATTTTCAACAGGTCCAGTCAAGACAGGAGCGAGCACAGTACATCTCAACAGATCATAGCAGGTTAGAAAATATATAACATGCAGTAAAGTAAGATATAAGCACTGAAAGAAGTGCAGTATGTAAACAGAGAGGGAAAGCTGTAATAGAAATATCTACTATACATAGAGAACTAGCAGTGACTAGTGAGTCAGAGTACAACATGAACATGTAAATGGCCTGGGATGATTCAATGAAGACACTACGGAATGATTCAATGAAGATACTACTGGTGTATTATTCACATGTCCACTTCTACTCCCCCGTACCCCCAATCAATACACAAGGATCCAGCCAGATTATGTTATATGATTCCATGCAAGGCCCGCGAAGGATGATACATGGATGTCCCATAAATGGGGAGTCTGGGGGTTACCCAACTGTGTAAGATTCAAGAGACTCTGTGATCATGAGGGTACATGTCACAAGTAATCAAGTGAACCAAGAGCATAGTGATACGCCATGTAAGTGAAACGCACAGAACACGTAGTACTCGATGCTCCCTAAGGATAACATCTCAAGAAAGGATCCATATAGTACCAATCCGTGTGACCGTCGTGACAGTACAAGTAAAGTAATCTACTACAGGAAATAATTCTAAACAAGATATAAAATGATCAGAGAATATACTCGCCTGTATCTGAGTGTACGATATGAAACGTACTGTCCAAGGAGTGGTGTCTGGCTCCTAATCAGAACAGCACAAGTCACAACAAGTCCAGAATAGTATAATGGAGTCCTACTATGCATTCTACATGATTCTAGGTCAATCTAAGCCAAAGTCAACTCTTGGTCAACTCTGGTCAACCCTAGAAGTCAAACTAGGTCAACCAAGTCTAGTTGAGTCTAAACTAGGCTATTCCAACCTATACTAGCTAGCACCATGCCTAACAAGGCTAGGCAAGCCTATACAAATTACATCACAAAATAGCTTAGCTAAATTCTAGAACCCTTAGCTAGTCTACAACCTCACTATACTCATACATTAACATCACACAATAACATAGTACATAAACTAGGCTAAAAGTAAACCTACATCACTAGCTAACAAAGAAATATATATATATAGATATATATATATATACATTCACACAATATCACATCTACATATTGTATATGCCTCTAAGTAACATGGCCTACATGTAAAGGAATATAATATAGAGAAAGAGAGAGAGGGTGCTAGTGTGTGTATCATGTGTGTGTGTGTGTATACTGGTATACAGGAAAACAGTGTCAACAGTGTGCAGGACTTAATAGCAGTGAAGGGAAAATACTGTGTGTGTAATGTGTCCAGGTGCAGGAATTTAACAGTGACAATGTGCAGGAATGAAGGGTTGTGTGTGTGTACATGTGTGTAGGAAAGATAGGAGAGCATGTATGCAGAAAATCAGTTAATGAAAAGGCAAGGAAAAACTGTTAGAACCAATCTCAGGTTTAAACAAAACTGGAATTGAACTCAGTCTCCAAATAGGAAGAAGGAATGGACACCAATTCATATCCTGCTAAACTCAGGTTAACCCTACATAATAAACACCCCAAAGTCATATAGAGAACAGGGAAAACAGTGTATCAAGCCACTATTATCAGTGAAGGGAATTACTCTCAGTTCAGATTAGCATAACAGCCCCTTCCAACCCCAGATTTAATATAGGAACATTAAATCGAATTGTTGACAGTGAACAAGAGTGTCATATGAAAAATACAGGAAATATATGGCCAAATTCTCAGGTCTTAACTAGGAAACTGAAATTTAAGGTTGACAGAAATGTAGGCAACAAGGATTAACATGGCAATGCAACTCATGTACTCTAATCTCAGGTTTTTACAAATAACCAAACCAATTCCCAGTTCAGTCCACACCCTTCAACAAACACCAAATCGAGCATGGCAAGACAACATGTATAGGAACAAGTTTAAAAACCCAAAACTCAGTAATTAAACATCAATGCAGGGTTAAAATTATTAACAATATCAATTTAGAAAAACTGGAAATGTACAGGAAAATGATTGATAGTATCAGACATTTGTTCTATGAGGAAAAACGAATAGCAAATTCATTAATCATGAATCTAATGATTAGAAAAAAATGAACATAACCCTCGTGCACAACCCCACACATCATCTCGTGTCACCCATAGGCCGATACGGCGTGTCCACAGCAAGGAAACACAGAGTGACACACTTACAGTGCACTGTCAGTACACTGTCTCGTGCACACGTGCACTTGTGTCGTGTGCACGACACAGGACACGGATGGATCTCGTGGTGACACACATGGGTAGCCCACCTATAGGGCTACCTCATGGGCCCACTGGCTTGTGTCCACGAAGTGTCAGGATTAGACACGAGACCCGTGTCAGTGGGGAAAACCCACAGTGCACTGACATAGCCAAAACACGTGCACAGCTAAAAATCTACCTAGACACGACACGGGGACACATGGGGCTTGACACACGGGGTGTCAGTCATGGCCCCATGCCATGTGTCAAGTTTTGTATCCAAACAAAACGTGTCGTGTCCGCTACAGGGCCCGATAGGCAGGGGATCCCTGTAGCAGCGCGCGGCCGTGTGTGTGCGCGTGTCCACAACGTCAAACCGACGCAGGACGACACTGAAATCAAGACACAAAGACACGAAACAGTAAGCAAGAACAAAACTCTATTTCCTATTCAAAAACAAAATCAAAATTAATACAAAATGCTCATTGAGGCATTTTGTCAAACACCTAGGACTAGTGATTGATACGTGTCCAGAATGGACATGAATCCACCGACACAGGACACGAACCTTATCCAGGCATTAGGGGGACCCTTAGGGCTTCCTATTGGTGAAGACTACATGAAATTTCATGAAGATTTGAAGAAATTACCTCCTTGTGAACTTTCAATGGAAAAAGCCTCTTCCTAGCTCCTTGCTTGATATCCCAATCACTTCTAATCAATGCCAAACTGAACCAAAACATTTACAACAGCAAGAATGACAGATTTAGAAACTAATGCAACTAATTTGGGGATTTTAGGACCTATAATGGAATTATAATGAATTTATTAAGATAGAACTCACCTCCTTGAAAATAGGGCTCTTCCTAAAGAAGGAGGCAACCCTAGATTTGGGAGGGGTTTTATATGGTGGGAATCCCTAGGTTGATAGTGTGGCCGTCCACTAGGGCTTGGGTTTAGGGTTTAGTCAATGGTTGGGCCTTGGGCCAAGCTACAAAGCTAAATGTAGATTAAACTTAACAAGGTTCTAAGACCATAAGTCATGACTTATGACTTCTATTCCTATTGCTAAAATGACTTAAACCAAGTGCTAGGCTAGGTTAGACTAGAGTCACTTAACCTAACCATGGCCCACTAACTAGGGTTAGCTTCTAGGTAGGTCTACAAAGTCAACACTAGTCAAAAGTCAACATAGTCAAACAATTTCAAATAAATTCCTAAAAATTCCCATAAATTCTAATTAATTCTAATAAATTTAAAATACCCCAAAATGACAAAAATACCTTTATACTAGAAATATGGTAGTGACATAAGTAGTTCGAGTTTTGAGAGAGTCCAAAACCTTACCTGGTGTTCCTGCTTATATAGTCAACCTTCTATCTTCTCATTCCTAAGGCCTTGGTCGACCAATGGATTATGGACCTCTAAATTTTATATTCTAGGTAAACCTATTAGTGTTAGTCAATTACCTCGTTAACAGATTATAAGGTCCACAGATTGCTAGGTTGGGAGACATGCTACCTAATCTTACAGAATCCTTCACTAGTTTTGGCTTTGGATCTTATGGGCATACATGGCACTTCCTACCCTCTATAGTATCCTAAACTCGTAATCACGTCTGAAGTCACTTTACCGAGAATTATGCCTCGTCCGTATACTCAGGCTGTGGTAAACTCTTGGTTCCATGATTCAGGGGTGATATGCCATCAGGTACTCTACCTTATTGACACAAGGTCTAAAGAGGTCAACGAAGGTATAGTCTTAGCAAGGTTCCATAAACTATAATTCTTCGAAATGATTTCAATTCTATGGGTTTTGCCTCGCCAGTGCGCTGCTGGCTGCAGTGAACCCATATTCTCCACTCTCAACTAATTGGCGACAGTGTGCTGCTGTCTAGTCATCGCAGTCATTTAATTACTCTAACTATATTCCTAAGGACTTCAAGGAGCTGCTAGAGTTTCAAGCTAGTTGATTATGATAGAGCGTAAACATCTACCTATGAGTCTCAATCCTTAAAGTAAAAAGGTTGACTGGGGAGAAAATAACTGAAGACAGGGAAAATAAGAACATCCTAACATTTATCTCATATATATTTCAAATGGCTGAGGAAAAAATTTGAACCAATTCTTCCTCGAGATTTGTACATGAATAGCAGAATCAAAAATTATAACCAGTTCCTTACAACAAAATAGAATTTAAAAATAGGCAATTCTAACTAGTGATATGATGTTTATATCTAATAGAGCAAAAAAAAATTGAACAGATTATCAAGATGAAGGCCTAACTAACCAAGCGAATAGTGGATCCACATTGGATCATAATGTCATATCAAAAGTAATAGTGTATCTATAGAGATCTAGCAGGTTATCTAAATTGCATGGCCTATCTAATAACCTTAACTACCCAACGGTCAATTTGAACAAGGGACTCCTAGTCTTAGCCATTTTCTTAAATCAATTTAACCTAAGTTGTGAATGAGCATTTCCTAGTCGCAGGCTCGAAATAGTACGACTAACGTACCATCACGAGTTTGTATAATTTGTGAAAACTGACCTGCATGGGCCACCACAAAAATTTGTCACGACCCGCACCCGCTGTTCGGATACGAGACGTGTCCAAGCCAGCCTACGCCGCAGAATCGGCGGTAGAACGCTGTCAAGCCCGCAAGAAATAAATGCTTAAAATCATAAAATATAATATTTGCTGCTCATTCACATTTCTAAATTTATTACAATATTTATATCATTTAAAATTAAAGGAAATACGAGATTTTATAATTAATGAAAATGGTACAACTGTTTTCTATTTCTAGGTTGACCTCAGCATACCCAAGTCTTCCCAATACTAAGAGTGATCGCGACTAAACCTGAAAATATTGATTTTCAGTCAGGAATGGAACAAGTACACAAATCGACGATAATACGAAAATACAATAGAATTAACAAGACATGAAAATAACATATGAGATATGAAAACTGGAAAGTACTGATGACATGGCACGGTGGAGAAGAAAAGAGAAAAATAAAAGACAAAAAACTACCTATGTGGTATGAAATATCATTTTCAACATGTGAACGGCTAGGGGATAAATACGGCAAACCGCACGTGTCGTGTGCAGCTGCTATCATTCAAGATTAGACAAATGGGATAGTTCTGGGTAGTCCACATGTATACTAAGATATTTCCCCTCCCGACTACTCCGTGTGACGAGCGTGTCAACAAGCAGCAAGATATATGTATAAACATGAAATAAAAAGACTACTATGAATCGAAAGCAATCAGAAAGTGCACTTGCCTGAGGTCCTTAGCTGGTGAAACCAATAATAATATACCACTCAATGAGCCACAATCAGTCAACACATGTAGAAGTCTCCAGATGCTGAAATGAACAGTACCAATGTTCTCAGAATAGTCAAATTAGCTAAGATTTTCTGTCTTTAAGTCTAATTCTGGACACAGGGCAAAACGGTAATTTCGGGCAAAAATGGTGTCCGCCGTTGGATCCGCTTTGCACCGAAAAATGTGCCAGAATCAATGGTCTCTAAATTCGTCAAACTATATGTCAATAGGTCCGGTTTTCCGATACGAACCCAACCGTATGTCCAGAGTTGGATTTCGGCGGGCCGTGCACGAAATCACTCGTTGAGTCGGACCGTAGGGCCCGCAAAACGGCATCCGATTCAACTGTCTCAGAATCGGACCAAACTTGGCATACATGACCAGAAAAACGATACGACGAAGTAATTGGGAAACTTGCACAGAGGCTGATATGGTGAATTTCGACGGATACGCATCAATTTCGTCGTGCACACGCGACCAATTTGAATTCCGCCAAAGGCCACACGACCACGAAGCCGTTACGCACCTTTCGATGCATTCGGTTCGTGACCACGTCGCCCGGAATGGTGGGACGGATGTGGTATCGGAGTAATTTTTTCTATTTTCTATATTTTGAAAACAGATTTTTATTGAACTTTGAAAGTTAATTTCTTTGCACATATTGGATAAAATCCGAAACTACAAATTAGGTTATGAAGCCCTACATGTTGTCTTCAATACTATTCAGAAGGTTTACCAAAATGGTCGCTGGATTGATCGGGATTGATCCTCCAACATGGGTTCAAGGACTGTCAAATATTCTGTTTTTGGACAGGTTTTTACCGATCTTCGGGCTCGTTTTTCGATGCACATGACGTAAAACAAATCTAAGTATTTGAAGGGACTCGGAGTGGGTTATGTCGGGATCGGACCTCAAAATCGGTTCGTGCATTGGTTGCACGATGGGGGAGATATACACCCGTGAAGTCAGGTTGTCGCTGCTTTGTTGCTGTCGTTCCATCCGCGCATGTGCGCTCGGCCCGCGCGCACGTCGCCCCCCGCCGCCGGTCGGCGGTGGCTGCGGTGCCGCACGGAGGTCGGCAAGGTTGCCTAGGTTGGGAGGAAGTGTGGCAATGTGTTTGCTAGGATTTTGGGAAAAACTCTACTCGATTTCTATATACCAATATACTATATCGAAGGCTGCTGGGGAGTTCGTTTTCTAATTTTGGTTTCAGTTATGGAGCTCGGGCCTGAGCTCTGGGGAGCTCGGGCTGGCTCTTTTAGGCTGGCTGCTACTGTGCTTCTTATTCTATTCTTTTTTTCTATTTTCTTTTTTTTCTAGCCTAATATTTTTTTAGCCTAATATACACATTTTTTTCTAGCCTAATATATACACATATATTTTTCATATATAATATATATACATATATATACACATATACGTATGCGTATACTATATATTTTTATATATACACGTATATATATATCTATTACACATACGCAAATACGTATATATATTTATATACACATAAACACTATATAGTATATATTCATATATACCTATACATATAATATATATATATATATCTATATA